>JAYESD010000003.1:14685449-15175864 GCA_036927565.1 Tuctoria greenei
GCATCCTAATAGATAAGAGCCTCAAGGATGGAGTAGTGGATGTCCGTAGATGAGAGGATAGGATCATCCTAGTCAAGGTAGTTGTGGGGGACCTTATCTTGAATGTCATTAGTGCTTATGCCCCACAAGTTGGGCTCGACATGACCACCAAGAGACAATTTTGGGAGGACTTAGAGGATATAGTTAGTAGTGTACTGGTAACCTAGAAACTTTTCATAGGAGGAGATCTCAATGGTCATGTAGGTACAACTAACGTAGGTTTTGGGAGGGTATACGGAGGTTTTCGGTGTGGTGATAGAAATCAGGAGGGTAAGGATATCCTAGACTTTGCTGTAGCCTATGACCTATTGGTAGCTAACACCCTCTTTAAGAAGAGGCTATCTCACTTAGTGACCTTTACTAGTGACCAACATTCTAGTCAAATCGACTATATCCTCACCAGGAGAAGGGAGAGAGGAGCATGTTTAGATTGTAAGGTGATTCCTGGGGAATGTGTTGTTTCACAACATAAACTTGTGGTAGCCAGCTTCCGTTTCCACGTGCATGTGTCACGAGACAAAGGAACAAAATGGTGAAAGTTGAAGGATGGAGCGCAACAATCATTCAAAAGAAGGATGATTGCAGAAGGACCTTAGAGCGAAGAGGAAGATGCAGATAGTATGTGAGTAAAGATGGCGACTTACATTAGGAAGGCAGCTAGGGAGGTGCTTGGACGGACAAAAGGTAAGAAACTTGTAGATAAAGACACTTGGTGGTGGAATGAAGATGTACAAAAAGCTATTAAGGAGAAGAAGGAGTCTTATAAGAGCTGGTATTATGAGAGAAGCGCAAGTAACATGACGAAGTATAAAGAGGCTAAGAAAAATGCAAGGCGTGTTGTGAGTAAAGCAAGGGGGCAGGCCTATGATACGCTATATGAGAGGTTAGGGACAAAAGAAGGCAAAGGATATATACAAGATGGCGAAACTTCACGAGAGAAAGGTGAGAGATCTCAACCAAGTCAAATGCATTAAGGATGAGGCAGGCCAAATTATATTGAAGGAGGAAGAAATTAGGAACAGATGGCGGGACTACTTCAATGGACTATTCAATGACGGGAATGAGAGTATTAGGTTCAAATTGGATGACTCATTTGATGACACCAACAAAAGATTCGTGCGGAGGATACAAGAGTCTAAGGTTAGAGAGGCCCTAAAAAGGATGAAAGGAGGAAAGGCCCGCGGCACCGATGATGTTTCCATCGAGGTGTGGAGATGTCTGGGGGATGTAGCAATAGTATGGCTCACTAAATTATGCAACCGCATTTTTCAGTCAAACAAAATGTCTGAAGAGTGGTGGAAAAGTATTTTAGTACTCATCTTCAAAAATAAAGATGTTCAAAGTTGTACTAATTACCGAGGAATTAAGCTCATGAGTCATACTATGAAGCTCTGGGAGAGAGTGATTGAATACCGCTTGAGGAAAGTGACCAATGTCACTAAAAACCAGTTTGGTTTTATGCCTGGGAGGTCCACTATGGAGGCGATTTTGTTACTCCATCAGCTTATGAAGAGGTTTAGGGAGCAAAAGAAGGATCTACATATGGTGTTCATTGACTTGGAGAAGGCATACGATAAGGTACCAAGACCGGTCATGTGGTGGGCACTAGAGAAACACAAAGTTCCAACAAAGTACATTAAAATTATCAAGGATATGTACGATAATGTGGTGACAAGTGTGCGCATAAGAGATAGTGAGACTGACACTTTTCCTATCACAATAGGGTTACACCAAGGATTAGCCTTCAGTCCTTACATCTTTTCCTTAGTGATGGATGAGGTGTTGAAGGATATACAAGGGGATATCCCTTGATGTATGCTCTTTGCTGATGATGTAGTGTTGGTAGATGAAACTAGGGATGATGTTGATAGAAAATTGGAGCTATGGAGGCAGACCTTAGAGTCTAAGGGGTTTAGACTTAGTAGAACTAAGACCGAGTATATGAGATGCGACTTTAGTGATGTCGGGTGCGAGAATGGTAATGTTAGTTTACAAGGACAAGTGGTACCTAGGAGAGACACATTTCGATATTTAGGATCAATGTTACAAAGCAATGGTGATATTGATGAAGATGTTTGCCACAGGATCAAGATCGGGTGGATGAAGTGGCGACAAGCATCTAGAATCTTATGTCATAAGAAAGTTCCACAAAAATTTAAAGGAAAATTCTATGGGACGGTGATCAGACCTGCGATGCTGTATGGAGCAGAATGTTGGCCAACTAAAAGGCAACATGTCCAACAAATGAGTGTTGCGGAGATGCGCATACTATGGTGGATGTGCGGTCACACAAGAAGAGACAAAATTAGGAATGAGGTGATACGTGATAGGGTAGGGGTGGCACCGATTAAGGAGAAGCTAGTCTAACATCGCCTACGGTGGTTTGGGCATATCCAGCGGAGACCTCCAGAAGCACCGGTTAACGGTGGGATTGTAAAGAGTAGAGAAAATTTTATGAGGGGTAGAGGTCGACCAAGGTTGACATGGCAGGAGGCGGTGAAACGAGACTTAAAGGAGTGGGAAATTGTCGGTACCCTGCGTACCGGATACCCCTTGAAACTGCGAAGAGCGCAAAGGAACTCCACCTATCTCAGTTGAAGACCTCCGAAGGCCCCACGTATCACTCGGAATCGGACTTGCATCCCTCCTATGGTTAGTCCCAGTGCCGCCACGTGTATCATAAAACCAGAGCTACAATCCCTACATGGGAATGCTCCGGATAGATATCTGTGTGGAACCCACGGACCTAACCCCCGACAGAGGGAAGCTCTAGTACTGACACGTGTACAACAGCACCGGACCTACTTGTCCAGGACAGTAAGCTCTAGAGCTGCCACGCGTCCAACCGCCAGACCTTCAACCTCAATAGGCAGACTGGTGGATCTCCAACGGCTCGGACCTTCAAGGAACATTAAAGACTCCAAGACCTAATTATGTGTCATTAATGCTATCTTAATGACAGACGATCGGAGGACCCTTAATAACAGTAACGCTGCTATCAAGGCGCGTTACCATGCTGTTAAGGAGAATTAAGTACATTAACTGTTTATTAAGTATCAATAACCGCCAGGGCCACATGTCGGGCCAAGCTAATGATGTAACGACCAGTCCTTGTACTATAAAAGGACTGGTCGAGCGATACACGGGGGGTGATCCACGGGAGGCTTACAGACACTCTGGTCCCTCACATACAAGTGCTCAGACGCTCAATACAACAACAACAACAACAACACACACCCGTGGAGTAGGGTATTACGCTTAGGCGGTCCGAACCACGTAAATCATCGTGTCAAATCTTCATCTTGCTCTGAATATCCGTGCGACCACAACCGAAGTAAGAAACTTTGTGGGCTGCCAAAGGTAGTACCGGGAGAATCACTGGAATCAGACTCCGACAGTTGGCGCGTCAGGTAGGGGCGCCTAAGATTCAAAGATGGTGAATTCAGCTGTTGGATCATCCAACAGCAACCGTGATGCGCAACCTGCTGGGGACAATCCCTCCAACATGCAGTAGCCAGCAGGTGTTGTAGCCCCAGCAGGAGTCATGCCACAGCCGCTACCATCCGCTCTAGCGAATCAAGCTGGATGTCAAGATGGGGCATTCGCGTCGATCACTACATCGGCGAACAACAAACCTAAACACATGCTTAATGTTGCACGTGCTCTTCTCCAACGTCCACCGCCTCCAGGAGCACCCAAGGGTGCGATGGAGCAGTGGAGAGCTGATGTGGATCATCTGGTTGCAGCAGCAGCTGATCGCATCAGCAATCAAGGTCCTCCCCCCTCGGGGCGGGCCCCATCGTAGCATCGAACCTTGTCGGGTAGACTCGATCCGCAAGCCTCACAGTGCGGGAGGCGTGTTGCATCTCAACAAGCGACTTCACTGCCTTCCTGGGTGCGACGTACTCACACGATAACGAGGCTTTTGACTCATGACCTCCGGGCAGAGCTCGATCGTCGTTACCGACAATAGGATGGTCGCGTCCACATCGATCGTGCCCGCGAGAGGCGAGAGGCTCGGGACAGCCCTGCTCCTGAGGGAGTAGGAGGAGGTTGTTCTGCCTTGGCCATGCACCTACGCATGGTCAGATGGCCACAGAAGTCCCGACCTCACCTACCGGAGAAATTTGATGGGATTGTTAAGCCCAATGAATTTCTCCAAAACTACTCCACCGCTATCCTTGCAGCTGGGGGAAATGAGGCCGTGATGGCCACTTATTTCCCTGTGGCTTTAACTGGGACCGCCAGGTCTTGGTTCATGAGCCTTCCGCCTGACTCCATCAACAGTTGGGTGGAGTTGTGCCAACAGTTCACCGCCAATTTCGGGAGCTCATGAACCAAGAAGCCGTCGGTCGGCACACCTACTACTGCTGCTGCTGCAGCTCCGGGTGGCCGGGGGCCACGCCCCGAGAAACGACCTCGACCGTCGTCTAAAGATGGTGGCAGCTCCAAGATGTGGTGTCCCATACACAAGACGAATAGCCACAACCTGGAAAACCGCCGAGAGGTCCAGAACCTCGCCGAGCGCTACAACAAGCGCCGGGAAGAAGCTCCTTTCCGTCAAAGAGAAGGAAAACAAAAAGTCAACGAAGCTCCGGCTGAAGAGGAGTTAGGCTTTCAGGACCCTAAAAAGGTCTTGAAGGATGTTTACACCTCTGTTGATGACAACACTGATGTTTCTGACAATGAGCGTGAGAAGACCATGAACACCATCTTTGGTGGTTCGTGGGACATCACTTCCCGTCGTGTCCTCAAGACAATGCGGCGGGACATGGCCTCTGTAACTCCCACTGCCAGTGTGGAGCCTCATCGGAAGTGGATGGATACTGCCATCACCTTTGATGCTTCGGACTACCCTCGGAACATGATCGGAGCTGGTCAACTTCCGTTGATGGTATCTCCGACCATCAATAACATCCAGCTCCACCATGTAATGGTGGACGGAGGTTCGGGGCTGAACCTCATAAGCTTCGAAGCCTTCGTCAAGCTTCAGCTCCGACCTTCGGATCTTCGCCCCTCCCGACCTTCCTCAGGAGTAGGTCCGGGGGCCATAACTCCACTCGGTGATATTACTCTCCCGGTGACCTTTAGAACTCGAGAGAATTACAAGACTGAGAAGTTGGTCTTCGACGTGGTACAAATCAACTTTCCATTCAACGCCATCTTGGGTAGGCCAGCTTTATACAAATTCATGGTTGTTGCTCATTATGGCTACTTAGTGTTGAAGATGCCAACACCCTCAGGTGTTCTCCGGATCCGCGAAGATCACACCATCGGAGTTACTGCTCTGGAAGAATTCCACGCACTTGCTACAACACGGGAGGAAGAATCCGAAAAGGAGCAAGCTCCAAAGCCCCAGAGCATTCGTCATCGCGGCTCAACCTTTGCACCTCGTGTGCAACCAAGCGGTGACACAGACATTCCCGTCAAATTCGTCCAAATTGGTTCCGACGCTGCTCAGACCACTCATATATCGGGAGGTGTGAACAACAAATAGGAACTCGCACTCATCACTTTCCTTCGGGCTAATGTCGACGTGTTTTCCTGGCAACCATCACAAATGTGTGGGATCCCTAGGGAATTGACTGAGCACAATCTAAAGATTTATCCCGACGCTCGGCCTGTACATCAGAAGCCTCAGAAGCAATCAGTAGAGCGACAAAACTTCATACGTCAAGAAGTGAAGAAGTTGCTCGAAGCTGGATTCATCCGGGAAGTCTTCCACCCAAAATGGCTGGCAAACCCAGTCATTGTACCTAAGGCCAGTGGGAAGCTTCGGATGTGTATCAACTACACAACACTAAATGAGGCATGCCTAAAGAATCCATTTCCACTACCTAGAATAGATCAGATAGTGGATTCCACCTCCGGGTGTGAACTACTGTGTTTTCTAGACACATATTTTGGGTATCATCAAATCAGAATATCTAAGGAAGATGAAGAGCATACTGCCTTCATCATAGTAGATGGATTGTATTGTTACACTGCCATGCCATTCGGTCTCAAAAACGTTGCTTCAACATTTGTGCGAGCTATGTACAAAACGTTTGGAGAGCTCATCAGAGATGTAGTGGAAGTGTACGTCGATGACATCGTCGTCAAGATCAAGAACAAGGAGTCATTTCTTGACACCTTGCAAGCTGTCTTCGATAAGTTGCAAATCACACGCACGAAGCTGAACCCAGACAAGTGTGTCTTTGGGGTTAGCTCCGGAAAACTTCTTGGATTCTTGGTGAATCACTGAGGAATAGAGGAGAATCTAGCGAAGATTAAAGCTATTGAAGACATGCGGCCACCAGCTCGCATCAAGGATGTCTAGAAGCTGACTGGGTGTCTAGCTGCCCTTAGCCGGTTTATATCAAGACTGGCAGAACGGGCGCTACACTTCTTCAAATTATTGAGGAAGTCCGGGCAATTCCAATGGTCTGAAAAAGCAGAAAAGGCTTTCCAAGAGCTAAACCAGCTCCTCACCACTCTACCAACTTTGGTAGCTCTGAATCCTGGTGAGCCAATTCTGCTTTACATTTCAGCAACTGACGAAGTTTTCAGCATGGTCCTGGTGGCGGAAAGACCAGAATCATCTCCAGTTCAGGAATCTAGCCCCCTCCGGGAAGGTCCGGAGCAACCTGAAGGCGAGTCTGGGTCCCAGCCCCCAGACCCGGATCCTCGAGGTGAGACGCCAAAGGATCAACCTCCTTCAAATGAAGGAGTTACTGTTGCTGAATATGAAGATCCGGACCCCTTTGGGAAGGTCCGAGTAACTTTAGAAGAAGCTTCGGGTTCCTCTAGCAAGAACCTAGAGGTCCCCGAAGAAGGTCCGGACCTCTTCAGGAGGGTCCGGGTTGGTGAGGAGGAAGCTTCGGGCCCCTCCGGGAGGGTCCGGACAGTCCAGCGCCCAGTGTACTTCATCAGTGAAGTACTCTATGACGCCAAGACTCGGTACCTAGAGGTGCATAAGCTGCTCTACGCAGTTCTTATTGCCTTTAGGAAGCTTCGTCACTACTTTCAAGCTCACAAGATTTTAGTGGTAACCTCTTATCTGCTGCGTGCAATCTTGCATAACCCCAACTCTACTGGGAACATTGCAAAGTGGGCAGCAGAATTGGCCGAGTTCGATCTTGAATTCGTCCCAAGACAAGCGATCAAGAGTCAAGCATTGGCAGACTTTGTGGCGGAATGGACCCCCTCTACATCAAATTCTGGGGGCCCCAGTAAGCAGAATCTGGAACCCAAGGTTCCGGTCTTCACTGAGCCTCACTAGACTCTCTACTTCGACGGCTCCATGCAGAAGCAAGGGGCCAGAGCTGGAATCCTTCTCCTCGCTCCGACCGGGGAGAAGGTCAAATACATGGTTCACCTTGACTTGAAGGCGACCAACAACATGGCAGAGTATGAAGCACTAATCTATGGACTCAAGGTGGCACTATCATATGGTGTCAAGCAGCTGTTGGTAAAGGGTGATTCGCAACTCATAATAAAACAAGTCAAAGGTGAATGTTGCTGCAACAAACCTCAACTAGCAGCATATCTACTTGAAGTCCAGAAGCTTCAGAAGGATTTTGAAGTCCTGGATCTTTGCCATGTCCAGCATATCAACAACGTTGAAGCTGACGAACTCTCGACAAAAGCTTCAACCGAAGCTCCGGTTCCCGACGGAACCTTTGTCTGGAGATTGTCAAGACCAACAGCTCAGCCTGCCGAACTGAGCGAAGGGGTCAAGACCAGCACCTCGAAGCTGGCAGTCCCGATGGCCCTGTTACTATGGCGTCCATCAAGGGTCGTAGGTGCTGCAGGAAGCTCCGAGCAACCTAGCACGCAAGACTCAGAAGCTGAAGTTAGCTCTGATGCAAGGATCTCAGAGATCTGGAGCTACTTGAAAGACAACATCCTTCCTGAAGACAATGTATCTGCTGACCGGATAGTCAGATTGGCTAAAAGATACACACTGGTAGAAGGAGATCTCTACCGGTGTGGTGTCAACGACGTCCTAATGCGGTGCATTACAAGGGAAAAAGGCCCCGAGCTCCTCGCGGAAATCCATGGAGGCGAGTGTGGGAACCACGCGTCTTCCCGCACATTGGTCGGTAAAGCCTTCCGGCATGGTTTTTACTGGCCTACAGCACTTCAGGATGCAACCAAGCTAGTGAAGAAATGTGAAGCATGCCAGTTTCATGCGAATCAAATTCACACACCAGCTCAACCTTTACAAATGATACCTCCAACATGGCCATTCGCCGTGTGGGGTATGGATATCTTGGGACCTTTCCCAAGAGCCGTCTGAGGTTACAAGTTCCTGTATGTCGCCATCAACAAGTTCACCAAGTGGCCGGAAGCAACTCCAGTTGTGACAATAAACAAGCAATCAGCTATCAATTTCTTGCAGTCCATAGTTTGCAGATTTGGAGTCCCAAACAAGATCATAACTGACAACAGGACCCAATTCACAAGTTCTGCATTCCAAGGATATTGCGAAGACCTTGGCATTCAAGTCAGCTACGCTTCTGTAGCTCACCCGGCAAGCAATGGCCAAGCTGAGAGAGCAAATGTAGAAATCCTAAAAGGACTCAAGACGTCCACATATGAGCGCCTGAAAAAACATGGAGCCAACTGGATTGAAGAGCTTCCGCCCACCTTGTGGGCAAACATGACAACTCCAAACCGGTCAACTCGAGAGACACCCTCCTTCCTGGTGTACGGAGCTAAAGCAGTCCTTCCTCCAGAAATCACCTTGGGGTCACTCCGGGTCCGGACCTTCGACGAAGCCACACATGACCAGCTCCGACGTGAAGATCTTGACCTCGTTGAAGAGGGAAGGTGTTGAGCAGCTGTTCGAAATGCACGATACCACCAAGCGCTCTGGCGCTATCACCAAAGGCATGTGCATAACTGTCAGCTTGAGGAAGGCGATCTGGTGCTACGGAGAATACAAACTCGAGAAGGGTTAAACAAACTTTCCCCCAGCTGGGAAAGGCCCTTCCGAGTGATCAAAGTATCCCGTACCGGATTTGTTCGCTTAGAAACTGAGGATGGGACACCGCTCCCTAATCCTTGGAACATTGAACACCTCCATAAGTTCTACGCTTAATATCACGGAGGTGAGTCTGTAGTTACATATGATGTATGTTATAGCGTCATTGTACAGAGTCCGGTAGCTCCTCCGGGAGAACAGCTGGACCTTTCCCGGAAGGTCCGCAAAGTTCAAGCAACACTTGACACAGTCTCAGAACTAAAAGTGTAGCTAGTTACCCTAGGTCAAACAATAAATGCAACACACTTAGTCTGGTTTCGTACCCTAAGAGTGTACTTGTTTCCCCTGTACCCCGGACCTATAATGAAAGACATCATTATGTGAAAACAGACTCCACGTGCATTTATTTTGTACATGATCATTATTTTTTATTTTTCTCTTTCTTGTCTATAACAAAGTTGTGCAATTCTCAAGAAACTTTAGCTCGAATAATTCATGTATAATTCAAGTTGCATTGTTAATTCTTTCGGGTCTAAACATTGTTGAATGGCCTACTCGCGTGAACGCTAAGCCAATCTAGGTCTGGAGTGTGCTATCGACTTAGCCTGGTACTGCACCCTAAGTACGCCACTCTACCTACACCCCGGCAGGCCTGAGTAAGGTGAGTCCAGAAAACGATCGGACCTGGAGAAAATAAGCAAATGCACTTGATTATATATAGAATTGCGATCAACCTAAAAATTTCTTTCAGGAATAGTAAGTCGCAAACGAGTTATAGATAAGAAATGGATTTTACTGTTTTTCTTGACTTCAGTGTGCAGGAAAAATAAAAATCTCATGATGATGGTGGATGATGTCGGAGCTATCAAAGCTTCAACATCCCCAAAGGTGGCATGTTGTCGATGTTTTAAACATTGATAGTAGGTGTCGCCAGAGCTATCAAGTTCCGACAAATCCAGAGGGCCAGCCATCAATGTGAAGAAAAGATGGTAGAAGGACACCCTAATGGGGTCTGCTGTTGAAGCTCTATGTGTTGATAGTGGACTCTGCCGGAGCTACTAAGCTTCGACAACCTCAAGGGGCCCTGCTATCGACGACTTCGGACCTACACTCTACAAGTTCGAAGCACACAAGTCTTCAACAAAATGCTACATCCTTTTGGTACATGTTCACAATCAAATTGTGTACATCTACCAAGGGGCCAAGTGAGACAAAGGTTGAAGACAAAAAATGAAATTCATTAATTTCTTGGATTTCATTCATCTGAGGACAAGAGATTACAAAATTGAGGAAAAGAAGAGAAGATACAAGTGGGAGCCACAAGGAGAAATTCCTAAATCCTACGAAATAACGAGGCAACCTTCTGGGCAACCTCCGACACGCTGGTCTTGGTGGCATCTCCCTCTCCATCAATGGGACCTTCAAGCACCGGATCTAGTGGGAAATGAGGATCCCGGCTTGTGTAGCACGTCAGCATGTATTCTGCGACGTTCTACGCAAGGGATTTTCTTTCAGTTTCCAACTGATCCACGATGATATCGCCCATCTTGTTGAGTTTGTTGCCAGCCGAGCTCAACGCCTTCAGCGCATGGTCCAGCTCCGGCTCCAGATCATCCGGACGCACGGGACTAAAGCCCAGTGGTGTCAGCGCATCATTGGCTTTGCCTAAGAAGTCCCATACTTGTTGGGACTCCGCAGCCCTTGAGCCTCGCGTGTGAACTAAATACCAAAGACCTAGATTAGGAGTGTGAACTAAATACCTAAGGATCCTCTTAACCGCTGTCAAGTGACACTCTTTTGGAGCGGCTTGGAATCGAGCACACATGCACACACTAAGCATAATGTCGGGTCTAGAAGCACAAAGATAAAGCAAAGAGCCAATCATAGAACGGTATACCTTTTGGTCCATGCTCGCTCCTTCTTCGTTTAGTCCTAGATGCCCGTTTGTTCCCATAGGTGTCTTGATGGGCTTCGCCTTCTCCATGCCAAACTTCTTGAGAATGTCATGAGTGTACTTGGTTTGGCATATGAAGGTCCCTTCCTTGAGTTGCTTTACTTGGAAACCTAGGAAAAACTTCAACTCCCCCATCATAGACATCTCAAATCTCTCCGTCATGATTTTGAAAAACTCATCACAAAAAGTCTTGTTAGTAGAACCAAATATGATATCATCAACATAAATTTGGCATACGAACAAGTCATTATCAAAATGCTTAGTGAAGAGAGTACAATCGGCTTTCCCAATCTTAAAACCATTTTGAGTGAGAAAATCCCTAAGGCACTCATACCAAGCTCTAGGTGCTTGTTTGAGGCCATAGAGAGCCTTACACAACTTGTAGACGTGATCGGGATGCTCTTCATCTTCAAATACGGGCGGTTGCTCCACATACACTTCCTCCTTGATTGAACCGTTGAGGAATGCACTTTTCACATCCATTTGATATAACTTGAAATCATGGTGAGTAGCAAAGGCCAATAATATGCGAATAGATTCAAGCCTAGCTACGGGAGCAAAGGTTTCATCAAAATCCAAACCTTCGACTTGAGCATATCCTTTTGCTACGAGTCTTGCCTTGTTTCTTGTTACCACCCCGTGTTCATATTGTTTGTTGTGGAACACCCACTTGGTTCCAACAACATTTGCATTTGGTCTCCTCACGAGTTCCCACACCTTGTTCCTCTTGAAGTTGTTGAGCTCTTCTTGCATCGCCATTACCCAATCCGGGTCTTGTAGAGCTTCTTCTACTTTCCGTGGCTCGAAAGAGGAAACAAAAGAGTAATGTTCACAAAAGTTAGTCATACGTGAGCGAGTAGTTACCCCTTTGGAGATGTCTCCAAGTATGTTGTCAACAGGATGGTCCCGTTGAATGCTTTGATGAACTCTTGGGTGTGGTGGTTGAGCTTCTCGATCATTGTCTTCATCTTGATCATTTTCTTGATCTCCCCCTTTATCCAAGCCTCCTCCTTGATTTTGATCTTGTTGAGATTCATCTTGAGGGTCTTGATCTTGTTCATGTGGGGGATTTGCATCTTCTTCGCTTGCTTGAAGATCATTTGGATCATGTGGTCGCACATCTCCAAGTGCCATTCTCCTAAGTGCTTCTTGTGGAGTCTCCTCTTGATCTAGCACACACTTATCAACTTGCTCCACTTGAGAGCCATTAGTCTCATCAAACACTATGTCATGTGCTACTTCAACAATCCCGGGGGACTTGTTGAAGACACGATAGGCGTAGGTGTTTGAGTCATAGCCAAGCAAGAAACCTTCATCGGATTTCGAAGCAAACTTCGAATTCCTAGGCTTCTTGTTGAGAATATAGCATTTGCTCCCAAAAACACGAAAGTATGAGATGTTGGGTTTGTTACTGGTTAGTAGTTCATACGAGGTCTTCTTCAAGAGTCGATGAAGATACAACCGGTTTATGGCATGGCAAGCGGTGTTAATAGCTTCCGCCCAAAACCGGTCGGACGTCTTGTACTCATTAAGCATCGTCCTTGACATCTCGATAAGAGTCATATTCTTCCTCTCCGCTACTCCATTTTGTTGAGGGGAGTAGGGAGCGGAGAACTCATGCTTGATTCCTTATTCATCCAAGAAGTCTTCAACTTGAGTGTTCTTGAACTCCGTCCCGTTGTCGCTCCTAATCTTCTTGATTCTTAAGGAAAACTCGTTTTGAGCTTTCCTCAAGAACTTCTTGAGAACTCTTTGGGTTTCACCTTTGTCATGCAAGAAAAATACCCACGTGAAGCGAGAAAAATCATCAATAATAACTAGACCATACTTGTTACCGCCAATGCTAATGTAGGCGATCGGTCCGAATAGGTCCATGTGTATTAGCTCCAATGGTCTTGAGGTTGTCATGATGTTCTTGGACGGATGTTGAGCTCCTACTTGCTTTTCGGCTTGACATGCGCTATATGGTCTATCTTTCTCAAAGACAACATCTCTTAGTCCACGGATATGATCCCCCTTAAGAAGTTTTTGCAAGTTTCTCATTCCAACATGGGCTAGCCTTCGGTGCCATAGCCATCCCATGTTAGTTTTTGACATTAAGCACGTATCAAGTTGAGCTTTATCCGTGGAGAAATCCACAAGGTAAAGCTTTCCCTTGAGTACGCCCTTAAAGGCGATTGAGTTGTTGCATCTTCTTGAGACGATCACACCGTTGTTAGTGAAAAGACAATCATAACCATTATCACATAATTGAGAAATAGACAAGAGGTTGTAATCAAGTGAATCAACATGAAGCACATTAGAAAGAGTGTGTTTTGATGAGATAGCAATTTTACCGGTGCCAAGGATTTTCCCTTGGCTATTATCCCCAAAGAAGATTCCTTCACTAGGATCTTCATTCTCCTTGTACTCTACAAACATCTTCCTCTCTCCGGTCATATGATTAGTGCATCCACTGTCAAGAACCCAATTTGATCCACCGGAGGAGTATGCCTACAAAAAGAGTTATGCCTTTCCTTTAGGTACCCAAACGGAGCTGGGTCCTTTGATGTTAGTCACAAGACATTTGGGCACCCACACGCAAGGCTTTGGGCTCTTGCGGAGTGGCCCAACATATCTAGCATAAGTCTTGCCAAATTTGTTCCTCAATAAAACATAAGAAGCATCAAAGTCATGGAACAAAGGATGAGGTTCATTTTTAGGCATATAAGATGTTGAGACAACGTTCTTTCCTTTATCTTGAGCGGATGAACCTTCCTTGACAAAAACAATCAAGTCTTTGTTATTCTTGGGGGCTTTGGCATTTTGTCTCCACTCCCGAGAATAACCAAGACCATCCTTGACATGGGGAGGTCTCACATTGGTATATGCACTACGTGCATAGGCCACCTTCTCCTTGTCAAAGATGCCACCTTTCGGTGCTTGCTTGTTTTGTGCCAAGTTAAGTTCATCCTTAAGTTTTAGGATCAAGCTTGAGCACATGCAAGTGTGAACTTCCTCGGATGAAATCTTTTGAGAAGATGAGCTCTTTGAGGAAGAAGGTGCATTGATCTTAAGTGACTCAACCTTTGTCTCTAGAATCTTGTTAACCTTTGTCAAGTTAACAAGTCCATCCTTGAGCTCAACGGTCTTGTCCTTAAGATTTGAGCATGCTTCCTTGCTCATGGCAAGGTCATTCTCCAATGCATTGCTTCTTTCTCTCTCGCGCTCGAGGAGCTCCTCAAGCTCTTGGCATCTCTCCAATTTTTGGATGAGCATGCCCTCTTGACGCTCAAGGAGATCCTCCTTCTAGGAGATTTCATCCATAAAAAAAGTTCATCTTTCTCATGGCACTCTTACTTAAGCCTTTAAGCATGGATTCAAGTTCACTATCACTATCAAGTTCATCACAAGAAGTTATAGAGGGAGTGGGTTTAGATTTGACCTTTTTCCTTCCCTCCTTTGCCATGAAACATGTGGACTTGAAATCATCAAGGTTGGGGAAGAGCTTGCTTGCACTTGAGCTCTTTCTGATGGCAATGGTTGCCACCTTCTCTTCATTGTCGGAAGATGACTCTTCATTTGAGTCCCATTCTCTTCCAAGGTGGGCATGTCCCGATGGCTTCTTCTTCTTGAAGAGCTTCTTATCTTGGGTCTTGCCCTCCTTCTTCTTGCTTTCATTGTATGGGCATTCCGCAATGAAGTGCCCATGTTCACCACACTTGTAGCAAGTCTTCTTCTTTAGTTTCTCCTTGCTCTTACCTTCTTGGTGATAGCCTCCCTTCTTCCTTCTCATCATCCTTCTAAACTTATTGACGAAGAAAGCTTCTTCCTCATCGGAGTCCATGCTCTCATCATCACTCGCATCTTCATTGTAGGATGTGGAAGTTGCTTTGAGGGCTATGTCTTTCTTCTTTGATGAGGCGAGCTTTTGGAGATCGTTGTAGAACATAGCTTCCTTCTCCATCATCTCATTGTTGATTATCCTCCCAAGCACTTCTTCTGGAGTCATCTTGGTGTAGCCGGGGCTTTCACGGATCAAGGAGCAAAGAGCGATGTTTAGAGGCATGAATGCCCAAAGCATCCTCTTCACCACTTCATGGTCCGTCCATCGAGTGCTTCCATAGGCACGAATCTTGTTCACGAGCACCTTGAGGCGGTTGTACATGTCTTGGGGCGACTCACCATCCATGATGGTAAATCTCCCAAGCTCTCCTTCGATCATCTCAATCTTCGCCTCCCGGATGACTCGATTGCCCTCGTGCGCCATCTTGAGTGTATCCCAAATATCTTTGCCCACTTCCAAACCTTCGACTCGGTTGAATTCATCCCGAGTCAAAGATGAGGTTATGACTCCCACGGCTTGAGCATTGCGATGAAGTAGGATAGCTTGTTGTGGAGTGACGTCTTTCTCATTCCTTGGCATATGAACTCCGGTTTGCACAATCTGCCACAAACTAGGATTCAAAGAGATTAAATGCATCTTCATATTGTGTTTCCACATTGAATAGTCATTTCCATCGAATTGGGGAGGTTTGCCAAGTGGAATAGACAAATAGTGATTGTTAGCATGAAGACGATCATAATCAAAGTGAGTCTGAGTATAGTCATAGTTACTCTTCTTCTTCTCTTTGTTGATCTTGGGTTGTTTCCCTAGCTTCTCCCGAAGCTTCGCCTTGAGTTGGCGAGTTTCTTCGTCATCCTTTGGATCATCAAGAAGAACGTCGTAGTTCTTGTCAATTGAGCCTTCACCCTCGACATATGAGGTATCATCCTTGTTCCTTTCTTCCGCCATCGATTCTCCGAGATGTTAGTCTCTTCCAGAGAAACCCGCTCTGATACCAATTGAAAGGCGGCCTAGAGGGGGGTGAATAGGCGATAATCGATAATTTAAACTTAAATCAGAGTTCTGAAAACAGAAAAGTCGGACTTGTCTGACTTGTAGTCAGACTTGTCTGACCTAAGTCGGACAAGTCTGACCTGGGTCGGATAAGTCCGAGATTACCTGCACGATCAGACCAAAAATCCAATTTTTAAGCAATCTAGTGAGATATATCGATCCCTAGCAGTTCTACACGAAGTATGGAGTAGATAGAAAGCTGAGGGAGAGATAGCACGCGGAAAAACACTAGAATCAAAACTTGCGAGAACGAAAGAACAACAAGAGACAAACGATTTTATCCCGAGGTTCGGAACCACAAAGGATCCTACGTCCCCGTTGAGGAGTCCACAAGGGACCAGGCCTTCTCTAGCCTTTCCCTCACGAGTTGCCCCAAAGGCCAACTCCCGATCTTCCACTATCACAAAGATTGTTACAAACTCCCCGATTACAAGAAATCACAAAGAAATCGCGGGGCGACGCCTAACCGTCTAGGGGAGAACCCCAAGAGCAACAAACTCGCAATCACGAAGAAACTTAGCGAATCACACGTTGCTCAACCCCTCAACAAACCGTTTCTCCCAATCCTCACAAAGCACTCTTCACTCTCCCAAAAATTCGAATTTGGGCTCTAGAGGTGAAGAACAAGTGGAGAGAGGTTCTTGAGTTCAAATAGGTGTTCAGAACTGTTTAGGGGTGTTAGGCATGGTTGGTGGGTCGAAACCACCACCTATTTATACTCCAAAAAGTCATTAGAGCCATTTGACACAGCCCGCGTCGGACATGTCTGACACAATGTCGGACATGTCTGACCTCAAAGGTCAGGCCTTTCACTTCAGACTTGTCTGACCAAAACCACTTCAGACATGTCTGACATACAATCTCGGACATGTCTGAAATTCTGCAGATAGAACTCGGACAAGTCTGACCTTCTGGGACTTAGAAAATTTTCCTTAGTCCCTGGGAACAGATCCATCTCGGACATGTCCGACCCCCAGGTTTGGACAAGTCCGAAACTTCACTGGAACTCTCACTGGAACCCTTCCAGTGCCAATTCAGACATGTCTGACTTACAGATTCGGACATGTCTTACTTCCAACAGAGGGAATTCGGACATGTCTGACACAACAAGTCAGACAAGTCCGCCCAAGCCACAAGGGCCCTACTAAAATCTTCTACTAAGGGGTTGAGCACCTGAATGACTCACTAAGTGTCTACGCGTCGTGTCCCTCTTAATAGTACGGTTTTTCCTACGACTCAAGGAGAAAATAGAACACCCTATTTCTATTCTTCTTCGCCACAACTTTTCTCCTTTTGCCGTCTTTCTTCAAAGCTCCATTCCGTACTTCGGATCTGCGCTCATGCTCAACCAAGTTCGTTAGCACTTTAATGGTTCATCATCAATCCACCAAAACCCACAAGGGACCTAGATGCACTTACACCAACTTCTTTGTGTGCTCTGCAAGGCTCTTGTCACCCAGAGCCAGCCTTTGGGCGAGCTCTTCCTCCCTCTTCATGAGGTCATCCCTCAGCTCCAGGAGTTTTTGCTCTTCATCTTCGAGCTTTTTCTCCCGCTCCTCAAGAGCCTCACAGCGCTTGACGAGGCTTTCGTGGATGGTATTTAGCTTCTCCTAACGATCATTCGCTGCTTCATTAGCAGCCACGGCTTGTTCGTGTATAGCCCGGGACTTGTTGTCGAGGGATCGCACCATGCTTTCCCTCTCGTCCAGCAGCTGGCCCCAGTACTCCATCCAGGCCTTCTCCCTCTTGACCCACTCCTTGTCGTCAGCCAGCCTTGTTTGCACCAGCTTGGTCTCGAATTGAAGCTGGTTGCGCCACCTCCTAAGGGTTTGGCGCTCCTCTTCGAGGGCCTTGCTGTCGTGGTAAAAGGCAAGCTGGACCTGACTAATGCTGGAGCAGGCGTTGTCAATGGATAACGACAGGGGGATCGGCTCCAGACCTGTCGGGGTCCTCTCCGCTGACTCCAACGGGTTCTCCATAACAAAAATTGGGTCCCACTCTACAAGAGTGGTCCTCTGAGCTTCCACTCACTAGGGACGCCCTCCGGGAGTGCCTTAGTCGTCGCTGAGGAAGGTCCGGCACTGGGAGCTTCTACCTCCGGAGTCGGCTCTGAAGGTCCCGCCGCCAGGTCATCAGCAATTGGTCCCTCTGGCAGAGGACCGGTTGCTTCGTCTTGGCACCCTGGCTCAGGCACGGGTACCTCCAGAACTGCCACCTCCGGGGCAGGCATTGAAGATTCGGCCTGAGTTGAGGACACTTCCGGCTCCGGTGCTGGTGCCTCCTCCACTGTCGGTTCAGGCGCCGGCGCTTCGACCTCCACTGACTCGGGTGCCGGCACCTCCACGACAACCGGCTTAGGCACCGGAACTTCATGAACCACCGGCTCCGCCGCCAGGGCTTCAATACCATCTAGCTCTAAGGCCGGAACTGCAGCTACCTCCGGCTCTGAGGCCGGAGCGTCCATCATCACAGCATCCAAAATCGGAGCTTCAACCTCCGGAGCTGGTGCCGCTGGTACATCTTCATTCCCGTGGTCCGGCGCTACCACGGGAGCATCGGTAGATGAGTCGAGGTCCAGAACCTCGACAGCTGGCGCCCGAGCTGCCGAGACCTCAACCACCACCTGGGGCGGCGCTAAAACTGGAGTCGGAGCCTCCGCATGCACAGCATCAGCAGCTGGCACAGGAACTGGAGCTTCAGCCCCTTTTTTGGTACCCTGTGGATGAAGGACGAAGAAACTCAAAATATGATTACAACAAAAATAATCAACTGAGGTAAAAAAGCAAATTTACCTTGGGAGACTTCCGCTCCAGCTAGTGCGGAACCTCTTCACCGGACGCTCAGAGCCCGACCCAGTCGCAACTGGGTTAGTAGCTCCAGAAGGCTCTTCGGAGCTTACTGCCGCCGTCAGCGACGTCTTGGTTGGGGCCTTCCTCGACTGGGAAGGACCCTCAGACCTAGAGCCCTTAGCTGGCTCCAGCGCCGGTGTCACCTGGGCGGAGCTAGCGTTCCGGGAGACGCCGATGCTGGAGTTGTCGTCGCCGCCGAAGACCTCCCCCGCCGGGGAGAAGGAGCCATTGTGGAAGGAGCAGGTATGACGGGCCTCCCGTCAGAGTGCTTCAACTTCCTCTTTCGGCTGGAGGGCTCAGCCAACTCTTTTCCCTTGCCCATGACTTAAGATCTCTGTCTCGGGGCGGAAGCAGGGCCACCCTCGGAAGCTTCGAGGATCGCCAATTTGGTGGTCGGACGCATCTCTACCTCACCGAGGTCGTCAAGCACCGGCATCTTCTACTGGAGCTCCCTGCTGAACTTCACCTCCATTTTCAGAGGGAGGAAAGCCGCCGGCAGAGTTAAGTCGTCGCCCTCGACGTTGATGCCATGCTGGAACTTCTTGAGGTGAAGCTCCAAAGTTGCGCCTTCCAAATTGGACTTCAAACCAGTTTCAATCCGGTCATTGTCCATCACGCTGTTGAGGGCTCAGGCGAGCTTCTCCCTCTTCTTCAGAGGAGCCCACCTATTGACCAGGAAGTTGCAGAAGACCACCTGGGGGGTCACTCCTCCTTACACACATTGGAAGATCCTGGTCAAGGTAGGGTTGAAGGCCTCCGACAGCACCGAAGCCTCGCTCCAGGCGTCAATGTCAACATTGGGAAGACCTTCAGGCAGCTCCAGCTTCTCGTGCTCCTCTGCCGTGACGACAATCCAATCCTTCTTCCAGTCATCCCACTTGCCAGAAGGGAACGACCTCAAGTACTTGTAGGGGAATTTCTTGCGCTTCACAAAATAGTAGAAGCCAAGATACTCATCACTCTTGCCAGTAGTATGGATGGTGAAGAAGATACGGAAAAGCTCGACGCAGGGGGGAATACCCACCCCGCAGAAGTAGACGAATGTTGACACCAGAAGAATGGATTGGGGGCCAAGGTGGTACAACTGCAGACCATAGAAGTCTAACAGCATCAAGAGGAAGGTTGAGAAAGGTGGGATCAGTCCCACCATGGCATACGCAAAGAAGTACACCATGTCGCTGCCGTGCTTCTTCTTGAACGGAAGCTCGCCGGCGCGGACCAGGTGGTTGAAGGAGTCGCTGGACCACCCCATGTAGGTCCGGACCTTCTTCAAATCATCGTCGGTCGTGAGATGGCTCTTGCGAAGACCCAACTCCATCGCAGCACGGCGAGGCGAGAGAGAGAAAGCAAGCAAAAGTTTGGAGGATTCGAGCGCAAGTTCAAATGAAGGCGTAAGGAATCCCCAAACCGTGCACGCTTTCCTTCTTAAGTAAGCCCCCACAACGCTTGGATGGAAACCTCAAAAAGGCCAGAGATACAGTTCAAAAGTTTCACCTTGCCAATAATAAGGGGGGCCGGGGCCACCCAGACGATCAAGTCGAGATTCTTACCCCAGGTGAACAGTTGTCATGATGATAGGCGGGAAACCCGAGGGCGGCGGTCTGACAGGGCGTGCGGAACCGATACGGTTTTCGTATTGGAAATCGGTGACCTTCAATTGCGTGAGATCCGCCCGCGCAGATCTCACCTGCCGCATCCTGAAGATACCACGCGGCGATGGTTTAACTGCGAACCAAAACCTCAACGGCACATCCAAAAACCCTTGAAGACACGGTGCAGAAAACAAAAGATGGACCCACCTCCAGCAGAATGACTTAACCCGATAGGTCTTTCCCAGAGGTGGGCCCAGGGGGCCACTGTCGGTACCCTGCGTACCGGATACCCCTTGAAACTGCGAAGAGCGCAAAGGAACTCCACCTATCTAAGTTGAAGACCTCCGAAGGCCCCACGTGTCACTCGGAATTGGACCTGCATCCCTCCTATGGTTAGTCCCAGTGCCGCCACGTGTATCATAAAACCAGAGCTACAATCCCTACATGGGAATGCTCCGGCTAGATACCTGTGTGGCACCCCCGGACCTAACCCCCGACCGAGGGAAGCTCCGGTACCGACACGTGTACAACAGCACCGGACCTACTTGTCCAAGAGGTAAGCTCCAGAGCTGCAACGCGTCCAACCGCCGGACCTTCAACCTCAACAGGCAGACTGGTGGACCTCCAACGGCTCGGACCTTCAAGGAACATTAAAGACTCTAAGACCTGATTATGTGTCATTAATGCTATCTTAATGACACACGATTGGAGGACCATTAATACCAGTAACGCCACTATCAAGGCGCGTTACCACGCTGTTAAGGAGAATTAAGTACATTAACAATGTATTAAGCATCAATAACTGTCAGGGCCACATGTCAGGCCAGGCTGATGATGTAACGACCAGTTCTTATACTATAAAAGGACTGGTCGAGCGATACACGGGGGGGGGGGGGGGGGGTCCACGGGAGGCTTCCAGACACTCTGGTCTCTCACATACAAGCGCTCAGACGCTCAATACAACAACAACAACACACACCCGTGGAGTAGGGTATTACGCTTAGGCGGCCCGAACCACGTAAATACTCGTGTCAAATCGCCATCTTGCTCTGAATCTCCACGCGCCCACAACCGAACTAAGAAACTTCGCGGGCTGCCAACGGTAGTACCGGTAGAATTGCCAGAATCAGACTCCGACAGACATACCTAGAGATTTTGCTCATGATAGGACTGCATGGAAATTAGTAATTCATGTGCCAGAATCTTAGTTTATTCGTAATTTGTTACTCTTATCTTCTTTCTTATTAACCCATTTCTAAAATAAATAAAATGTAGAATCTTATTTTATTTGTATTTTATTATTACTATTATTTTTACTTTCATCTTATTTTCTATTACTTTTCTTCAAAATTGTTGGGTTTCATTTCTAGCAGGCCCCAACTTGTTTGGGACAGAGGTTTGGTTGTTGTTGTTGTATGTACACATACTTATCCAGACATATAAAATCTTATCAACTCTGACAGGCACTGAAATCTAGATTACTTATTGTCTGTTGTTGGGTTTTATTCTGTTGTTTCTACTAATTCTATGTACCATTGTACATGTGAAACATTCTCTTCAGCTTATAATATATCGTGTGGTTTCAAAGAAAAATAGAAATCTAGAAGGAAAAGGAAATAAACTAAATAAAATTTCAAAGAAAAACTTTCACGAAATCTTTTACATTATTTTTGTGCAAAGTAGTTGTCCAAAAAACTTATTAACAAACACATTGAACAAAACTATCATAAAAAAGTTTGTGCAAAAGTCTTACAAACATTGAGGTATCTTATAATCCCCAACCGTAGATGATATGTTGATGGTTGTTGGAAACTGGGACGATGAGTATTTACTCATAATCCTCACTTTTGTCTTGCTCCCCCACCCGCCGTTCCGCTTAGAGAAAGAATGAGCACAATTTGATATATGGGTGAGGGAAAAGAGAAAGAAATGACATCCTTAATTCAGGTCGGGCAAAAATAACCAAAATCGAATATCGAAACTGAACTAACCAAAAATGAATCAACTAAAATATTGTAACCAGAACATATTTCACTTATTATTCTAAAAAAGAACTATACTTTGATTATTAGTTTTTATTTCTAGTTAATCGAATTAGGCTCAAATAACCTAACAAACCAGCCAAGTAAACTGGCCTAGCAACCCTAACCCCATCGGTCCATCCCATCCCAAGCTGTGACAGCCGGCCTGCCCCCCATATGCCCCGATGGCTGCTGCGCACCCGCGGCTACTTCGACAGGGTTGGGAACAACCACTCCTCCTCAGGATGATTTGTGTTGAAGTCTTGTTTTTTGCATTTCAATCAAAAATCAAACCAAAGTTTTTTGGTTAACCAGGTACCAGTTTTTTCATTCATATGCAATACTTTGATTTTTTATTTCCTAATAATTGAAAACTTTTGGAAAAACAATTATCACCCGAATTACTTCCTTCCAAAATTTTCTAATCATTAACACCTTAATTATTTTTTTTCCATATTTACGTGATCATTATCAGCTAAATTATTCCTTCTATATTTAGATGATCATTATCACGTGAATTATTTTCTTCTATGTTTACTTGATCATTATCACTTGAATTATTTTATTTTATTTCACATAAATGATTATCACATACAATTTCTTTATAATAATTGTTAGTAGTAATTGATGAATTAGGCATACGATCATTCTGATTTTCAACAAATGTTAAATCTTGAGAAATATACACTTGACCAAGTAAAATATTTATCCACTTGAAAACTCGGTATATGGAGCTTTATCCTAAGAAAAGAATTTGCTAGTATCAGAATTGAAGTTTTTCATTATGGTAAGGACGAAATGTTGGTCGTCATGCACACTAATTTTTTATGAGATATACAGTTTGGTTTTTAAGTGAACAATTATTCCAAAAAAACTGAAAATCGACATACGTGGATATAAGAAAGATAAATAAAAACTAAACTGATAAAAAAATCCACACCCAACCCCGACAGCCACCACCCGATCAATGATAGGGGTCAGAACCTAACCCCGGTTAAACTCAGGCCAGCCCTTTAAAAGCCCGTCGGGACTCCGCCCATCTGCCCCACACCGCTTTAGTTTCCCATTTCGCGTCGTGTACACCGCCACCCAGAGCACGCTGTTCTTTTTGTACGTGCTTGATGATCCTTCTGCAAGCTCAGTTGCAGAGACGCCATGATGCTCTAAGAGCATCAATGGCAGGACAACATTGGGATCGTGATTAGGATGCTAATGCTGCTGTTTATTTCTTCTGCAGATCAAAGGCGATAACCGCGCGGCGAGAGATGGCGACGCCGAACGGGCTTCCGCGGAACAAGACGATGGGGTGTGCCACGACGACAGCACGGCGCCGGTGCGCGCTCAGACACCATCGACGAGCTCCACTCGCTGCAGCGAAAGCGGTCGGCGCCCACCACGCCCATCAAGGAGGGTGCCGCCTCCCGCCTCCGCGTTCGCCACCGCTCTCACCGAGGAGCAGCGTCAGAAGCAGCAGCTCGAGTCCATCAGGTGACCGGCCCCAGCGCCTCGATTCATCTATCGCCTCCAGTTCTTTTGCTCCGTCTCTCAGTCCTGTCTCACTTCGCCTTTTTAATTTGCGGTTGTCAACTTGATGCGACGTCGCTGTCGACGTCGGCGTAGTGCAGCTAGCTCCTTCATCTCCGAAGATACCTAGTACGTACTATTGTTTTGGTGATTTTGATTTCGTGATGGATGCAGCGCGTCATTGGCGTCTCTGACGCGTGAGACCGGCCCAATCTCGTCAGGGGTGACCCGGCCAGGAAAGGTGAGGCTGTCGCGAAGAGTGCCACGGCGCCGGCACGTCACCACCTACCACCACCCGGCCGCCCCCACCATCGCCGTCAGCAACAGCTCCCTCAAGTTCACTCATGTCCTCTACAACCTCTCCCCTGCCGGTACGTGCAAAGCGCACCTGCCTTCTCTCTTTGTTCATCTCAACTTCTTCAGGTATGTGCGCATCACTACTAGAAAAAATATTTCTACAGTCGGTCCTAAATATATTATTACAGACGACTGTAAGCAAGAGCCTGTAAAAATAGCCTATTATCACAGACGGTTACAAAAACCGCATGTGAAAATGTGTTATCACAAGCGGTTTTTTACCACCAACCGCCTGTGAAAATATGTTATCACAGACGGTTTTTTACCACCAACTACCTGTGAAAATATATTATCACAACCAATTTTTTACAACCAACCGCCTATGATAATATATTACCACAGACGGCTTTTACAATCTCGAAAATTGTAGGGCAGCCATCACAGCCAACGGATTTTGTGCATTTTTTGGTGGCCAAAATTAGGAGGCAATGAGTCAGATGAATTAGTCCCTTTCTAAAATAGTTAGATCTGCAAATCTGAAGTCTAAAAGTACTTAAATTGATAAGATTTAGGCACAATTACATTGCAAATACGCATCACTTGCTCAAATATACATCAGAAATTACATAGCATGAATCATTGCAAAAAAACCTTAATCATCGACCAGTCCTAGCCCTCCACAGTCGGCATCATCTATCTCCGCCGTCGCGTGCAGACCGATCCAGCGGGAGTCTACAGAGAGTTGAACGCCCCGTCCGCGATGCTCCAACCGGCGTGGACGCTGGAAGGATCTGGCCACCGAAACTGTGGCCCTCAATGTCGTGGTTGCGGACGCGACCGTGGTCGTGGCTTCCGTCTTCGCGGTCGTCTTCTCCAGCTCCGAGCAGCTAACAGACCTGCAGCAACGTACAAAGCGACTAAATCAACAAGTATAGAGATCTGGAGCAGAAAAGCAGTGAGCTGCATGTTGGGAAGAAAAACGCGGATGTAGCGGGAGGAGAACGTGGAGTGGATGAGAAGCGTAAGAATCACCGACGTCATGTGAGAGCTTCATGGTTGCTTGGGCTTTGCTGGCTTGGAGGGGAGAGAGCAGGTCATCGTGTGAGAGCAAGTGGGCAGGCTGCAGCTGCAAGTGGTGTGATGTGACAAGAGACAAGAGAGCACAGGTCAAGTGGGCACGACTCTGATACAAGAAGTGCTGGTGGGGAGGTAGGCATATTATTAATAGAAGAGCAGATGTGAGTAAAGAGTTCTGATTGGTGGAGAACTGGAAGGGCGGATCGAGGATTGTATTTTCACAAGCGGTAGCTTTTAAAAACCGCCTGTAATAATATATATTATCACAGGCGGTTTGTACCATCAACCGCCTGTGATAATATATATTTTTTCACAGACGGTTTTCAGTTACGAACCGCTTGTGATATTCACATATTCCAGACGGTTTTAAAATATTTTACAGTACAGACGGATTTTTTTACGGACCGCCTGTAAAAAAAAATTGTAACGCCTGCGAAAATACTTTTTGTAGTAGTGTATGAACCTGACATGAGCAACTTGTGAAAAGCGCACCTGCCTTCTCTCTTTGTTCATCACAACTTATTCAGGTATGTGCGCATGAACCTGACATGAGCAATGCAACATGGGATTGCCTGTGGTTGGAAAAAAAATAAAATACAGAGTTGTACGAGCAGGCGATCAAGTACGAGAAGGGGTCGTTCATCACGTCCATTGGTGCGCTGGCGACGCTGTCTGGCACCAAAACCGGCCGCTCGCCCAGGGACAAGCGCGTCGTCAAGGACGAGGCTGCCGAGCAGGAGCTGTGCTGGGGCAAGTGAGTGCTACCTGCTCTGCCTGGTGACCATCATCACCAATGCCTTTGCTTTGCGGCTGACAACTTCTTCTGGTGAACACAGGGGGTCGCCGAACATTGAGATGGACGAGCACACGTTCCTCACCAACAGGGATAGGGACGTCGACTACCTCAACTCCCTCGACAAGGTCTGGTGGTCTTCCTTGCATCCGTCTCGCATCACCTGTTGTTACCAGTTTTGTCTGGTTACTAATTATGGTCTTACCTTTGGTCTGACCATGCTGCAGGTGTTTGTGAACGACCAGTTTCTAAACTGGGACCTGGAGAACCGCATCAAGGTCCGCATCATCTCCGCCAGGGCATACCACTCCCTCTTCATGCACAACATGTAAGTCAAGCTCTGCCAACACAACCATATTAGGCCACACTGTCAGCATTGCGAGACAATAATTGGGGATCCATCAAATTGAAGTTACCCCAGTAGAGATGGAAGTGTAACTATCTGGGTCGCAGGTGCATCCGCCCGACGGACGAGGAGCTGGAGAGCTTCGACACGCCGAACTTCACCATTTACAACGTCGGGCAGTTCCCCTGTAACCGGTACACGCACTACACGACGTCGTCCACGAGCGTAGATATCAACCTCGCTAGGAGGGAGATGGTGATCCTGGGCACGCAGTACGCCGGGGAGATGAAGAAGGGGCTCTTCGGCGTCATGCACTACCTCATGCCCAAACACCGCATCCTCTCCCTGCACTCCGGATGCAACATGGGCAAAAATGGTGATGTCGCCCTCTTCTTTGGGCTCTCAGGTAAGATGGATCCGCGGAGAATGTGCGGTGCCGTCACCTGCCCAAACTGCACTGACATTATTTATTCACTCTCATATCATCATCCTCTCTCTTTCACTGACTAATTTGGTGCTATTTCATATGTCAACGTCACAGACTAACATGTGAGTTCTTGGTCATGCCTTTAGGAACGTTTTTCCTTGTGCTGAATTTCGAAATTTTCACAATAGGTACTGGGAAGACAACACTGTCCAAAGATCACAACAGGCTTCTGATTGGGGACGACGCGCACTGTTGGAGTGACAATGGCATCTCCAACATTGAGGGTGGTTGCTATGCCAAGTGTATAGACCTCACTCAGAAGAAAGAACCTGACATTTAAAATGCCCTCAAGTTTGGAACTGGTGCATACATACTTGCCTCTCTCTCTCTGTCATGAAGTAGCATTGCACATCGTATACTTATTTTTTCTACAATGGGTTGCAGTGTTGGAGAACGTTGTGTTTGATGAGCATACTCGCGAGGTTAACTATACCCATAAATCTGTCACTGGTAATTAAATATCCCCAGGCGCATTGTTTTATTTCAGTTGTATAAGCACTCATAAAAAATCGAGTTTTCTCACCGAGATGATCTTGCTGCAGAGAACACTCGGGCTGCTTACCCAATCGAGTACATCCCCAATGCAAAGATATTGTGCGTCGGGCCGCACCCCAAGAACGTCATTCTCCTGGCATGTGATGCATTCGGTGTGCTCCCGCCAGTCAGCAAGCTCAACCTTGCGCAGACCATGTACCATTTCATCAGTGGGTACACTGCTCTGGTAACAACATAACATTTCAGATGTCAAAGCATCACCAAGTAGTAGTTCCTAAATCCCGAGTTGATCACTGTGTCCGACACGCAGGTTGCCGACACGGAAGATGGCATCAAGGAGTCACAGGCCACGTTCTCCGCCTGCTTCGGTGCCGCTTTCATTCCATCATGCTCCACCCAACCAAATACGCCGCCATGCTCGCCGAGAAGATGCAGAAGTTTTGCGCCAATGGGTGGCTCGTCAACACCGGCTGGTCCGGCCGGAGGTATGTTTTCCCCATGTCTGATCTGCGTCGACATCACAGTTTGTTTCCTTCAAATAAAACTCTTGTTCTTTACGTGAACTGAACTGAAATTTTGTTGCGGCGGCTTGTCAGGTATGGTGTTGGCAAGAGGATCAAGCTGCCATATACCAGGAAGATCATCGACGCCATCCACTCCGGCGAACTGCTCAGTGCCAACTACAAAAAGACCGAAGTATTCGGCCTGGAGATCCCCACTGAGATCGAGGGCGTGCCATCGGAAATACTCGACCCCATCAACATCGTAAGCTGTACTAGCACTTGCTACAATTCGATCTTAAAAAGGTTCAGGTCTGCACGCTGACCAGTAGTCTGGCCTTGACAAAATCAACGACGTGCGCGCAGTGGACGGACAAGGCCGCGTACAAGGAGAAGCTCGTGCAGCTGGTCGGCCTGTTCAGGAACAACTTCGAGGTGTTCGCCAGCTACAAGATCGGGGACGACAGCAGCCTGACGGATGAGATCCTCGCCGCAGGCCCCTACTTCTGATCTCAAGCGGTTAATCAACAAGAATGCGATGCGATGGAGTGAAGTTCACAATTAAAAACAAGGGTGCCTGTCTCTCTGCGTGATACTAGGTGACTGTGATGATGACCAAAAGGTGTCGTACCAATGTAATGTTAGAACTTTTTTTTTAATATACGTATTTTAATCCAAATTTATATTAATAACCCTCGATTCAAATTTTTTTCAAATATAACCGGCCGTCGTATGAGTCTCATACGACATAATGAATGTCGTATGAGGCCCATACGACATGCAAATGTCGTATGAGGCCCATACGACATTTGTGGTGGCTCATGCCACGTGTGTCGGCTGGGCCGTCCAGCGGGGCCGAAACCGGCCACGGTGGCATGTCGTATGAGGCCCATACGACATGCACAGAACCGTCGTATGTGCCTCATACGACATAAACAGCCAGTTTATTTATTCAATTAAAAATAGATGATGACTTTCAAAAAATATGAAACTTTGTAGATATGTCAAGCGAAACATGCAGAACACAATGGTATGGTCAGATGTTATTTTATTTTATTTTGAAAAATTTTTAAATTCAGATTTGAATTTCATTGAAATTTCCTGAACGTCTGAAATAAAATAGCAAAATGGATTCAAAAATCTTGAAACTTTGCAGGGAGGCTATTTGGATTATTCGTCTGACATGTAGCAGTGCACTACTTAGTTGGCGGTCCTTCGTGGTTTGATGAAATATGGGTTGATCCAGTACCTATCAAGCCTATTCAAGATTACATAAAATATTTGCGAAATCGAAACCAAGAATTAGTAGGTCATATTGCGGATATGGAGGATGATACTAGTCCTAAGCGCAACAGCGACGGAGGAGGGCAGCTCCATGTCAGACGAATCTCATACTCCATGTCAGGCGAATCTCGTACAAGAGACATACGAAATTGCACTGCTCCGTGTCAGACGAATCTCATACTCTATGTCAGGCGAATCTCGTACAAGAGACATACAAAATTGCACTGCTCCGTGTCAGACCCGTGAAATGTCATTTCACACTTATACATGTCAGCGATGAATTTTCTTATAGACTAGGTCCATACACCATCATCCGCTCGTCTATATAACACTCACCCCGGTAACAGCTTCACCACGCACTACCAACAATCATTCTATATACTTCACTACCATGGACGAGAACTCACCACCCACAAATAGAGAAAAGGTTCCAATCCCCGAGGGATTGCAACCTCCAATGTGTTTCTGTGGCACTGATTGTAGGTTTGTAAGAGATCTTCGACCTGGTTACTCGTATGGTTGCCGGCTTTGGATGTGCGACAACTACGAGTACGATCCTCCTCACAGGACGTGCCCATTTCTTCCAGGTGGTAGGAAACAGGTAATATGCAACATTACTTATGTTTTATGCATGCTATAGAATCTAATATTTTGGACAAATACTTGTGCAGTCGCCGCCACCTCTATGCGACTTCAGGAACTACATCGACCAGGAACAATCGGCAGAAGACGCCGCAGAGGTTGAGAGAATGGCTCGACTTGCATATTGGAAGTTCAAAGAAGAAAGAGAGTGGGATGAAAGAATAGAGCAAGAGAGGAGGAATAGAGCTGCACAGGAGGAGCGTCGTTGCAAGAGGCAAGAAGAAATTCGACAATGGAGAGCAGAGTGTGAGCGCAAAGCTGCAGAGGAGGAACGCGTCGCAGCACAAGCACGAGAGGCTGAGCGAGAACGCATGCGCGAGAGAGCTCGTCGCGCAAAAGAAGCTGGTCCGGATGCTTTGCGTAAGGGAAAATACTCCCGTTGCACTCAGTAGCAACTTGGGTAATTCAACTAAGGCGTGTTAGAATTAGATCGGCGTATCTTTAGTGCGTTGTACACACGCCATTTGTATCACCTATTTTACATTTTGTTCCAGAAATATGTGCACTTATGTTTTGCCGCATGTACCGTAGTAGTAGACTGGTAAACAACATGCACATACTTTCGGAACTACGTAATTTCATTTTATGTAACCGCCGCCGAGCTTACAACTAATTATCTTCAATTATTATGCATTTGTATAAATTTATACATTAATTGTATCATTTTCCAAACTATGCATTTCTAATCACTATAGGATTTAAAAAAAATTGATACTCCCATTAAACTCTCATATATTATATTCATAACTTATTTTTTATACTCCACAAAACTTACATTACAATAACCTATATGAACATTTATGTCGATTCTAACTACAAATATTTGTAAACATAAAATAAAACTGAATACATTTTACAAATTTGCAGAAACGTGATCGTATTGCCTAATAACACATACAATTACTCTAGTTTCTACATACTAAACATAGATAAAGTTCTTTGATTTCAAAACTTCACAATGTATTCTCTATTTTCTACTTTAGAAGTTTTTAGCAAATCGGTCTACAAATATTTTAAAAATTTTGACTAAAATCCATTACAAGATGGTGGTTCAACACGGGCTAGGGTTAGGGCACGCACGCATGTCGTACGTGCCCCATACGACGGTTCTGTTCATGTCGTATGGGGCACGTACGAAATGCTCATTCTCCTGACATGTACCAGTGAACTGTCGTATGTGTCTTTTACGAGATTTCCCTGACATGTACCAGTGCAATGTCGTATGTGTCTTCTACGAGATTCGCCTGACATGGTCCATAGACTTTCGTACACTTGGTCTATAGACCCATCCACGTTCGTCTATAAAAGGGTCCGCACCTCTTACATTTCGTATACGATTAAAGTTAGTAGTAACACAATGGAAAACAGAAGTCGTGCAAGGAGAGGAGAAGGAAACATTAGGCCAGTGCCTCAGAACTACTTAGTTGGCGGTCCTTCGTGGTTCGATGAACCACTTGATGAATTCCCTCTATTAGGAAAAAGTGATTTTGGTGTGTTTAATCCTCTTCGTCCATATGATAGTACCAAAGAAGAATGGCCCAAGTGTCGTTGCGGCCTGGATTGTTTGGTGCAAATGATGGATGGAAAAGAGGATAGCGGTCGTCGATTCTTTCGTTGCCCTGTGGCTCGTGCAGTAAGTTCATATCGTTTTTGTGTACGTTCACGTATTTCTTTTTGTTATGTTTACTTTAAATTTGTTTTTTGTAGTCTTATTTCGATGAAGGTAACTGCGGATACACATTGTGGGTTGATCCAGTACCTATCAAGCCTATTCAAGATTACATAAAATATTTGCGAAATCGAAACCGAGAATTAGTAGGTCATATTGCGGATATGGAGTTAGAACAATTGGAGGATGATACTAGTCCTAAGTGCAACAATATGTCCTGTGAATGTCCTCACCACAAGTGAAAATGTACTAGTTACGAACTATATTTCATTATTCCATCAAATGTATCGTTTAAATGTTCATATGCCTTCAATTTCAATAAGATACTCGTTTGCTTCAGTTTTTTAAGTAACGCGTAGTATGTATACTTCCTTTCCATGCGAAACACCATAGAAATAGAAACATAATGAAGTAATATAATAGAACATAAGTTTTTTACATCATAAGTCACACATATACGTCGTACATAACACTAACGTCTACCACGCTTGTCGGCCCTACGCGCAGCATTCACATGAGCCCGGTCATATGAAATGTCTAGTGGCAGTCTCCTCTGCCGTTGCGGACGGCCAGCCTGCTCCGGTGTCTGAAACTGCTGAGTCTGCTGAGTCGGAATGGCAGCACCGGCCAACTGAGACCCATGAAGTGTATCGTACTGCGCTATATCAACGAGGAAGTCCTCGACCTGGAAAGGTGTCATCGGCGGAGTGTCGTGCTGCGTCTGTGAGTCGGACATCGTAGTCTCAAAGTCCGCTCTGTACGTACCTGCAATTATAGAATAATTATCAGTACAAACTCAAATTACGAAAATATAAATGAATGAGAAAAATTATTCTACATCGTACCTGCGTCCGTCTGTGGGATATGCGGAGCCCCCCAAGTAGGTACCTGTGCCGAGGGATCCGTAAAGTGCTGACCCCAATCAGGCACCTGTGTCGACGTGCCTGCGAAGTCCGAACTCCAAGCAGGCACCTATGTCGACGTGCCTGCGAAGTCGGGACCAGGGACCTGTGTAGACGTCCCTGCAAAGGTTGTAACGTGTGGGGTCGTCGACGTAGGTACCTGCGTAGATGTGCCTGCGAAAACAATGTCAGTACAATATTACTAATGTTTAAAAATACTTAATTTGATACGCATTTCGTACCTGTTGTGCTGTGACGCCTCGTGTGCTGTGTTGAAGGCAACGTAGTGTCTTGTACACAGGACTGTGTACAACAAGCCAACCGTAAGCTCTCCACCGCGTTGCTGTAGATGTTATGGAGCACGTGTACCATATCCGACGAAGTCATCGATATCCCCTGTCTCAAACGCTGAAGTCCTGCGAGAGGAAGACCCAACAGGAAAGACACGTCCTCCAACGTGACGGTCATCTCCCCACACGGTAAGTGAAACGTGTGCGTCTCCGGTCTCCAGCGATCAGTCAACACACTCAAGAGGGCTTTGTCGAAGCTAAAACGGTACTTGCGATCCTCCGGATCGAACGGTCTCCTCTCAACTAGCCGACATATGGGCAGCAGGCCTGCTGCACTCAACCTGATTACAAAACAAATCGGATGAGAACATGTTTTCATGTACATTGGACCATGAAGTATGAAAGAAAGAAGTACCTGGGAATCCATCGATCGTCTATTTTCCAGAATTTCATAGGAACCTGGGGACGAAGGACGGGCAACTCCTGACCTACGGAGACTCGGTAACCGCGGTGCGTCAAGTCAACTCGAGACGAAAGTAGCTCGGGACACTCTCGCTGTGGGCCGGCCATACCTACATTGTCAAGTACGGAAAAAATTATAACATGAAGTGCATTTTGAGCTAAAGTTAAATGACATCAACAACATATTAACATACATAACATGAAGTTCATATGCATCTAACTGGAGTTCACATAACATCATAACATAATCCAAATACATAACACCGATACACTTAGTTCACTTAACATCGATAGAGTAAGTGCTACAAATACATAAAATACTTGACATCACATCGCATCGCCATCTCCATCCCTAAACGTAGTTGTCTTCCTAGCACGAGGACGCCGTCCACTCTGCGGATCCCCAGAAGGTCCATCTTCAACCACATTTGGCTCTGTGTTGGTAATGCATTTTTTGTACGTATGGCCAATTTGGTTGCATTTGCTGCATCTTCCTTGGAATCTTGCAAGTTCTGACTCGTCCATATCGTTTCTGATACGACGAGTTTGACGTCGACCTCTTTTCTGCTTCAACCGCGAGATGTCAGGTGCTCGCATAGCATCAAGGCCTAAATCCATGGTAAATGAGCTCAGATTACCAAATCCATATACCTCTGCATTCCATGTACTGACAACAACACTTTTCTGAAAGTAGTATGAAACGTAATTGGTCACTGTCAGGTTAGTAAATGAGTAAGCTGCAATCACATGGGAACATGGTCTATGGAAGAGTTGTGGCTTCATGCATGTGCACGTGCAATCATGCTGATGAAGTATGCACTGTTGAACAACTCTAACACGGTTAGCACCACGACGGTCCTTATCCCTACAAAGGATTTCAAACCTGTGCTCTGCGGTACCCATAGGTCTGACGCGATGAAATCGGGCCTTTTCAATCTTCTTCTCCATGTATTTGCACAGGTATGGTGAATAAGCCAAATTCACATTATTCAGTGCTGAAATATTTGCATGTCCCATATAAAATGCCCTCAACAATAGCAACCAAAGGTAACCCTCTTAAACCGCGAATGACCCAGTTGTATATCTGCATTTCGTATCACTGCATTAGCATGATGAAATACATAACTAACACAACTAAAACACTTAGGAATGATGGATATTACCTCAGCTAAATTAGTTGTCATGATACCATACCGAGCACCATTGGTGTCGTATAACAAGGACCACTTCTCTTTCGCTTCGCGTCGAATCCAATGAGAGAAGTTTCTGCGTGAAATGTCACGAGGATTGCTAGTGCTTGAAGACGCTTCTGCACTGCCAGAAGTCAATTCGTCGAGACGTTTCCAAAGAGCAATAAACTTACTCTCCTGATTTTGACTACACAACATCTTGAACAAATTCATAAGTTGCTTGTTCTTGAAGTGGCTAAAAAAGTTGGCACCTAAATGCCTCATGCAATATCTTGATTGAATGTCTATCCAATAAGGTTGATGTCCCCGATCCGATGATCCAAATTTCAAATCAGATATTGCTTTAAGCAATCCAGCATGACGATCGTGTATGAGACAGACATCAGGACGTTCTTGAACTACAACCATCTTGACCCGACTAAGGAACCAATACCAGCTTTCAGTGTTCTCACTTTCCACAAATGCGAAGGCCACAGGCAACACCTGTTGGTTCCCATCAACTGCAATAGCAGTAAGAATTTGACCTTTGTACTTTCCAGTTAAAAATGTACCATCAATGCAGAGTATTGGTCGACAATGTCTGAAAGCAGCAATACATTGGCCTAATGCAAAGAATGCACGGTGCAGATACAACTTCCCAGACACACTTCTATGCGGCATGTCCATAATGTCGTAAAAAGTACCAACATTTTTTTCTTGAATGGTCTGCAACAACTTTGGAAGGTTATCATAAGACGCTTCAAAAGTACCAAATCTTTGTTCAATCACTTTCTGTTTGGCCCTCCATGCTTTAGAGTAACTTATGGTGTACTTGAACTCTTCCTCAATAGTGGCTATTATTGATTTTGGTTCAAACTGTATGTTGTCCACTATACGGGCATACATATGATTTGCAATGAAATCTGAGGTCAAAGCACCGTTGCACTTCTCCAATTCCTGCAACTGACATGTGTGATCAACCATTTTTGAAACTTTCCAAAGCTTCGTCCACTTCTCCTCAAAACAATGAACTCGAAAAGGACAAGTTGGGAACACACATTTCACATCATATAATTTTGGACTAGACTTGTAAACTGTAAATGATCTCTGCACAGACAAAGACCAATATTTTACTGCATCTTTCAAACCATCTTTGTCTTTAAAAATATCTCCTTGTGTTAACTAGTTCTCATGATATCCAGATAACCCAGAATATTTTTCTGCAGCTGCTAAATTACTCAGGATTGCATTGTTCCAGTCTGCAGGAATGATAATATCATTCTCATCATCAGAAGAGTCATCTTCAATAACATTTTCATATTCCATGTCCTCAATTCTAATTTGTTCAACTAAATCTTCGATGTGCTCTCCTTCATCAGCGACACCAAGTGGGTCTTCTTGCATCTGGTTCACTCCGCCTTCGACCTCTACCTCAGTATCTTCCATATCGTCTGCTTCAGCTGAATCTTCAACTTCTTACGTTTCTGCTTGCGCAAGAAACACCAGCGGCCAACCCCGCTCCACAACTGTATCTACCCATTTCCTCCAATTCTGTGTCCCCTTAATAGGAACGAAATCCCAATAACATCCATCTCTTGCTCGATTAATCAATCCTTTCAGTTTCACTTGATATACTTGTTCGTCAAGGTTTAACGTTTTAATCAGCCATTTCTCCAGACTACCAAATGACCTCTCATTTGGTCTTGCTATCCCCCTCACCAACGACGTCCAAGCAGACATATCAACCCCAGTTGACCCATAAACAAGCGTGCCTTCTCCGTAGAAAATACGAAACATTAATTTGTCTGACATTCCTACTGTATTCAATATAAACAAACGTATTATAATCTACTCTAACCAAATTAATTTGACTCTATAAAACGTATATATTTGCCACACATTTGTAACTACAGGAGCAATTTTACGCTCCTCTGTAATGTATGACAATATTTTATAAATACTAATAAAACATAATATAATATATATTACACATTTATAAACTGAAAACTCATATCAAAAAACGAGTACATTTTAATTAAACGAATAATACATTAAGAAAACATGCTGCAATAATGTACTCTACCGTAATCATGACATTCGCACAGGTTCGCCAGACAGGGCGGCGCTTTATAACCGGTAGACCGTCGTATGAGCCTCATACGACGGTTCGCCCGTTACCGCAAGTCGTATGAGGCTCATACGACGTTCGCTGCCGCCTCGTTTTCCGCGGTGACCGTTGGCCGCGTGGCAGACACGTCGGACCGTCGTATGAGCTCCATACGACATTCAGTACGTCGTATGCGACTCATACGACGGTGGGTCAAATCTGCAAATTTTTTAAATCGACGGTTATTAATAAAATTTTGGATTAAAAATCGTATATTAAAAAAAAAATTCTGTAATGTTACAGTTTACCGGTATTTTCGAAAAAAATAATGTTACAGTTTTTCAGCAAGACCATGTACTCTTTACTTTCACATATGAAATTGTCGACTGTTCTATTTCAAAAAAAAAAAAAAACTGTCGACTGTTGTGACCGGGCATATGAGGGATCTGCTGTATCGTCCCATACAGAATCGGTTGGGAGGGCAACAGCTCAACAGGTTAGTAGTGTTCTTGTGGTATTTAGAAAATGAGATGTGAGGATGAAGTCTACAACTGTTAGATGAACAAAATGTCTTTTCATCATGTAGCCGGAGATGACATGTATGTGAAATTTTCTTTACCTGATAATGTTTGCAAGATAAGTACATAACACGATATTGTTAGAAATATAGGGTATTTGTATTTTCTCTTTTGCATAAGGGTTTTTCTGCATATTTATAATCCTTTACACCTCTATTTATTGTGGCCTCTGACTCTCATAATAACATTCATAACATGATAACAGAGCCATAAAATTAGTTTTTTCCCGCCCCGAGCGTTCTTTGACGGCGCTTCCTCCTGCGCTGCCGCACTCTCTGGACTCTGCCTCAGTCTTGGTGTTCCACGACTGCGCTCGTCGCTCTACCGTCGGACTCGTGCCTTTGTCTCTGCGCTCGTCACTCTTGCCTCAGAAGCTTCATCCTCCTCTGTAATCTGCTGTCGGCAGACGGCGGCGCACGGTCCTGCCTCAATAATCGTGAGATCGATCCTGCCTCAACAAGTTTTGTTGCCTTGCGTCTAATCGCCAGTATAGTCTACCAGTGGCCCTGCCCATGTTATCAGATCACACCTCGTCCAGTGCGCCTGTGGCTCCAGCGTGCGGTGATCCGCCTCCAGGGGTAATCATGTGACCCTCTTCATTGATTTAGGGTTTCAAAAAAAAAAGAAAAAAAAAGAATATTTTTCAGCTTGTGCCGCTTCTCCTTTTTGCACTCTCGCTGTCGCCTGTCGCTACTCACTTTCGCTCTAGCCGTCACCAGTTGTCCCGTCAGGATGACTTCTTCTTCGGGTGGGGTTCCAGTCTTATGTTGTGCAGTGCTTTTTAATGGCACCAACTACCGTGATTGGGTTCCTCGCATTCATATCCATATGCGTGGTGTACAACTCTGGGAGTTTCCTCACGTGTGATCTTAAATGCGGGTCATTTATTGCAATTTGTGGGAGTTCTTCATGAGATTTCAGTTTGTACATGGCATGGTTGGAAGAGGATGCTCACGTTGGTGCTATTCTTGCTGCTGGTATGGAGGATTATTTGGCTATTGATATTGTTGAGTTTGAGTACTCACACCAGATGTGGGCTTTTCTTCGTCGTTGTTACGGGCCTACTCATCATATGGAGGAGACTCGTCTTTGTGATGCCGACTTGTTACGGATCTGTATCGTGTCGCCTGCTCGTTCTTCAACTTCTCGACCCACTGCTGGTGTTCAGGCTTGCCGTTCTTTACAGGATGCTTGTGGTGCTGGTACTGAAGGATGTGAGGGGAGTTCTACTGCCACAGATGCTCAGTTGCTTATGCTTCTTCGTCGCCTTGTCGCCTTTACACCTTCAAGAGTTGTTGGTATTGCGACTCAACCTTCTGTACCTTCAGGTTCTGTTGCCGCTTCTCCGTCTTCCTCTGAGGGACCACCTTCCACTTCTCGTTCAGGTACTCTCCCATGGATTCTTCATTCTAAGGCTTCATTTCATATGACTCCTTACTCCACATGTTTATCATTTTTGAGTCATTCATCTCGTTCTCTCACTGTTCTTACTACTGATGCTTCTTCACTTCCGGCACTTGGCTAGGACACCTTTTTATCTGATTCTTTTAATATTTCTGATGTCTCCTATGTTCCTAACCTGACCAAGCAGCTTATATTTGTTGGTCAACTCACCAATCATGGTTGTCGAGTGACTCTTGATTCTGATTCTTGTTCTATTGTGGATCGTCGTACGAGTCAGCTTGTTGGCTCTGGTCCTCATCGTTGCGATTCCCAACATCTTTAGGAGCTTGACTGACTTCGTATTCCTTCCATTGCGCCTACTTAGTCGTGTTAGCTCCGCTTTAGCTGCTCTATCTACCTCGTCTTTTGCTTAGTGGCACCATCGTCTAGGACCTATTTGTGGCTCTCGTCTATCTACTTTGATTTGCCGTGGCGCCTTAGGATCGGTTTCAGGATCTCAATCGTTAGCTCAGTGTCAGGATTGTCAATTAGGAAAGAAGATTCAACTTCCCTATCCTTCTAGTGAGTCGGTATCTCAGCATCTTTTTGACCTTGTTCATTCAGATGCCTGCGGTCCTGCTCCCTTTGTTTCCACAAGAGGGCATCAATACTTTATTGTTTTTATAGATGATTTTTCTCACCACACATGGGTTTACTTCATGAAACATTGTAGTGAGCCATTGTCTATCTATAAGTCTTTTTTACCTATGGTCTTCACTCATTTTGACACTCCTATTCGTGTCTTTCGTGCTGACTCTATTGGTGAGTACCTCTCAGATGATCTTCAGGACTTTCTTTCTGAGCAAGGTACCCTTGCTCAATATTTTTGTCCTAGTGCTCATGCTCAGAATGGCGTTGCTGAGCAAAAACATCGTCATCTACTTGAGACAGCACGTACACTTCTCATTGCTTCCTCTGTTCCGCCTCATTTTTGGGTCGAGGTTGTCTCCACTACCACCTACTTGATTAACATTCAGCCCTCGTGAGCTCTTAAAGGTGGGATTCCTTTTGAGCGTATTATGGGAAAGACGCCTGATTACACCATCCTTCGTCTTTTCAGTTCTGTGTGCTACGTACTGCTCGCACCTCGTGAGCGTAATAAGCTGACTATCAGTCGATTGAGTGTGTTTTCTTAGGGTTCAGAGCATAAGGGTTATCGTTATTAGAATCCGGTTGGTCGACGGATGAGGATTTCACGGGATGTTATTTTTGATGAAACATGTCCTTTCTATCCTTGTTCTTCTTCTCATGCTTCTTCTGCGTCTGTAGTTGATCCTATTTCTTTCCTGTTCTTTCCAAATGCTCCTGTTTCTAGTGTACCCCCTTCACACTCCGTACCACGCTCGACAGTCTCCCCTTCTTATTCGGAGCCTTGTTCTTTGGTTCCTGATTACACTTTGAAGGCTCCTGTAATGCAGGTCTATACTTTATGAGTTGTGCCCCCTTCTGATGTGCCATCTTCTTCTGATGAGCCATCTACTCCAGTTGAATCATCTTCTGATGTCTCAGCCTATCTAGCTCAGCCTGCCTCTCCGGATACGTCTTCTTCTCCTAAGGGACCATCTCCTTCTAATGATTCTTCTCTTGAGCAGCCCCTTGGACGTGGTCATCGTTCTCGCCAGCCTCCTGATCGATATTCTCCTTCTAGCTTTGCTGCTACTGCTCTTCCTGAGCCGGCTACATATCGTGATGTTATTTTTCATCCAGAATGGCAGCATGCGATGACCGAGGAGATTGTTGCTCTCGAGCGCACCGGCACATGGGAACATTTGCCCTTTCCCCCACGTGTTCGCCCGATCACCTGTAAGTGGGTCTATAAGGTTAAAACCCACTCTAATGGTTCACTTAAGTGATATAAGGCTCGATTAGTCGCCCGTGGCTTCCAGCAGTAACATGGTCGTGATTATGATGAGTCATTTGCTCTTGTTGCTCACATGACTACTGTTCGCACTCTGCTTGTTGTGGCCTCTGTTCGTGACTGATCCATGTCTCAACTTGATGTGCAGAATGTCTTTCTTAATGGTGAGCTGTGTGAGGATTTTTATATGCATCCACCACCTGAGACCTGAGCATTTTGATCATGAGTGTATGGTTTGTCGCCTTCGACGTTCTCTTTATGGCTTAAGCAAGCTCCTCTTGTTTGGTTTAACCATTTTGCGTCTGTGGTCACTGCTATTGGTTTCTGTGCTAGTGCTCATGATCACGCACTTTTTGTGCACACTTCGTCTCGTGGTCGTACTCTTCTTCTTCTCTATGTTGATGACATGATCATCAACAGAGATGATTCTGAGTACATAGCCTTTGTAAAGGCTCATCTTAGTGAGTAGTTTCTTATATCCGATCTTGGTCCTCTTCGCTACTTTCTTGGGATTGAGGTTTCATCCTCCTCTGAGGGAATTTATCTGTCTCAGGAGAAGTACATTCAGGATCTTCTTGATCGGGCTTCTCTTACTAATCACCAGACTGTTGAGACTCCCATGTAACTCAATGTCCATCTTCGAGCCACTGATAGTGAGCCTCTTGATGACCCTACTCGTTATTGTCATATTGCAAGGAGTCTCGTGTACATTGGTGTCACTCGTCCTGATATCTTGTACTCTGCTCACATTCTGAGTCAGTTTGTTTCGGCTCCCACCCAGGTTCACTATAGTCACTTGCTTCGTGTCTTGTGTTATCTTCATGGAACTATCTCTAGACAATTGTTCTTTCTACGCTCTAGCTCTTTACAGTTCAAATCATATTCTAATGCTACTTGGGCTAGTGATCCCTCTAATCGTCGATCTCTTTCTGCCTATTGTGTTTTTCTTGGTGGTTCCCTCATTGCTTGGAAGACTAAGAAGCAGATAGCAGTTTCTTATTCAAGTGCAAAGACTGAGTTGCGTGTTATGACTCTTGTGAGTGCAGAGGTTACTTGATTGCAGTGGTTGCTTGAAGACTTTGGTGTTCTTGTTAGTATGTCGACTGCTCTTTTGTCTTACAGTACAGGTGCTATCAGTATTGCTCATGATCTGGTCAAGCATGAGCTTACCAAGCATATTGGTGTTGATGCTTCTTATACACGAGCACATGTATATGACGGTGTTGTTGATCTTTAGTATGTGCCTTCAGAGCTTCAGCTGGCGGATTTCTTCACGAAGGCATCAACCCGAGCTAATTATTTTTATCTCTCCAAACTCAGTGTTCGTGACACACCTTGAGTTTTAGGGGGTGTTAGAGATATAGGGGTTATTTGTATTTTCTCTTTTTTATAAGGTTTTTTTTGCATATTTGTAATCTCTTGTAATTCTATTTATTGTGACCTCCAACCCTCATAATAATGCAAGTCATATTCATAACAGATATATGGGTTAAAATAGACTCCTAGAGCATAATATTTACTGTGAGTATTAAACTAATTGACTTGAGGTTTAAAGCTTCAAAGGTTGACGAATCTCTATTTTTCTACAGTAAACAAGGTTTTATTATTATTCTTTTACTAATTTATGTTGATGATATTACTATAACCAGTTTTGCAACAAAATCTTGCTACATGATTTTGATTTTCTTTTTGGCTTGAGGGATCTACCGAGACCTTCACTACTTTCTTGATATTGAGATAAACAGAATATTCAATGAAACACTGTTGGGTTAGGAAAATATGATTCAGATGTAGTACGAAGGACAAAGATGAGTTAGTGAAAGACACTTATGGCTGAAAATTATCAGTAAATAAAGGTATTGGTCCTGGACCAAATGACCAACACAATACATAAGTGTTATTAAAATAATATGTTATTTAATATTGACAAGACCTGATTTTCTTCATGAAAAGAATTTGTCAGATTCAACATGCTCCAACTGCATAATATTAGGCCACAGTTAAAAAATTTGAGATATCAAGAATACAGGTAATTTAGGACTTAAGATTTGCAAATCACCGTCATTACTTGTAAGCGATTTTTCATATGCAAATTGGGAAGATATATTGATGATCTATAAGAGGCTTTGTTGTGTTCTTTTGCTCAATCTTGCATCATGGAGTGTAGAAAAGCAGATAATAGTATCATACTCCAGTACAAGAATTAAATATAAAGCAGACAACAGTCATGAGGCACCTTGCATAGCAGGTCTTATTTATGCATTTTCTGGGCCCGTATACATCTTTAAGCTCATTTAAACCTTAGTGCTATGTTGGAATGAAAAGTGGCAAGAAGTATCTCCTCTGTTAATTTAAAAAGAAAACTGTCACCCACTTCCACTTCCTCGTCGTTTTTGCACATGAATACTTACACTTCCCTTCCTTCTTTTTGTTTTACAAATGGCTTGCACTTTCTTCCAACAGGAAAATAAATTATACGTGCATTTAAATTGGTTGCCGGTTTCACTCATGGACAATGCTTTTGCATTTACACTTGGAGGTTCATCTGTACCGAATCTTTTCAATGTATTGTTTGTTGGAATCAGACATATAAGGATGCAAGTCAAGATGAACAGATTATGCTTGACAAAAAGAGGGGCCAAACAAGGAATACCGGAACCAGAGAATCTCCATGATTTTTTTTTCTATCATTTTCTCCATATAAACATGGAAATAAACGCATATTCACATCAGATCATGCCAACTTCCACACAAGACTACTGCTACATTTGCTGAAGCAGAGGACAGTTTGTGACCGGGCACTTTCCACAGCTTGCATGACAAATTTCACCTGATATCTTTGCAATTCATCTGATGCTTTTAACTAACCTTAACTGAGGGTTGTTCCATCATCAAGGTGAACGTACAGAGCAAGCAAAACGGAAGAGTGAAATCAGACAACAGGCCAAACAACTTAATTAGCGTCTACGAGATGGTTCAATTCTTCAACAAGTTCAGTTCTCGTGGCCACCGTAGCAGAGCGCCTGGATGGCCCGCGCGCGGTGCTCCGGCGCACGAGGCTGACGGTGACCCAGAGGAAGGCGACGACGCCGGCCCAGATGAGGATGTCGACCGACAGGTGCGTCCTCGGCTGCGACACCACGAAGGTGAGCAGGGGGCTGGGGTAGGCTGTTCGATCAGCTCACACTCGCACACGCCAAGCGATCAAACTTCTCATTACGATGAACACTGGACAGGCTCACAAGAGAACTGAGTTGGAGTGGCTTCAACTTCCCTCCGATGAAAACTTGTCTGTTAAAATAGAGAACGAGATTCAACAACGGCCATCGGCCTGCACGCCCAATCTTCACTCGCCCATAACCCACGACGCCATGCATGCCTGGCACATGATGCGCTCGCCGTGGCTGCGCTGAAGACCCGGGCGCCGAGTACCCACGTACATGCGCGTCCTGTACGTCGATACATAAGTGCTTTTGGCACGGGACACTCCCCCGGCTCTGCATGTTATTTGCGCGGGAACAAAAATGCTAAGGTAAGAAGAAGAACTAGAGTAACTAACAATCTCCCCCTACTCCTAGTTCTTAACCTTGACGACTCCGATCTTCACTTTCAAGTCTTCGAATCGCTGCCTTCCCAAAGGCTTGGTCAGTACATCGGCGAGTTGCTCCGTTGTGCTCACGTGCTCCAGTTCAATGTCCCCGCGCTCCAAACACTCGCGGATGAAATGAAATTTCACGTCGATGTGTTTGGACCGTCCATGATGCACTGGATTCTTGGCCAATGCTATCGCTGCTTGGTTGTCTATTTTGACTATTGGAGCTTGGATCACCACCCCAGTAATCTCCTTCAGGACACGCGAGAGCCAAATCGCCTGACAAGTAGCTGCTGCTGCTGCGATGTACTTGGCCTCGCATGATGATTGTGCCACTATCCCTTGCTTCTGAGAAAGCCAGGACACTGGACTTCCTGCAAAGAAGTAGATAACTCCGGTTGTACTCTTCTGATCATGAACATCGCCACCCATGTCACTGTCACAATATCCTTCCAGCAACATGTTATCGCCATCCCGACAGTATACCAGGCCATGGTCTGATGTCGCTGCCACATATCGCAGCACATGTTTCAGTGCTGCCAAATGATCTTGTGGTGGATCTTCCATGAACCTGCTCAAGTAACCAACGCTAAATGAGAGTTCGGGTCTGGTGTGCAGTAGATACCTTAAGCTTCCGATCAGGCTGCGATACATGGTCGTATACACCTGTTGTGTTGTGCTTTTCTTTGATAGCTTCAGACGTGGTTCCATGGGTGTGGTGCACCCGTTACAGCCACTCATTCCTGCCTTGTGCAGTAATTTAGCTGCGTATGCACTTTGGTGTAACTGGATCTTCCCCTTGCTTTGTTTTACTTCAATGCCCAGGTAATAGGAGAGACCACCGAGATCACTCATCTTGAACTTGGTCTTCATCTGTGCCTTGAACAGGTTGATTTCTTCCTCAGATTCTCCGGCGATTAAGAGATCGTCGACATATACTCCTATGATCAACCGGGTACCCTTCTTGACTCGAGTATATAACCCATGTTCTGATGGGCACTTCTTGAACCCGAGTTCAAACAGGCTAGCATCAAGCTTCACATTCCAAGCTCGTGGTGCCTGTCGCAATCCGTACAACGCCTTCATGAGCTTTAACACCTTGTGTTCTTCTCCCTCCGCTGAGAAACCAGGTGGCTGTGTGACTTAAACTTCCTCTGCGAGCTCACCGTTCAGGCAGAACGCAGATTTCACATCCATATAGTGTACACGCCATCCACAATGCGCTGCGACAGTGAGTACAAGCCGTACTGATTCCATTCTTGCCACTGGCGCGAAGACCTCTTCAAAATCAATGCCTTGCTTCTGCACATACCCTTTTGCGATGAGACGCGCTTTGTGTTTGGTGATAATGCCGTTCTCATCGCGCTTTAGCTTGAAGACCCATTTTAGGTCCATGGGACGATGGCCTTTGGGCAGCTCCATCAAGGTCCATGTCCCATTTTCTTCAATCGATGACATTTCTTCGAGCATAGCCAACCTCCATTCCTTCACCTTCATAGCCTCTTCGACTGTGGCAGGCTCATCGCTGATTGCCATCAGTAGTTCAGCGACCGATTCTTGAGCCTCCTGTCCCTGTGGCCACAATCGGCCTATGATGTCTTCAAATTTCTTCATGTGAAGTGGAGCATCGTCATGATCGGCATCGAGATATGATGAAGGTGGCGCCGACACTAGTGTTGGGGAGCATGTCTTGCCACGTTGGCAGGTGTAGAGTGTACCGTTGGCGGTGATCGCGGCATCGGTGGATCAGGGAACACTTGGGGTGGATGTGCTTCTTCTTCTTCTCTATGACATTGGCCACCAAACGAGATGAACTCAACTTGGAACGTGTCGAGTCCATTGCCATTGGCCTCCTTATCCCAGTTCCAGGCTCTGTCTTCTTCAAACACCGCATCACGTGACACCGTGGCATGCTCAGTGGTCTGATTATAGAACCGCCATGCCTTGGAGCCTGCTTCGTAGCCGATGAATACCATCAGCGTGCTTCTGTCTTCAAGCTTGGTCAAGTGCTTCCCACCTTGTTTCACGTGAGCTACACAACCAAATGTACAGATGAAATGAACAGGAGGCTTTGTACCATGCCATACCTCATAAGGTGTCTTTCTGTCCACACTTTGAGTTGCCGTTCGGTTCAGAATGAACACGGCCGTGGACACAGCCTCCCCCCAGAACCAAGCCGGGAGAGACATTGCCTTCATCATACTTCTTGCCATTCCCATCACCGTTTGATTTCGGCGCTCGACTACACCGTTTTGTTGAGGAGTGTAGGGAGCAGTGTAGTGCCTTTGCACTCCTTCTTGTATGCAGTGTTCGACGAAAGAGCTCGCCGTGAATTCCCCACCGCGATCAGTTCGCAGTGTGCCCACCTTCCTTCCAGCTTTTACTTCAGCTCGTCTTTGGAAGTCGACAAATGCCTTCTCTGCTTGGTCTTTGGAGGCAAGTAGTATCAACCACATATAACGACTCAGATCGTCTACCAAGAGGAAGAAATATTTGTTGTTGCTTGGTGTGGCCGGAGTCACTAGTCCGCACAGGTCACCATGAACAAGTTCAAGCTTGGACTGGGCTCCGTATGATCCCTCTGCTGGGAACGATGCCCTACGTTGCTTCCCTGCCAAACAACTATCACATACCTCGTCGATGTGCTCAATAAGGGGCAGGCCTCGCACCATGTTTTATTGGTATAGATGACGTAACCCCCTGAAGTTCAGACCCGAACCGCGCGTGCCACCTCCACGCTGCACTTGAGCCCTGGGATGCGAGGCAAATTGGTTTGCCGATATTTAGCGCCAGCATATATAGGCGATCCGCGGTTCGCTGCACCGTGGTTAGGAGCGCACCATCAGCATCCCATATCTTGCACACACCGGCTTGGATAGAGATCTTGAAGCCTGATTCATCCAACTGGCCGGCGCTCACAATACTCGACGTCAAACGCGGTATGTGATAGACTCCTGTGAGGGCTTTGTGGCTCCCATCCTTGAGTCGGAAGAGGACGGTGCCGCGGCCTTCAATGTTCGTCACGGACCCGTCACCAAACCTGACCGACCCGTGGATACGAGTGTCAAGTTCGGCAAACACAGTGCGCTCACTTGTCATGTGGTTTGTGGCCCGTGTCGAGGATCCAGCGGGTTGTCTTCGGTTCATCTTTGTTTCGAAGCTGTACGAACAGCTTGCCCTCTTCCAGATGAATGGTCGTGGATGACACTTTCGCAGCCACCGGCATCTCCTCGTGAGAGTCCTTGCAGAGCGTGGTCCTGGCCATCATCAGGGTGGTCTCCACGTCTTCCTCGACTTGTGACGAGTGCGCCTGCTCGTCATTCCTTTTCTTCCTGCAATCACGAGCCCAATGACCTATGTTGCTGCAGTACCTGCAGTCATCCTTTCCCACAAATTTGTTGTTGGAGCTGCTTGCGCCACGGCCTCCACCACAGCCACATCCACGGCCGCCGCTACGTCCACGATCACTGGTGCTTGATGAAAACTCCTTTGAACTCCCTGGACTCAACATCTTCAAACGCGAAGTTAGCCTCATTAGAAGTTCTTTCTCCGACAGGTTAAGTTTGGCAATGGTATTGCCACTGGCTCCCCCGAGCCTGTGCTCCGCCGCCTTGAGACGGCCGATCAGTTCATCCACCGTCATGTCACTCAGATCGAGCAACGTTTACGCAGCGATCTGGTCGAATCTTGGCGGAAGAGCTTACAGGATATTGCGTACGACTTCCTCCTCGGAGTACACTGTGACGAGTCCTGCCAGCTCGGTCACCATCTTCCCGATCCGTTCGGCAAAGTAATCAATCGACTCACCGTCCCGGACCTTGATCGCGTCGAGCTCCTTCTGGAGAATGCCCGCCCTTGATTTGCGGACGCGCTCGACGCCGACGTTGCGAAGATGCAGGGAGTCCCATGCCGCCTTGGCCGTGGGTTTTGCCGCCATTGTTCCCATCATGTCAGAGGGAACTGATCTGGTGAGCACCTCCAGCGCCATGCGATCCTCGGTGTAGTCAGACGTGCCGACGCTCACCGCCGTCCACAAGCCTCGTGCCTGCACCATGACCCGCATGAGCGCCGCCCAGTCGGGATAGTTGGTGTTCGTCAACACCGGGAAGTTGCCTGATGGTGCAACTCTCTCAACGATCCTTTCCACGACGCGCCCACGGCGCTCTCCGCGCGTCCACCGCGGCGGCGATCTTCTCCGATATGATTCGGGAGTCACCGATCTGGACCGCTGCGGGGACCTATTTGGAGAGGTCGTCTTGTTTGCCGCCATCGTCATAAAAACCTCGGCTCTAGTACCAATTGTTCGATCAGCTCACCCTCGCACACGCCAAGCGATCAAACTTCTCGTTACGATGAACACTGGACAGGCTCGCAAGAGAACTGAGTTGGAGTGGCTTCAACTTCCCTCCGATGAAAACTTGTCTGTTAAAATAGAGAATGAGATTCAACAACGGCCGTCGGCCTGCACGCCCGATCTTCACTTGCCCATAACCCACGACGCCATGCATGCCTGGCGCATGACGCGCTCGCCGTGGCTGCGCTGAAGATCCGGGCGCTGAGTACCCACGTACATGTGCGTCCTGTACGTCGATACATAAGTGCTTTTGGCACGGGACACTCCCCCGGCTCTGCACGTTATTTGCGTGGGAACAAAAATGCTAAGATAAGAAGAAGAACTAGATCGAGTAACTAACATAGGCCACCGTGAAGGACCACCGCAAGTGGCGTGTGTCCACGGCAATCCGCACCAGCAGGCTTAGCGTCATCACAATCGAGCTCGCGAACCCCACCGAGCTCGCCGCCATGAACAGCATAGTTCTCCAAATGGGCCGTCTGGCCCGAGCCCGGCCCGAGCCCGATAAGGCCCGGTCCGTCTTCCGTGCCGTGTTGCCGTGCTAATCACGCGGCCCAGGCACGACACGGAGGACGTTTTTTCGTGCCGGGCCGGCACGGCGGCACTAGCGGCACAGCGGGTTCCCGTGGCACGGCGGCCCGACGGAGGCGGTGCGGATGGCGCCTCGCGCGTGGCTGTCGAGCGGGCGCAGACGATGCCGATGGCTCGAGCGTGGCCGACGGGCGGCGCCTCGAGGGCCGGGCGTGGCCGGCGGGCAGGCGACATGGTCGAGAGCGGCCGATAGCTCGAGCGGATGGCGCGGCCGCGCGAGCGTGGCAGGAGGGCGGCGGCTCAGGCGCCGTGCGAGGCCGGCGGCCAGGCGGCGAGGACAACAGAGGTGGGCGGCACGTCCAGGCGCGGCCGACGGACGGTAGGAGGCGAGCGTCGCCCGAGCCGGCGGTCGGCGCCAGGGCGATGGGCGACCGAGGTTCGGCTTCGGCCCTTCGGGTGGGGTGGTGGCCTCGTGGGGATTCGGCTGGACGGCGACTAGGGTTTGAGAAGGGGCAAAAGGGGGATGGCGACTGTATCTGTATTTGAAAGTTGCCTAGAGGGGGGGTGAATAGGCTAATTGACCTGCAAATGACTCAATAAAACGAGATTAAATTACAGGGGGCGGACTAGTCCGGTCAGGGGGCGGACTAGTCCGGTCAGCCTGCGTGAATAACCCTAAGAAATGTTTCTAGCAAGTTTTAGGGAATTTTCTCGTTGCTACAAGTGAGTATATGTTTAAGTCAAGTTGAGCAACAACCTACACAAGAGCAAGTCAAGTTTCCACAAGATTGTAGCAATGCGGAGTATGAAACGAGACTACCAACCCTAGAACAAAGTAATCAATAGAATGAATGCGAAGAACACAAGGGGGCAAGGATTTTATCCCGAGGTTCGATTCCACACAAGGAATCTACGTCCCCGTTGAGGAGTCCACAAAAGGACCGGGTCCAACAACCCTTCCCTCACCAAGTTTACCGCACGGGCCTAACTTGGTTCTCCACTAATCACAACGGTGATTACAAAGTTCGTTGGGGCTTCTCACAAACTGAGGCTCCCACACCACAAAGGTGATCAACACAATAAAACAAACTCAATACACAGCCCACAAAGACTCAACGAGTGCAAGAGATCAAACCGGGAGCACAAGCGCGATGTTCTTCCTCTTCTCCACCTCACTAAACCCTAATCCACTCAAGAATTAGTTTTAGAGGGAAAGTAGGCAAGAAGGAGGCTTAGGAGTGCTCCAAGTTGGCTGTGGCGGCGCTAGGGTTTGAGTTTTTTCAAAGGTATTCGAAATGAGGCCGGGGGTCCCCTTTTTATAGGGGTCCCAAGCCCAATCTGCTGACTTCAGCAAAAGGGCGGACTAGTCCGGCCACTGGCCCGGACTAGTCCGGCCTAGGGGACCACTGACCCCTTTGTCAGGTCCCGACAGCTGACACACTATCGTCACGCTACCCGCCAAACTTCAAATTCAAACGGTCACTTCCAGAACGGACTAGTCCGGTCAACACCGGACTAGTCCGATCTCACACAGAGCCTTCTGCTCCGTGTGAAAACGGACTAGTCTGAGGACCACGGACTAGTCCGGCCCCTAGGGCGGACTAGTCCGGTCCTCCCAGACTTAGCCACAGAAGCACCTTTTCCTAGCCAACCCGGACTAGTCCGGCCCCACGGGCGGACTAGTCCGTTCTCACACAGGACCTCTTGGTCCGGTCCAAAACGGACAAGTCCGTGATTTTGGGACTTCATCCCTAAAACCCACTCACAGCTACCTGGACTAGTCCGGTCATTAACGGACTAGTCCGATCTCAGTCAGACCCTTCTGGTCCGGCCGACAACGGACTTGGCCGGCCAGGGACGGACTAGTCCGGCCTCCTGCACGGACTAGTCCGGCCCTACGGCCAGACCACTCATTCACTCATTTCTTTCATAGGTTTGACCTCTAAACCACTTTGAGCTCCCAAACTTGATCTCAATGCACTTTACACACACACCCTCCTAATTCTACGGCTAGTCTAACTCAACACGCTAGAAACCCTAGTTTCCACGCTTCGAGTTGACTCCGTTTCCTTCCTTTTCCTTTTTGAGGGTTTGCGTCTCTGATCGAGTCCACACCTGTGCTAAGATCACTTGAGCTCATTAGCGACTTAATTGTCGTCATCAATCATCCAAAACCCACGGGGAACCTAGATGCACTTTCAATCTCCCCCTTTTTGGTGATTGATGACAACACATTAAGTCCTTCAACAACTAAGAGTATAAAAATTGGTTTTCATAACTTGTGTGCGTATGAATGACTCCCCCTCAAAGTATGCAACATGTAAAAGAGATGGAGAAGTTCTTTCATACCCACACACGTTATGGTGGGGTGCCTACGTGATGTGCTCAACAGTTTGTGACAAGACATGAATAACATCAATACATTCATAAGATTGACAATAAGAGCAATATATTGATATTAAGCAACATTAACAAGTCTTGCACAAATGTAAACATCCAAGAGCAAGAATATATTACAAAACAAGTCCACAAATCACAAACACGCCCACAAACGATTAACTCCCCCTTAACTCTCCCCCTTTGGCATCAAGGCACCAAAAAGGAAAAGAAGGGAGGAAACTAAGACCTAAGAACTAGTCCTCGTCTTCGCCACTTCCACTCTCCGTGGCCTCGGAATCTTCGACGTCGTCCTCATGATCATCGGCATCATCGTCGTCGTCGTCGTCGGAGTTCCTTGCCGAGGGAGCAGCCCGAGAGGAGCTTCCATCCTCTTGGAGCTGGGCGAGCTCATCGGCGGTGAAGTTGGGGAATGGAGTGATCTCCCCATCACTCACTTCCGGAGAGGACAACGGGACCTCCAGCTTGTCGCACACCGCCTTAAGGTATTTTTCTTGACGCTTGTGTGCCCTTTGAGCGCGAATCTCTTGCTTCCGGCAGGAAGTGAAGATCGCCTTGAAGCATTTGAAGAAGGCACTCATAGATTGAGGCGGAGGCGGAGACGGAGGCGCCACGGGGCGAGATGGTGGATCCGCATTCTTGCGACGAGGGGGAACAGGGACATTCGGGGGCTTCTGAGGACGAAGCGGGCGATGCGACACGTCCTTGACAAAGGTCACGCCCGACACCTTCTCAATGAGGCACATGATGTAGGGGGCATACCCGCAAGCACGGTTGGGAGTGTGCGAGATGTTGAAGATGTCGTCGAAGATGTAATCGACGAGGTTGAACTTCTCTTCCCCATCGATCAGAAGTAGTAGGTGCCTCAGGTTCCCTTGAATCACCCCAGCATCACCGTCCTTCGGTGCTATCGTCCGTCTGAGGATTCTGTTCATGATGCTGTAGAAGGGCTTGATGTTGCGGGTGAGGCCGGCATCAAATGGAACGTGACTTGGATACATATATGCTAGCTCTTCACGATCCACAGCCTTAAGGTTGGAGATTATAATCTCATGATCCATGTGTGTCTCAAGCCCTAAAATCCTGGCAAACTCTGCGAAGGTGACTGAGTACTGCTCACCATGAATCATCCAAATAATTTTCCTGTCACCAGAGGTGGTGAAGTAGATGGTGGAGTAGAACTGCAGAATCACTTCGACGTTCCAGTCATACTTGAATCCCATGATCTGCTTGAGGTCATGGCGCTCAGCGGCTTCGATGACGGCGTCGAAAGCAGAATGTTGCTTGTTGGCCATGTAACCCCAGTCAACCCATTGAGCTTCTATTACCGGCTTCTTCATCTGCTGATAGACCAGCCGGTAGTAGTCACAATGGAAGTCACACCAGAATCTGGGATCTGCCGTGCTCCTCTCAAACTTGTAGACCTTTTCTTCCCTTAGCCTCCTGGCCTTTTCAGCCCCTTTGCCATGGAACACATTTGCCGATAGTTCCTTTTGTCGGTTGGGATTCCTTTCCGGTGTGTGGACTTCAAGGGGGCCAATGGAGGTGGCTTTCCCTTTCTCTTTGATCACAACACCTCCAGCTGCCTTCTTTGATGACATCTTGACAGCTGGCTTTTTCTTCTTTGGCTCGACAGGAGCCGGAGCCTTTCCCTTCTTCGGGTCACGCTCAACCCGAGGCTCAGCTTCCATTTGAGCTGGCTCCTTGCCCTTCGCCTTCTCGCCAACGGTGACGAGCTTCTTTCTCTTGGGGGCACTGGCCTCAGCAGCCCTGGAGTTGTGTGCCTCCCTGTCCTCCCTTTTCTTCTTCCTCAGCTCATTCAGTGATTCTGCGGTGGCACGGGCAATGGCTTCATCCTCATTGTAGATGCTCGCAGCCACCTTGGATGCTTCAAGTTCCTTGAGCTTTCTTTCCTCCTTGGCTTTCTGCGCCTCCATTAGCGCAGCCTTAGTCCGAGCCTCCGCAATTTGGGCCTTGGTACGCCCCTCGAGGTTGACACGCGGAGGAGAGCGCTCGGAGTTTGACATTCTGTGCAAAGGATGGAGAGAGGAATATATGAGCCTAGGAAGAAGAAGTATTGCCGAAAAGATCTCGAGAACCAACTAGAAGTAGGGTTTGCCCTGTGCAAACCGGACTTGTCCGCCCCAGGGGCGGACTAGTCCGCCGGCCGGACTTGTCCGCCTGGTGGCCGGACTAGTCCGGGTTACACAGGAAGAACCCTAACCCTAATCAATTCATCGAAAAATTTGTGAACCAATGCGCAATACTCCTAGGCTATGATCGCAAGGGTGTATAGAACAACATTAATGAAGGTGTTCCTATCAAAAACTTGAAGAATCAAGAATGGGGCTAGTTTTTGAGGAACGGTGAAATACCTTCAAAAATCCGCTTGAGTCGTCGAAATCGGCGTGGATCTCGAAGGTGGAGCGCGGGGAAGTGATCCCTCACTCCCAAGGACTTCGATGCGCGGATTGGAGTTGAGTTTTGGTGGTTGGAGCGCAAAATCGCCGATTTGGGGGCGGTTGTGCGCGCGTGGAAGCTTGAGAGTCAAGTGAGAGAGAGAGAGAGGGGGTCCGGGCCGCCTGGGGGTTTAAGTCCCCAAGGGCCGGACTAGTCCGGTTGAGGGGCCGGACTAGTCCGGTCTGCGGACCAGACCGAGACTAGTCCGGGTCCGGACTTGTCCGGTGGAAGGCCGGACTAGTCCGGTGTGCGGACTAGCCGCGGACTAGTCTGATCCGGACTTGTCCGGCCATAGGGGCGGACTAGTCCGGTCCAGCTGGGCTGAAAAACAATGTATTTGGGTTTTGCCCATAACGATAAGTCCTTTTGGACAGATATAGCAAGGAAAACATGACAAACATGATTATGAGTCAATAAAGAACAACTCATGAACATTTTCATGAAGAAAATAGATTTCTCAAACAAATTTGAGGAGAAATCGACATAGAGAGGAGTTTTTCGAAATGTGGCTCAAAATATATGAGGAATGTGGTTTAAGCCACGTTCCGAGAATCCAACACGTTGAGCTCACTTCTTAGCTCACAGAAACGCTTCTCGTCAAGAGGCTTGGTGAAGATGTCCGCAAGTTGATGTTCCGTCCTCACATGCGAAATCTCAATGTCTCCCTTCATTGAGTGATCTCGCAAGAAATGGTGTCGAATGTCTATATGTTTGGTCCTAGAGTGTTCCACCGGATTATGGGATATCTTGATAGCACTCTCGTTGTCACACAAGAGTGGAATTTTACGCAGGTTAATCCCATAATCCCTAAGAGTTTGTCGCATCCAAAGAAGTTGTGCACAACAACTTCCGGCTGCAACGTACTCAGCTTCGGCGGTGGAGAGAGCAATAGAGTTTTGCTTCTTAGAGGACCAAGACACAAGAGATCGACCTAAGAATTGGCACGTACCCGATGTGCTCTTCCTATCAACTTTGCACCCCGCATAGTCCGCATCGGAATATCCGATGAGGTTAAACTTGGATCCTTTGGGGTACCAAAGTCCTAGGGTAGGTGTGTGTACAAGATATCTCAAGATCCTTTTAACGGCGGTCAAATGACAAGCCTTGGGTGCTGCTTGAAAACGTGCACACATACACACACTTAGCATGATATCGGGCCTAGATGCACAAAGATAGAGAAGTGATCCGATCATAGACCTATATAGCTTTTGATCCACACTTGGACCGTCCTCATTTAGGTCTAGGTGTCCATTTGTCCCCATAGGAGTTTTGATGGGTTTTGCCTTATCCATGTCAAACTTCCTTAGAATGTCTTGTGTATACTTAGTTTGACTTATGAACGTCCCTTCTTTGAGTTGTTTCACTTGAAATCCTAGAAAGAACTTCAACTCACCCATCATGGACATTTCAAACCTCTCCGTCATTATCTTGGAGAACTCGTCACAAAACACCTTATTTGTGGAACCAAATATGATGTCATCCACATATATTTGGCACACAAAAAGATCCTCGTTGAAGTGTTTTGTGAAAAGGGTATAATCCGCTTTTCCTATCCTAAAACCATTTTCAACTAGAAAGTCTCTTAAGCACTCATACCAAGCTCTAGGAGCTTGCTTGAGACCATAAAGAGCCTTTCGCAATTTGTAAACATGGTTAGGATAGTTTTGATCTTCAAACCCTGGAGGTTGCTCTACATAAACTTCTTCCTTGATTGGGCCATTAAGGAATGCACTCTTAACATCCATTTGGTAGAGCTTGAAATCATGATGAGTAGCAAAGGCTAATAGTATCCGAATTGACTCAAGCCTAGCTACGGGGGCAAATGTCTCATCAAAGTCCAATCCCTCAACTTGTGAGTATCCTTTTGCCACAAGTCGTGCCTTGTTCCTAGTTACCACGCCATGCTCATCTTGTTTGTTGCGAAACACCCACTTGGTTCCAACAACATTAGCTTGAGGGCGCTTGACAAGCTCCCAAACCTTGTTCCTTTCAAAGTTGTTGAGCTCCTCTTGCATGGCAACTACCCAATCCGGATCTCTTAAGGCATCTTCAACCTTATGTGGTTCCAAGGATGAGACAAAAGAGAAATGCTCACAAAAGTTTGCAACACGTGAGCGTGTTGTTACTCCTTTTGTGATATCTCCTAGAATGTTGTCAACGGGATGGTCCCGTTGAACACTTTGATGAACACGAGGATGCGGGGGTTGACCTCTTGAATTACTTGGTTCATCTTCTTCACTTTGGTCTCCCCCTTGATTCATGCCTCCCCCTTGATTCATGCCTCCCCCTTGATCTTCATTCTCATTATCACTTTGGGGAGCATCTAGAGGATCTTCAACTTGTCCAATGGGGTTTTGACCTATTTCATAATGATGATGGTCACTTGGGCTTTGAGATGGTTCTTGTGGGCGAACATCTCCAAGTGCCATTTTCCTTAGAGATTCTAGTGGAGGTTCCTCTTGATCAAGGGCATGTTGATCAACCTGCTCCACTTGAGAGCCATTGGTCTCGTCAAACACTACGTCACGTGCTACTTCAACAATTCCGGAGGATTTGTTGAACACACGGTACGCATGAGTGTTTGAGTCATATCCAAGCAAGAAACCCTCATCGGACTTTGAAGCAAACTTCGAAGTCCTAGGCTTCTTGTTGAGGATATAGCACTTGCTACCAAAGACCCGAAAGTAAGAAACATTGGGTTTCTTACCAATGAGAAGCTCATAAGGAGTCTTCTTGAGGAGGCGATGAAGGTACAATCGGTTCACGGCATGGCAAGCGGTGTTAACCGCTTCCGCCCAAAACCGGTCCGATGTTTTGTACTCATCTAGCATCGTCCTTGACATCTCAATAAGCGTCCTATTCTTTCTTTCGGCTATGCCATTTTGTTGTGGAGAATAGGGAGCGGAAAACTCATGCTTGATGCCCTCCTCATCTAGGAACTCTTCTACTTGCATGTTTTTGAATTCGGTGCCATTGTCACTTCTTATAGCCTTTATCCTCAAGGTGAACTCATTTTGAGCTCTCCTTAGAAATTTCTTGAGGACACCGGGAGTTTCACTTTTATCATGCAAGAAGAACACCCAAGTATATCTAGAGAAGTCATCAACGATGACTAGACCATACTTGTTGCCACCGATGCTAATGTAAGCAATGGGGCCAAAAAGATCCATATGGAGTAACTCCAAAGGTCTAGTTGTCGTCATGACATTCTTAGAGGGTGTTGAGCTCCTACTTACTTTCCCGCTTGGCACGCACCACATGGCCTATCCTTTTCAAATACCACATCCTTTAGGCCACGAACGTGCTCTCCTTTAAGGAGTTTTTGAAGGTTCCTCATTCCAACATGGGCTAGCCTTCTATGCCAAAGCCATCCCATGTTGGCTTTTGCCATTAAGCATGTGTCAAGTTGAGCTTTATCCGCGGTGAAGTCCACAAGATAGAGCTTTCCCTTGAGCACTCCCTTAAAGGCTATCGAGTCATTACCTTCTCTAATGACACTAACTCCCTCACTAGTAAACACACATTTATATCCTTTATCACAAAGCTGTGATATGGATAGGAGATTATAGTCTAGGGAATCAACATGCAAAACATTTGATAAAGTATGCGAATATGAGATAGCAATTTTACCGGAGCCAAGGATTTTCCCTTGGCTATTATCCCCAAAGAAGATTCCCTCACTTGGGTCCTCATTCTCCTCATACTCTATGAACATGCTCCTCTCTCCGGTCATGTGGTTGGTACATCCACTATCCAACACCCATTTCGAACCACCGGAGGAGTAAGCCTACAAAACAAATTTATGCCTTCCATTTAGGTACCCAAGCTGAGTTGGGTCCTTTCACGTTAGTAGTTAGGCATTTGGGCACCCACACGCAAGGCTTGGGGCTCTTGCGGAGTGGCCCAACATATCTAGCAAACACCTTGCCGTATTTATTCTTCTTCAACACATAAGATGCATCAAAATCATGAAATAAATGATGCGGTTCAGATTTAGGCAAGTTTTTGCTAGAGGGTGAGTTCTTTTCATTTTTAGTTTGGGATGAACTCCCCTTAACAAAGACAATCATGTCTTTGCCATACTTGGAGGTTTTGGTGTTATGCCTTGCACCTCTAGTATAGCCAAGACCATCCTTGACATGGGGTGGTCTTGTGTTGGTGTATGCACTTCGTGCATACGCCACCTTCTCCTTGTCAAAGATGGCACCCTTAGGTGCTTGCTTGCCTTGCACTAAGTTGAGTTCATCCTTAAGCTTAAGGATTAAGTTAGAGCACTTGCAAGACGGAGTTGCATTGGATGAGGCCTTTGAGAAGGTTGGGCTCTTAGAGGAAGAGGCTACATTTTTCTTGAGAGACTCAACTTGAGTCTCAAGGGTTTTGTTAACTTTTGACAAGTTCCCAAGTTCCTCCTTGAGCTCAATTGTCTTCTCCTCAAGAATTGAACACGTTTTCTTACTTAGAGCAAGTTCGTGTTCCAATGCCTTGCTCTTCTCTCTTTCGAGCTCAAGGAGCTCATCAAGCTCTCGACATCTCTCCTTCTCAAGGATGAGCATGTCCTCTTGTCTATTGATGAGATCCTCCTTCTCAAAGATCTCATCCATAAGCAATTTCATCCTTCGCAAGGTGCTTTTGCTTATGTCCTTAAACATGTGTTCATTTTCACTAGCACTATCAAATTCATCTTGCGAGGAAGTTGTGGAGGAGGGATGAGATGTTACCTTTCTCCTTCCCTCCTTTGCCATGAGGCAAGTAGGTTTGTAGTCGTCGTTGAGGTTGGGGAAGAGCTTGCTTCCTTTGGAGCTCCTCCCGATGGCTATGGTAGCCATCTTCTCCTCTTCTTCTTCGGAGGAGGACTCATCGTTAGAGTCCCACTCCTTCCCCAAGTGCGCTTGTCCGGAGGGCCTCTTCTTCTTGAAAAATTTCTTGTCTTGAGGCTTGCCCTCCTTCTTCTTCTTCGCTTCTTCATGTGGGCAATCAGCGATGAAGTGCCCATACTCGCCACAATTGTAGCAAGACCTTTTTGATTTGGGCCTTGCTCTTTCCTTCCCTTTGCCCTCATGGTTGTATCCACCTTTCTTCCTCCTCATCATTCTCCTGAACTTGTTGATGAAGAAGGCCTCTTCCTCATCGGTGTCGAGGCTCTCCTCATCACTTTCTTCTTGCTCCTTTGAAGAGGGCGTTTCCTTGAGTGCAACGTTCTTCATCTTGGAGGCGGTGAACTTTTGGAGCTCGTTGTAGAAGAGCGCCTCCTTCTCCATGATTTCATGGTTGATGATCCTCCCAAGGACCTCCTCCGGGGTCATTTGAGTGAACCCCGGGCTTTCCCGAATCATGGAGCACAGAGAGACGTTCCTAGGCATGAATGCCCGGATCATCCTCTTCACCACCTCGTGGTCGGTCCACTTGGTGCAGCCATATGATCGGCTCTTGTTGATCAGCACCTTCAGCCGGTTGTACATGTCTTGGGGGGATTCACCATCCAAGATGGCGAATCTCCCAAGCTCTCCTTCGATGAGCTCGATCTTGGCCTCCTTGACCACTCGGTTTCCCTCATGCGCCGTCTTGAGGGTGTTCCATATGTCTTTGGCCACTTCAAGGCCATCGACACGGTTGAACTCATCTCTAGAGAGAGATGAGATGATCACACCCGCAGCTTGAGCGTTGCGGTGGATGAGGATGGCTTGTTCTTGAGTTATGTTGTCCTCATCCTTTGGAATCTCCACCCCGGTCATGACAATTTGCCACAACGCTGGGTTGAGTGACACGAGGTGGATCTTCATGTTGTGTTTCCACATACCGTAGTCCGTTCCATCGAATTGGGGAGGTTTCCCCAATGGGATGGACAGGTAGTGGTTGTTGGCGGCAAGGCGTTCATAGTTGAACCCTTGCCGGTTGTAGTTGGCTCCGCCACCACCACTTGATTGGTTTGACGGATCAATCTTGGAGATGTTCAACTTCTCTCGGAGCTTCGCCTTGAGTTGGCGAGTCTCCTCATCGTCCGTTGGCTTATCTTGATAAGCCAACGTCTCCTCACGGGTCGCCTCGTAGTTGCTGCTCGATGCATCGTCATTCACCACTCCGGCCATCTCTCCGAGTTGTTAGACTCTTTGTGGAGAGTCCTGCTCTGATACCAATTGAAAGTTGCCTAGAGGGGGGGTGAATAGGCTAATTGACCTGCAAATGACTCAATAAAACGAGATTAAATTACAGGGGGCGGACTAGTCCGGTCAGGGGGCGGACTAGTCCGGTCAGCCTGCGTGAATAACCCTAAGAAATGTTTCTAGCAAGTTTTAGGGAATTTTCTCGTTGCTACAAGTGAGTATATGTTTAAGTCAAGTTGAGCAACAACCTACACAAGAGCAAGTCAAGTTTCCACAAGATTGTAGCAATGCGGAGTATGAAACGAGACTACCAACCCTAGAACAAAGTAATCAATAGAATGAATGCGAAGAACACAAGGGGGCAAGGATTTTATCCCGAGGTTCGATTCCACACAAGGAATCTACGTCCCCGTTGAGGAGTCCACAAAAGGACCGGGTCCAACAACCCTTCCCTCACCAAGTTTACCGCACGGGCCTAACTTGGTTCTCCACTAATCACAACGGTGATTACAAAGTTCGTTGGGGCTTCTCACAAACTGAGGATCCCACACCACAAAGGTGATCAACACAATAAAACAAACTCAATACACAGCCCACAAAGACTCAACGAGTGCAAGAGATCAAACCGGGAGCACAAGCGCGATGTTCTTCCTCTTCTCCACCTCACTAAACCCTAATCCACTCAAGAATTAGTTTTAGAGGGAAAGTAGGCAAGAAGGAGGCTTAGGAGTGCTCCAAGTTGGCTGTGGCGGCGCTAGGATTTGAGTTTTTTCAAAGGTATTCGAAATGAGGTCGGGGGTCTCCTTTTTATAGGGGTCCCAAGCCCAATCTGCTGACTTCAGCAAAAGGGCGGACTAGTCCGGCCACTGGCCCGGACTAGTCCGGCCTAGGGGACCACTGACCCCTTTGTCAGGTCCCGACAGCTGACACACTATCGTCACGCTACCCGCCAAACTTCAAATTCAAACGGTCACTTCCAGAACGGACTAGTCCGGTCAACACCGGACTAGTCCGATCTCACACAGAGCCTTCTGCTCCGTGTGAAAACGGACTAGTCTGAGGACCACGGACTAGTCCGGCCCCTAGGGCGGACTAGTCCGGTCCTCCCAGACTTAGCCACAGAAGCACCTTTTCCTAGCCAACCCGGACTAGTCCGGCCCCACGGGCGGACTAGTCCGTTCTCACACAGGACCTCTTGGTCCGGTCCAAAACGGACAAGTCCGTGATTTTAGGACTTCATCCCTAAAACCCACTCACAGCTACCCGGACTAGTCCGGTCATTAACGGACTAGTCCGATCTCAGTCAGACCCTTCTGGTCCGGCCGACAACGGACTTGGCCGGCCAGGGACGGACTAGTCCGGCCTCCTGCACGGACTAGTCCGGCCCTACGGCCAGACCACTCATTCACTCATTTCTTTCATAGGTTTGACCTCTAAACCACTTTGAGCTCCCAAACTTGATCTCAATGCACTTTACACACACCCTCCTAATTCTACGGCTAGTCTAACTCAACATGCTAGAAACCCTAGTTTCCACGCTTCGAGTTGACTCCGTTTCCTTCCTTTTCCTTTTTGAGGGTTTGCGTCTCCGATCGAGTCCACACCTGTGCTAAGATCACTTGAGCTCATTAGCGACTTAATTGTCGTCATCAATCATCCAAAACTCACGGGGAACCTAGATGCACTTTCAGTATTTATATGCATCTTACCCATAGTTGGATCCAACGGCTGAGAATAGATGGGGCAAATCAACGATTCTGACGACAGTTTTGAAGGGATATCGGGCCAGTATTGGGCCGGCCCAAAATTCGTGTCGAGCTCATGCCGGCCCAACATGCTGGTAAGCCGGCCTAGCACGGCCCGATTATCGTGCCCGGGCTGGCCCGTCACGACTCGCTTCGGATCGGGCCCGTGCTCGGGCCTCGGGCCGCCGAATGGGACCAGCCCATTTGGGGAACTATAATGAACAGCCAGTACCTGCTGCCCCGCGAACATCGTGATCAACCTGGGAACGGCACAAAGTAGCCGGCGTGGCGCTATCTAGCTAGACGGTGCAGGTCGCGCATGATGGGTCGCCGGCGCGGTACATCACGGTGCTGTATTACGGCGATCGCGGGACATCATGCTGCCAGTAGCCGCCGGAGGTGCTGGTGCCTAGCTGGTACGTGAGCGTCGTGATCAGCGTGGCCACCACCAGCAGCGTGTTGGAATCATTGCCCGCCCAGCTGTTTGCCGCGCTCCCACCGAGCTGCTGCTGGTGGCCCGTCTCCAGGTCCGCCGCCCACGGCTGTCCGTTGGGTTGCTGCACGTGCGGCTGAGCCATGCCTCGATCTCGCACGGTAGGTCGGGCAGGGGTGACGAGATACCAAAGCTGCACTCAGCGAGCGATGGGCAGCTGGGTTTGATCTGAAGATGGGTTTCTCTCTTTAACACCTAGACTACACGATTTCAACAAAAGAAAAAAAATATGTATTCCAATTGCAAATTTTTCTGTGTATGAGATTCGAATGTCAATTATGTTCATTGCATAATAAATTCCTTTGAAAAGCATTGGAGATAAAATCAAAAAATAGTTACAATAAAAATATAAAAATAAAAAAATAAATCAAATATAAAATTGTGTGGTAATGAAAGATTTTCTAAAACTATTTAAAACGAGTTCACCATGTTTTATTCTTGCATTGCATGAGATATTAAACTTCGAAAAGTTTTAGAATAAAGGTTTCCAAAAAAAAATTTAAAAAAAACTTTCTAATGGGGAAGCTCTTCTTCTTAGTCCAACTTTCTAGAATTCCGGAGCGAGATTCCGTTTAAGAGGTAGAATTGTAACATCCTAAAATTAAATAAAAAAGAAAAGAGAGAAAAAAAAAGAAAACTTCCTCGGCCCAACTCCCCCGCCAGCCCAACTCGGCCAAAGCCTAGCGCGCCCCCCTCCCCACCAACCCTAGCGCGCCCGCCGCTAGCAGCGCCTGCCTCGACTCTGCCGCCACGCCTTCTTGTGCACGCCCGATCCGTGCAGCCTCCCTCTGCGTGTGGGCCCCACCGTTCGGCGCCGGTTTCTCCTCCACGACGCTCGCGCCCAACCGACAACGCCGCTCGGGATTGCACCCGAAACTGTCGGCCTTGGCGTTCGCGCCCCGTCGCTTGGACTCTACGCCGTATAAGATAGTAGGCGCCTCGATCTCCTTTTCCCTCCGCATGTCGCCCTCAAGTTGGAATTGTCGCCTCCCGCGCCCCTTACCGTGAAGCTGCGCCGCCGCCATCGTCGCGCATTCCCGGTGAGCCGTCGTCGCCCTCGTTCCGTACGTTTTGCTCACTTTCTTCTCGTTCTAACTCTTCCCACTTGTTGCCCGTACTCCGAAATGCCTCCCGGGCAAGAAGAACGCGAAGGAACGCCATTGTGATGCCATTGCGACGACGCCAAAGAACCCCGTCACGCGCTGTCCTTGAGCACTCGTCTCCGCCCATCCTCCGCATACGTGACATCTGTGGTGAGATTCCCTCGTCTCCCTCTCCTACTTTGTACTTTTCCTGATGAGTTTGGCCATCGGAGCGTCGAATCCGGCCAACTCCGGGGAGCTTTGGCCGCCGGCCATGAAGGCACTGTCGTCCTGGCCTGCGGAAGAAGAAGAAGCCCATGGCTTCATTTTGTCTCGATCGTTGGATCCCAGACGGGTGGCCAGGATTAGACCACCCCGAAGGGGTACGGCCCCGGTCCACCGTGGACATGAGCCAGTGCTCTCACTCCTTGGTCCATGGACCTGTGGACTTGGTCCACTTGTTTTCATCATTTCATGTAGAAAAATAATTCCAAAAAGAAATAGAAATAAACAATTGTAGGTAGGTCTTTGTAGTTTGTAATAAAATTATGAATATGCCCCTGGCTTTAAAGAAACAACCCCAACCTTTATCGAAAACAGATAAAAACCATGTATTTATGTGAACTTGCTAGGAGGCCCATGGAAATTTCAGCCACTGTTTAGTTAGGAAAATCACAGGTAACCCCTAAACATGATAGAAATTAATTTAAGCATTTATAGTATTTCTATTTTTACTGAAAATTCAATATAAATAGAAATAGATGCAGAAAAGTGTATATATTATTCTAAAATTCCAAAATAATTATTTATAAAGTATAAAATATATTTATTTCCTGTTTAAATTTAGATAATTCATTTGGCCACCAAATATTATGTAGAAAATATAATTAATTGATATTTATGAGTATAAAATTATTTTAAGCATAGAAGTAAATATCACATAACATTAAAAATTATTTGTACATTAATTTAAGCCGAAATAATATAATAATAGTAAATAATTATATTTTGAGTAGGAAAAATACACTAATTATGTTTTGATCTTAAAATAAATATAAAAATATATAAATACATAAAAAATATAGGAAAGATAGTTATCAATCCTTTTAGACTAGAATAAAATTGTAGAATGCATATAAAATATATTTGGACTATGTAGAATTCATTAAAAATGTCTTTAGCCTATACATGAATACTAAAAATGGAGAATAAATGATAAATGCATTTCTTTGACTATGAAACATAATAAATCACTCATAACTCCAATTTAAATCATAATTGTAACATATCCAATTATAGCATTTGTATTGTTTGTATGATGTACTGCTAGTGATTGCTTTTCTTTTTCTTTTGATGGTAGTTTGCACGCATTGGTATCACGATCAAGAAGCAGCACGAAGAATATAGAGATCAAGAGTTCAATGAAGAACTGAGCAACTATATAAAAATAGGCAAGTGCCCTTGACCATCTTGCACTTTTTTTCTAATGATTTAGTTAGATGCATGCCAATTTAATATAAATCCTACTTTATGATTAATTGTTGTTTTACCTTATTATCCTTGTTGCTTGGGTGTGGATTGGGTGGTATTTGGGGAATGATTTTACACTTAGCCATGCAAATAGATGGGGGAGAATAATTCATCCTATTTATCATTTATGAAATATGATCATTGTTATGATGGTGGAAAATGAATTGTAGTGATTAGGAATCTGGCGGGTTCGCTTGAATGGTATAATGCAGTATGCACGAGACCCGGATTTTGGGATATGAACCTTGTCAGATTCTAAGGACCAGTTTATGTAGGAAGTCACTAAGCTTTACAATATCGCCACAAGACTGAGAATGTAATAGCTTGGTCAATTAAATAGGCTTCTCCTGGCTTAGTACAATTGTTTGGATGGAGTGGGGAATGGGTTCAGAGTAACTGCTCTTGGATCCGCACAGTTGGAGAGGGTGCTTCTGTTAGCGGAGAGGTACTCCAGAAATGTCTCGGCGGTGAAACCTTAGAGGGCTAGTGCTAGTCGGGGGATCTATGTAAAGACCTCGTAGTGATCTCCTAGCCACACATCTACGAAAGTGTGTATTGTGGTTGGCTGCTACTGGAATTAGGAAGATTTACTTAGTCCACCTGACAACAGAGGATGAAATCACGACTTGTGGATAAATGATACATTCTCTGCAGAGATTTAGAAACTGTCATGACAGCCGTACTCACGGACAAGAGCAGCTTGGTGCTAAATTCATAATTAGTCGATGATTGGGGTTATGGTTGGAATGATGATTGAGAATGACATTGGTATTATTACATTATTATTATTATTATTGAGAATATTCACCTAGATGTAGGTTGCTAATGAAAGCTAAAAATAGGTTTAATGCCTAGTGCTTAAACCACTATCAGTCTTCCCTTTTGACTAGACTTCATGTCATTTGTTTCCCACATTTGCTGAGTACTTTATATACTCATGCGCTTGCCATTATTTTTCATAAATGCTGCTCAATAGAAAGAAGATTCAACGAAGACAATCTCCTATTGAAGACGGTGCGTAGAAGGTCGCGTTGTTGCCAGTCGATTTTCCTCTTCCGCTGCTATTCAAAACCCTTTTAAAAATACAAATGTTGTTTGTATTCAATATAGATATGTTTATCACTATTTGTCGTACATGTATAACGAAACTAATTCTAGTATACATATATTTTACAGCTAATTTTATTTCTTAATAAAACCGGGTGTCACACGCTAGACGGTGTACCTGAGGATCCATCCCCGTGGGGATCGATGGACTGACCGAGCCCGTCCCTTGATCTCCTCATGAAGAGTGTCGACTACGTCCCATGGAATGGAACGGAATAGGGTGATGCAGATGATTCGTGGCGAGCCGCACACCTCGCGCTACAACAAGGTGATGGGCAGGGTGATGATGAGGCTCGTTAGCTTTTTGATGCTCAGGGATGATGTCGAAGACAACGAGGCGAAGGACAGGAAGAAGAGGTGCCACCAAGAGGTGGATGAGTGCCTCCAAAGGATGGTGTGAACGTGTTCATGGGTATGTTTGAGCCAGCAGGATCTCGCTAGCTTGTGGGCATGCATCGGATTAACTTGTCAGTTTTGCGGTGATGGCAATCAAAATGGTTCAGATTGCCCACTGGTGAAGGTGGATACCTAGTACTCCTCAATACAACACCAGGTTTTGTCTTCACCACAACAGTATTGAGGTTTTCTAAGAATCGACAGTGCCCAGTAGAGGTGATCGAACGAATGGTGGGATAAGGCAATGATGACAATACCGAACAGTTCACACGAAATCTAGTGTGGGAGCAGGGCAAACAAAAATCAACGTGTACCAGGAAAGAGAGTTAAAACAAAAACAGCATGCCCAATTGCCTATTGGATGCGCGCAATTACCAAGCAAATGAGACCAGTGTTTTTCTCTTTCTTTTTTTAGTATAAGAAACTGGTGCTTACAAACAAGTCGGTGCTATAAACTTGTGCCTTCAAGCATCGACTTATTAATTTATTCAAACAAATGCAGTTCCCGTTCGGAGCCTATGCACCGCCAACATGCTCATGCAGAACAGATAGGAGTTGCAACATCAGACAAATCATTTGACAAATGGAAGGATTTCCATGCTACACTCTGACCTCCACGCCAGCATCTACCAGATGCTCTTTTACGGCTAGAATGGGGACCTGTGACAAAGCAGAAGTTGGAACATCAATTCTCTATCTATCAATTCAGGAATAGACGATATTTACCCAGGTATGTCAAAAGTTGATAAATGGAGAACACAACCCAAACATTGGTGCTAGAGATAATCTTGGACTTTTAAGATCCTGTGATGTGGATTACAAACTCCACAATCACTGACTAAATGAACTGATCTATAATAATGCAACTAGTGGGACGAAACTATGAAAGCTCAGTGGGATCATTCTAAGAGATCAGATATGTTTGCAGACAAGAAAAAAAATCCCTGGGATGCTGCTGCTCCATATCATTACAATAGAAAGAAGGATATAAATGGAATAATCATCAGTACCTCTTTCCGATGGAAAATGCCAGCAGCAAGAGCAGCTGATGCATAAGTTTTATCAAAGACTTCTGAAAAATGTTCAACAGTGCCAGCACCACTGCTTGCAATGACAGGGATTGTCACAGCATCAGACACCATTTTGACCAAATCTATGTCAAATCCACAGCCCTGGCCTAAAAGAGAAGATGTCATAATGTAATATTGCCACCTTGGATGTATAAACCTATGAATGAAGGAACCAATTCACATAAAATTGAAGCAAACACGTAACCAACACTTTAACCACAAATTTGAAACAATGGCAATTCCATGCCTTGATTATGAGAACTTACTGTTAAGGGACTATTTGTTTCACTCCAAACATTGCGGCCCTGAATCCAAGATCATACACCTATGTTGTTCACTAGCCAATCCCAAGCCCAGATATAGGAGGATTGTTGTTCAATATAGCCGGTCCCAAGCCCAGATATAGGAGGGTAGCGGTAACTCAGCGAGCAAACATAAAAATAAAGGCAAGAGCACTTGTCGCATAATCATGTTCATGGCTTACTAAAATGCCTTAATGACCTTATAACAAAATTACAGAAACAAACATCCAAAGAGAAAGCTAATTTCCTAAATGAAAAACTGATCATTATTGGAGAACGAAGAGCCACCTAGCTTGCACTTAGAGCACAACATGATAGGAACATACCATCACAATCAATGCAGTTCAGCAATATTTCTCCTGCACCTAATTCTTCTACAGCTTTTGCTAGTTCATATGCTCCTATAGGGCGGATATCACGTCCACCACTTACCTGAAGCAGAAATAAATCTGTTCAAATCGTAGTTATTAGAACTAGACTTAAAAAACTGTTGAAACGGCGACTCACTGTACACTGGTACCATGCATATTCTTCTCCTGATGGACCTGAAAAGTAAATGAGTTGTGAGCATGTTTAATAGACGAATGGTATTATACAACACAGATAAGCAATCAGAAAAATACCTTTACTGGAAACCTTTACAGTTTTGAATGGTACATCTTCAGGACTTTTGACATATACCCGTCGCGGATCTATACTTACAACTACGGCCTGAAAATGAGTTTTTTATAGGTCATAATAATTCTGCTTAAATTGGACCAGAATGGCAAATTTAATCTCATCTGCTAAGTCCAGATTTTGATTTGATCTAATTCTTTTTATTTTGTGGTTTTATTATGTTCAAGAACTTCAAATCTTGAACATAAATCATGTCAATAGAAGGGGGGATCCAGCCTACCCCAACGTGCTTGGGACAAAGGTTTTGGTGTTGTTGTCCTCAAAGGATGAGTGGAAACAGATCAGTGTTTCATCCAAAAATCAAAAGTTCGGTGCAAAACTGCAAATGAACTGCAAAATATAGTGACATATGAATGGCAGAATGAAAACTTGAGTATGATATTTTGTGATGTTAATTCATTAAAAAAAAGTAACAGGAAGAAAACAATCACATATTGTAGAAACTAAATAATGTTGTAAATACCAAATACATTTTTTTATTTTTGTTTGGTAATACACCAATATGAAAATAAGTGATAATGTATTATAGAAGTAAATGAAGAAACCTGATTGCCATATACTCTAGATATTTGCTCCAGGCTGCTTTTCCCCGTCTTTACCTGATATACACAAAGAACTAAATAAAGGGGAAATATCTGCACATTATAAGAAAATAAAATAAAATACATACACCAGTTTGTAAAAAGGCTTCAGCAGCAAAAACGGCATCACTTCCAATAGAAATTTTGTCAGCACCAGACCTGAAATATTCTGATGCTACTTCCAAGCTTGAATAGTATCTGCAAAGAAAGAGATGTGCACGATTTACACAGACATGTTTTTCCCTTCTCAGTGTTGACTGGTGGAGCAAATTGTACCCCTTGATCGTAAAGTTAGAATAAAGTATAGGAAACATGCAGAGTTGCAAAGGAATCAATAAATAAGATGACAGACTGTCCTACAACCCTCAAAGAAACCTCTAGAGTATAAAACAAGAGCATTCATATAACAGATAAAATAAAGGCATTTGGGCACTAATTTCAATAAAATTTTACTGATCAAATCAAAATAATATTAAGCAAATTTAACTTAACAAGCCAATGAAACCATATGTACTGCTGAGAAAATACTTTCAAGATCAGGATATGGGAAGTAACCTTCCATTCGCATCTGTGAAATCTCGTATACCCCCACCAACAGTAAGAGGTACAAAAACTTTCTCGGATGCACAACGCAATACCTACCAAGTATACCATGTCATTTCACCTGATAACGAAGCATAAATCCTCTCCCTTACAGTTTTCAATAAAAAAAACGAAGCATAAATCCTAAAAAAATATGAAGTATAGATCATAACAAACCTCTAGCATTGGCAAATCACCCAATGGAAAGTCACGGAAACCAGTAATATTCAAGAAGCTAACCTAAGGAAGGTTATTCATCATCTCAGGCAATATGTTTATATAAAGAAAAAAGGATCAAAATATGAGTAAACGTACCTCATCAGCACCATCTATGTAGTACTGACTTGCCAAATCAACTGGTTTGCCAAGGTTTCTTACCTATGGGCACAATGCAAATACGTTCAAATGATGTGCAAGTAGTGTATCAGCCTAATCATAATAAAATTGTCTCTTATCTTTTGATTGAATAACATCCTTAAGAAATGAACTATGCTCAAAGTATCACTTAGAATCAGCCCAAAAGTGCATGGTTAATGAGTTATGATGTACAAAAAGTTTAATCACACTTAAGGTCAATGGATAAGCCTTTGTACCTCTTTGCTGCTACTGTGATCTCTTACATCATACTGATCACCTTTTGTTACCACAAGATCTCCATTATCATTTGAGCGAACATCGAGGCATGCTATCACCTGCAAGGATTAAGACGGTAAGAAGGGTAATGTCTAAAGTGTGGCCCACACTTAAATTCTCAAAATATGAGGCTTACTCTCTTTGCAAGTTTTGAGGCTTTCCTACGTGCTGGGACCTACATTGTAAGTACAAGAATTTTGCGCTAAAAATATCAAGTCAAATAACAGTGCCAACAAGAAAATGTTACCTTTGCCCCTGAAGAGTTAAGAGTAAGGAAGTTTTTTAAAATAGAAAGCCCAGTAGCTGCACATCATGAATGGTTTTACATATTATTAGTATAAACCATGAGTAAATTTAAACTCGAGAAGTCTGAATCCAAACTACATATTTACCTCCGCTCTTTTCTGGGTGAAATTGAACTGCCTGAATGTTGCCCATTGAGATGGATGATATGAAACTTCCCCCATAGTTGCAAATTGATGAAATCCAGTCTTTATTAGCATCTGACTAAGCATGTAGAACGAAACTGTTAGCCTACTCTTGTATTAGGGTACAGCAGGGGTAGTTTAGTCCTTGTGTTTTAGGGTCCCTTGGCCCTCAAGTTATGTACCCATATATATGTACCCCTTGACTGGTTAATAGAACTATTCCACTCCTTCTAATATGGTATCAGGGAAAACCTAATCCTCTCCCTCTCTCCCCCCGTCTCTCCCGCCGCCGCCAGCGCCACCCCCATGCCGGGCCGTCCGATCGCGCCACCGGCCGCCGCCGCCTCCTCCCTCCCTTCCGCCACTTCCCGCCGCCGGATCTGGCGCTGGCGCCGCCGCCGGCACGACGCCGCCTCCTCCCTCCCTTCCGACGCTCCCCGCCGCCGGATCTAGCGCCGCCGGCCTCGCCCCCCCCCCCCCTCCTTCGGCCAGGCCGCTGCCGGATCTGGCGCCACCGGACCGGTCGCCGCCTCCCTGGGCCTCTCAGGCGCCGGATCGGGCCTCGCCGCCGCCTCCCCCGACCTCGTCGCCCTCGGATCGGGCCCCGCTGCCGCCTCCCTCGGCCTGACCAGCCATGGCGCTGGCGCCGCCGCCGCCTCCCTCGTCCTGGACGGCCACGACGCGGGTGCTACAGGCCCGGCCGCCGCTCTCCTCGGCCCGGTTCCGCCGCTGCAGCCGCAGGAGGCCTTGCCGCTGCCAGACCAGCCGCCGGCCCGCCCCCCGGTTTTGCCTCCTAGATGTCTGCTCGTCCACTCGTCGGCGCTACGGGTGTGGACCCCGTGGGCCACCCTTCGTCGGTCCTCTCCTACATCGCTGCTGCACTAGCTGCCTCCCGTGAGCGCGAGCGCGTGCTTGTTCTTGTTTTGGAGCAGGAACGGGCGTCTGCGGCTGCCCTCACCCACCAGCTCGAGGAGTCACCGCGTCTTCAGTGGAGTGCGACCCACGACCCCCCAGGTGACGGCGCAGCCTACACCACCAACGCGGCTTCTCTTGTCACCGCTCTGCATGCTCAGGCCGCCGACATGCAGAACATCTGGACCCTCGTCCCGGTTGTTCTCAGCTCCGACTCTACGTCCTTCGCCCGATGGCGCAGCTTGCTTCTCCTGACGCTGAGGCGCTTCCGTCTTGACGACCACGTCTTGCGGGATGATCCCCGTTGGATGACTCCTGGATCAGCATGGACAGTCTGGTCCTTGCTTGGATCCTTGGGTCACTCTCTGAGGAGCTCCAGGATATCGTCGCCCAACAAGGTGGCGGTACTGCCCGTCAGGCTTGGCAGATCCTTGAGCTTTATTTCCAGGGGAACCGACCGACTCGAGCTCTCCACATCTGGGCCCGTTTCGGTACTACTGTCCAGGGAGATCTCTCCATCACTGCCCACTGTCGCCAGATGAAGGGTATGGCGGATGCCCTTCGCGACCTTGGAGAGCCCATCTCGGACAGCTCCCTCGTTCTTCAGGTCCTCCAGGGCCTGAACGAGCGCTACACCCACGTTCGCTCGTGGATCCTCCGTGAGCAGCCCTTCCCGACCTTCGAGAAGGTCTGGTTGGACCTTGAGCTCGAGGAGATCACCCAGGGCGGCTCCGCTGCTCCCGCACCTGCCACGACCTTCTACGCCACTCGTTCGTCTTCACGCCCTGCTCCGCACCCACCCACCACACCTGGCGTTCCTGCTCCCTCTGGTAGTGGTGGGAACCGCCGCCGCGACAGGTGTGGTGGAGGTGGCCGTGGAGGCGGGGCTAGTGGAGGCGGTGGTAGCACTACCTGTGGTGGCTCTACTGCTGGTACTACTGTTGGTGGTAGTGGTGGACGGGGTCAGGGTGGCGTGACCTGGCCCACACCCTACAACCCGTGGGCTGGCCAGATCGATGTGGCCTGGGCCGTCCCCGGGTCTCCTCCCACTGCGCCCACAGCCGGCCTACGTGACCACTCCAGCCTACACTGTTGGTGGACGGTGGACTCCGCCCCCTAGTGGACCAGGCTACCCTGCAGCCGGGCCGTCCACTCTGGCTCCCTGGGCTTCGGGGCTCCCACCTGGTCAGACCGACTCTGCTCAGGCCTGGGACCGCCAGTCGCTCGCGTCCTCCTACAGCACGGCGAGTCTCACACCACCCGGCCCTGAGTGGGTTGTGGACTCCGGAGCTTCGTACCACACCACCCCCGACGCTGGTATACTTTCTTCTACCCACCCTTCCTACCCTTCTTTTCCTTCTCCTATGGTTGTTGGGAATGGGTCTGTACTTCCGGTCACCTCAGTAGGTGACACGGGTTCGTCGGGTTCCTTTCGTCTCCGTGATGTTCTTGTTGCTCCGAACATCATTCATCATCTTCTTTTGTTCGTCGTTTTACCACTGGCAACCATGTTTCTATTGAGTTTGATCCTTTTGGTTTGTCTGTGAAGGATCTTACTGCCCGGCGTCTTCTTCTCTGCTGTGAGAGCTCGGGGCCCCTGTACACGATGCGACTTCCTGCTTCCGCTTCGCCTTCGCCTTTTTGCCTGACTACGACAGCTACTTCGACTACTTGGCATCGTCGGCTTGGTCACCCCGGTGTTGATGTTATGTCGAAGCTATCTAGTAGTTCAGTGATTTCGTGTACTAGGGGTTCTCATGAGTCTTTATGTCATGCTTGTCAGTTGGGTCGCCATGTTCGACTTCCTTTTCCACATTCTGTAACCCACGTGGAGCGCCTTTTTGATCTGATTCACTGTGATCTGTGGACCTCACCCGTTCTCAGTGTTTCTGGATATAAATATTATTTGGTGATTGTTGATGATTTTTCGCACTACTCGTGGACTTTTCCCTTGCGACAGAAGTCCGATACGTTCACCACTCTCTCTCACTTCTTCGCTTGGGTTTCCACCCAGTTTGGGTGCACGGTCAGGGATGTTCATTGCGATAACGGGCGCGAGTTTGATAACTCCGGGTTTCGCCACTTCTTGCTTTCTCACGGGGTTCAGTTGCGCATGTCTTGCCCTTACAATTCCCCCCGGAATGGCAAGGCTGAGCGCATGATTCGTACCACCAACGATGTCATGCGCTCCCTGATGTTTCAGGCTTCCACCCCTGCTCGCTACTGGGCAGAGGCCCTTCACACCGCTACCTTCCTCATTAATCGCCTTCCTACTAAGGCGATTAGTGCTCCCACCCCTCACTTTGCTCAATTTGGCACCACCCCTCTTTACGACCACCTTCGAGTTTTCGGGTGTGCGTGCTACCCTAATCCCTCTGCCACCACCCATCATAAGCTCGCGCCTCGTTCGACTCGGTGAGTCTTCCTTGGGTACTCCCCCGATCATAAGGGGTACCGGTGTCTTGACCTTACCACTCGCCGTATCTTGGTCTCCCGACACGTCGTGTTCGACGAGTCCTCCTTCCCTTTCGCTAAGTCCTCCTCTGACTCGGTCTCCGAGTTGGATTCTCTTTTTTCTACTGACCCTGAGGCCGCTCCTGTCCAGCGACCTTGTTTTTTACCTTCTGCAGGTCTTCCTCTAGCTGCGCCGGACTCGACCACGGTCGTGCCTCCCGTGGCTCCGGCGTTCTTGCCGCCCCTGGCCGTTACTCCGACGGCCACGACGTCGACGTCACCTGCCAAGCCACGCGCGGCCCCGACGTCCCCGACGTCACCGGCCATGCCACGTGCGGCCCCGGCGGCCCCGACGTCGCCTGCCGTGCCACGCGTGGCCCCGGCGTCCCCGACGTCGCCTGCAGTGCCACACGCGGCCCTGACGTCCCCGACGTCGCCTGCCGTGCCACGCGCGGCCCCGGCGTCCCCGGCGTCGCCTGCCGTGCCACATGCGGCTCCTGCACTGCGGTACGCCAACCCCGCCCTTGTCTATCAGTGACGAGCGCGGGTTGGTGCACCACCCTCTTCCCGTCCTGCGGATCTGGTGTACCACCCTCCGCTGCTCCACCGGGACCCTCGTCACGTTCACCCGATGGTGACACGACGGGCCGTCGACGTTCTCCGGCCAGTGGAGCGCTTCTCCGGGGTCGTCCTTTCCTCGTCGACCTCCCCACTTGCCTTGTCACCTATCTCGCCTATCCCGTCTTTTGTCCGTAGCGCCCTCGCCGATCCTCAATGGCGTCGGGCTATGGAAGAAGAGTATGCGGCCCTCCTTGCCAACCGGACCTGGGACCTGGTCCCCCGTCCCGGTCGTGGCAATGTTGTCACAGGCAAGTGGGTGTTCACGCACAAGAGGAAGGCCGATGGGTCTCTTGAGAGGTACAAGGCACGGTGGGTGCTTCGCGACTTCACGCAGCGTCCCGGCGTTGACTACGACGAGACCTTCAGCTCGGTGGTGAAGCCGACGACGGTTCGCACCGTTCTGTTGCTGGCTCTGTCGCGTTCTTGGCGTGTCCACCAGCTGGACGTCAAGAATGCCTTCCTCCACGGGACGCTGATAGACACGGTGTACTGCACTCAGCCGACGGGGTTCGTTGATTCAGCCCGTCCAGACTTAGTCTGCCGGCTGAACAATTCTCTTTACGGGCTGAAGCAGGCGCCACGGGCTTGGTACAGCAGCTTCGCCTCCTTCCTGGCCTCACTCAGCTTCGTCGAGGCCAAGTCGGACACGTCACTCTTCGTCTACAGGCGTGAGAGTGACATTGTCTACCTCCTCCTGTACGTCGACAACATTGTCCTCACGGCGTCCAGCCCGACTCTTCATCATGTGATCTCCGCCCTGCAGCACGAGTTCACGATGAAGGATCTCGGCCAGCCCCACCACTTCCTAAGCGTTGCGATCGAGCACCGCCCGAGCGCTTTGTTCCTCCACCAGCGCCAATACTGCCTGGATATCCTCGAGTGAGCGGGCATGGCTGATTGCAAGTCGTGCTCCACTCCCGTGGACACCCAGGCGAAGCTGTCTTCGGCCGACGGCGCCCCAGTCGCCGGCCCCACCTCTTATAGGAGTCTTGCGGGTGTCCTGCAATACCTCACCTTCACCAGGCCGGACATCTCCTACGCGGTTCAGCAGGTGTGTCTCCACATGCATGATCCGCGGGAGTCGCATCTCACGGCAGTAAAGCGGATCCTTCGGTATCTGCATGGCACCCACGACTACGGCCTTCTTCTGCGGCGCGACTCTGCCTCCGAGTTGGTCGTCTACACCGACGCTGACTGGGCGGGTTGCCCGGACACCCGCCGGTCCACCTCCGGCTACGCCGTCTTCCTGGGTGGCAACCTCGTCTCTTGGTCCTCGAAGCAGCAGCCCGTGGTGTCCCGCTCAAGTGCCGAGGCGGAGTACCACGTCGTGGCCAACGGCGTGGCCGAGTCCTCCTGGCTCCAGCAGCTGCTTCAGGAGCTTCACTCCTCCCTCGCCCGGAGTACGTTGGTTTACTGCGACAACGTCAGCGCCGTTTACCTCTCCACCAACCCGGTGCAGCATCAGCGCACGAAGCACGTGGAGATCGATCTTCACTTCGTTCGTGAGCGGGTGGCTCTCGAGGAGGTGCGAGTCCTGCATGTTCCGACGTCGTCGCAGTTTGCTGACATCTTCACGAAGGGACTACCTTCGACGGTGTTCACCGAGTTCCGGTCCAGTCTCAACATCTGCCGCGGTTAGATGTTAGTACTGCGGGGGGTGTTAGCCTACTCTTGTATTAGGGTACATCAGGGGTAGTTTAGTCCTTGTGTTTTAGGGTCCCTTGGCCGTCAAGTCATGTACCCATATATATGTACCTCTTGACTGGTTAATAGATTTATTCCACTCCTTCTAATAGAAACAACTCACAAATCATGAGTTAACAAAAAGAGCAAGCACCAAATGGAGTTGCTACTTACAGGCGGTGCATGGTACGAGTGAACAAAGTACACATGGTGGCCACCAACTTCCTGCAGAAGCTGTGTGTCCTTGGCGATCTCGAGAGCATTCCAGCCAATGTGAGGCACGATGAGGCCCTTAAAGGAGTCGAATCGCCTGACCACTCCAGGTATCACACCAAGGCCACTAACTGTAATAGCAAACTCTACCGTCAACTACTGTACATCCAAAACTTAGCGAGCAAGTGCAGACGAAGAGAGGTGTTTGGGAGCAGCTTACCTGGTCCATTCTCCTCGCTGGAGTCGAAGAGCAGCTGGAGGCCGAGGCAGATGCCGAGGAAGGGTCGGTCCCGGCGGATGTACTCGCGGAGCGCGTCGGCCATGCCGGTGCTGTTTAGGACGTCCATGGCGGAGCCGAATGCGCCAACCCCGGGGAACACGAGTCGGTCTGCGGCGAGGATGTCCTCCGGGCTTCGCACGTCGCGGATGCCGAAGCCGAGGTGGCGGATGGCGTTGCGCACGCTGCGCACATTTCCGGCGCCATAGTCCAGCAGAGTCACCGCTGCGGCGACACGAAAACGAAGTAAGCCGTGTGCACAGCTATGGAGGAGAATGGTTCGAGCTCCGAAAAGGGAAAGGGGTAGTGGTTTCGTTCGGTGCTTACTGTTTGCATCCGTGGATGCCCGCACGGAGAAGGAGGCGGAGCCGCGACGCTGATCTCGGCACTTTGGGCGGCCGGCGGAGCAGGGCGCAGTGCTTATGGCGGCGCCGGTGGCCATTCCTCCCTGCGGCGGTGGAGGTGGCGGCATTGGCCCGATTCCAGCGCTGAGACGCACTAACGCGCACGAGCTGCTCGCGACACGAGTCTGCACTTGCAGTGCCCTAGCGGGCCTGACAGGCTTGCCCACTTCTTTGAACAGAATATGGCCTGCAACGACCACAGAGGCCGGCCCAGTAATGGCAGGAATGATGACGATTTTTTTTAAAATTTGTGTTATTTTACTTGAAATCTACAAAATGGGATATCATTTGAAAAAAAAAGTAGTTACCTGCCGCTCAACCAGTAAGCGGTCCATTGGCCCAGATTCTGGACCGATTGAAAGTCTGAGAGGTAGAGGATGAAGAATGTGTTCCATTCAACTGTAAATTAATGAAAATATGTTTTTAATTATGAGATGTGGAAAAGCATGTGTGAGTTGGGAAAAAAGAAAAAAATCCAACGTGTAATATGGGCAACACGGGATGAGAGCAAATTCCAACGTGTGCTGAGAAAATTGGAAGATAACTTTTTTGATAGAGATTTCAGTTTTTTTGTTAGTGAACCCGATCCAAAATATTGAACCAAGCATATTGCATATCCGAAGACCAATAAACTAGCTAGTTAATCGCTATTGATACGGTAGAACTTAATTATTTCATGAAACTACCAAGTTTTAGAAAAGTGAGTTAAAATTTTCATGGTTAGTGATGTTAAATTGGTAGAGATTACCTTTTCTTCAGAAAACAATGATGCTTACGTGGCAGAGCAAGAGAGAAACAGAAACAGTGATTGAGATGGAATGCAAGAGCTACCGTGTTGCTCATCTACAAAATGTCCAACATTTGCAATTGATCTTTCTCTGATTGATGGACTTCATTACAGCTCAAGTTAGTTTGAGATTAACTTTCCTAAAATAACTTTGATTGAGGATGTAGTACTCAAATTTACTCGATGCATATGCGTGGATAGTCTATATGTTTTTCCTACCATTCATGCTTCATTCAGGGCTTTTATAGGAATGAATACTTTGATAGAAATACAGTAACATCAATTGTAATACGTTTGTTTTCATAAATTCATATAAACGGAGAATGTCTGACATGTGTCATACACATGGGAACACTGACTAGCACAAGTTAATGCACCGAACAACATAGATGGTTCATGATTAAATGCATAAACATTGGCCCACATAAAAGCACTAGTAGTTTATTAACAAATCAAGATGGTCGCCAACAGTAGACACCAATCAGCTTCATCACTGCTCGTCAAAACATAGTAATGAGCCCTACACCACCTCGCACTATAGGATATGATTTCATATGCAGTCACCCACATAGTGATCTACCCTTGTTCTATAAGTGTACTGAGCAGCAACATTAGCATTGCCACCATGTCAACCACCATAAGATGCAGTCAGAGAAGATGCTTGAACAGAAGGCCTTGGTGGATTGGTAGCGCTGGCGAGCGGAAATGTTGCCACGCCAGCACCTGCAAAGTTCATATCCTCAGCGACAATATAAGGAACTCCTAGATGCAACATCAAGCGATTTTGCAATGTATGAAGAGATGGGTGAGCCGCAACTGCCACTAGACCTCGACACCATCAATGATAGGGAATTACAAAATTTTCTTCTCATGCAATCGAAGAGATCGGGGCTCAAACGGGTGGAAAAGTCAGTTTTGTTCATCCCTTTGTTGGAGTTTTTAGAGAATAATCCACTAACCAAATCATTTGATCTCGTCATATCACAAATATAATCCGTCATTGATCCAGATGTCGCAATTGAGAATACGGAATAAGGAAATATGATAGAAGATGGATTTACAGAAGAGTTTTCCGCGTTACATGATAGTGGGTATAGTTGGGATGACCTTTTTGATTTGAAGCATATATGGGTCACATGGGCTGGTCGCTTATTTGTTCTATATCAGAACTGCCAAAAAAGGAAGAAACCTTTGAAAACAGATATTTAAACTTCACTCGACTTGTGAAATCATTAATAAGAAGCTATATTGATGATAAAGGTATGAGACCACCATATCTATATGTATATGAGGGAAACCTTTTCATATAATGAAAATGAAATTAACTTATGGATGCTAAGACATCAACCCTATATTTTCTAACTTAGAAAAGAGGAGGGAAATTATTGAGGGGTTTTACATACTTATAAGAATTTGCCTTTGAATTGTTTCATTTCATATTTTGGTGTATTGGAAAATAAGGACGTGTTCAAATGACTATTTATATGAAGATTAGGTGAAACTAGAGCTGATGACGAAAATTTTCATATATTTTCTTACACCAAATAGAATGTTTATCTATCTCTTTCTAAATGACGTGTTATGTTCATGGGGCAGAACATCTTAGAGTAAGACACGTTTAAACTTTTGATTGAGTCATATTTGGGTTATATTATTAAGTTGTATAATAACTCTTCTTATAAGAGGTCTACAATGTCCCCAACTTCATTGTTAGGCCTATTGGCTTCCTCGTAATCATTTATTGACATTCAAAAGACCTAATATTACACATAATTTTCTTCACTAGGTTACTCAAGATGTCTGGTAAGATGTGTATGTAGAATGTTATTGGTTGTTACACCACCGTGTTTTTCAAGCAATCATGAAGAGCTATAAATGCAATGGAATTAGGTTTTAGTCCTAGCTGTTTAAATTTATGTTGTTGTTATGCCGCTGTGACGTCCGGTTCCAAAAACTGAACCAAACTAACGCATATGTGTGCCTAGGATGTTCAACACACATACACGAGTGCAATCACAAAAGAGTATACAGAACATTACCACAGAACAAGATTAATTATCAAATTTTATTACACAAACCATATTATCCTCGAATACAAGCTCTAATGAATATTAATGACAAGTTCAACTAATGCAGCAGAAATAAACTAATTAAGCAAACTAAGCATAAGGGATAGCGCAACTCCATGCAACACCACAGGCAAAGCTGACGGTAGACACGGCCTAGAACTCCGCATTATCGCCATTAAACTCACAATCCTGACCTGCAGCTATTGGGGGGAATTGCAAGAGTGAGTACATGTCGTACTCAGCAAGTGTGGAAAGTATGACATGTGGCTGATTCAAATGACGACACAATAATGGCAAAGTGCTGAAAGTACAGTAAAACATTTGAAAAGCAATATGTATATTATATGTATGTGAAGTAAGCCCATCATAATCATAAGTAATACCATAATACCGATCTGAATTCACTACCATCATCAATGATTCCAGATTTCACCATCGTCAATAACCATATTCAATACCAGAAATTAATCCATGACCATCCATAACCATTACCAAACCATAACCATTCCAAATTCCAATTTCCCTCTAATCATGGAAGTTGTCCAGGTGCTCATAACCGGGAGCACGGCTATCATGATAGTTTTAATTAACTCTGCAGAGTTTATACCTCTTTACCCACGTGTTTGTGATTTCATCACCTTTCGGCGACTAAGAATCTCCCTTATGCCCATGACCCGTCAGTCATATTACACACTTCCGTTGGTGTGTGGCCAAGAGATCACAAAATAGCCTTTACAAAGGGATTACTAGCCTATTTAGACCCCACTGAGGTTTCACCGGTGGCGATGCCTCCAACTGAGCACATCTTCAACCAAGGGCCCCCTCTTGAGCCATTCGGATCCCACGGTAGTCCCACCAATCATCAACAAACCCAATCCGACTACCCCTTCCCCGAGCATCCACAATGGTCCAAATAGCACTGGCAAAGCCCTGATTAATCAGCTACGCCGCGCCCATACTTGGCCTCGTGGTGGCACTGTAGTCCTGGCCTATTCTCGCATGAACCGGTCCTTAGATCTAAAGCAAGCAAACCACCATAACATCCAACCCATCCACATACCAGACTTGCTTAGATCACCCATCGTATTGACCAGTTCATATTAAACAGAATATCATTGATGCATAATTAAATGTGTAGTGTTGTTTGCCATCCCAATTAATTAAGTGAAGCAAAAAGGTAAAAGCCCTTCCCGACTCTCTACCATATATTCCAGGTGACAAGAGTGGTTAGACAAATCTAGTAAACTTCCTATCATAGGATTCCCATCAAATTGACACAACATGCAGTTTGCAAACAAAACATTTATTTTAAAAACAGGATCAATATGCTTCAAGGACACTTGTCTTGCTCCGGTGGATAGGGTTGCTCAAGCGCTTCGAAATCTTGATTCTGAAAATCCTCGTACACGATCTCTTGAGCACTTCCCTCTACTCGTGATCACACATACAAGAAAATACATATACAATCAACATGATGCACACACACTAATCAACATGCGATGATATGCATGCATGCAAAGATCAATTATTAATTAACTACGGTTGTTTATTAATTAGATGCAACTAGTTCATACGTGTTCATATGATTTTACAGAGGTTTTAGCGAGGATTAATGCTGCTGAAAATAAAAAGACGATGCAACTAAAATCAATTTACGTCTATTAGATCTAATACATCGCTAAAATCCGCATCGGAAAAACGAATCCTACCGTAGATGTGACGGCTTCGAAGATCGAGGGACGATGGCGACGCGTGGACGAAGTGGAGTAGACGGCGCAGCAATCCTCCGGCGGCACGACGACGACAATCTCCGACGGACGACGGCACTCTCCTCTTTTTCTTCCTCTTCTTCCCCTCTTTTTTTTTCTTTCCTGGTGGCGGCAGCCTCTGGTCCTTTTTTTCTATGGCGACTCTAGGGTTCTTCCTTCTGGCGGCGGCGTTTTCCTAGGATCGGGAAAATTTACGAGGCTCCTGGCCGTATTTATAGGCGGCGGGACGCAGTCGGTACCGACTCATACCGGGGCTGGCGAACAGCGTCGGGGTCGGACGGTGCGGGGCGCATATCGCGTGGGTGGGGCCGGGCGCGCTGGAGGTCGAGGCGAGCGCGCGAGGCTTCGGCGTGTGGGAGTGCGGTGCGGGGCGCGTATCGCGCGGGTGGGGGCCGGGCGCGCTGGAGTCGGGGACAGGCGGGGCCCAGGCGGCGGGTCGAGAGAGGCCGGGGCGGCGCGCATGGCTGGCGCGCAGGACGCGCGGGAGCGGGGGCGGTCAACGCGGGGTGGGGCCCGGGCAGCGACTCGGTGCGCGGGAGCTGGCGCGTGGGCGAGCGGCATCGCACCGGCGGGCGCGGGAGTCGCTGGCTGGGCCGGCTCTGGCGGCCTGGCCAGCGGTTGGGTTTTTTCCCTTTTTCTTCTTCTTCTTTTTTTCTCTTTTTTTCCTTTTCTTATATAAATATTAATATATTTTTATTATTATTATTTTTATATAAATACTTTTTTATTATTTTCTATAAATATATATATTATTTATTTATTTATTTTATTTTTATATGTTATTGTTATTTTTATACTTATCCCCTATTACAAGTTTTAGGCTATAATTATTATTTTTTTTCTTCTTTTTGCTACACCATATATGTATGTTTTATCTTTTATTATCTTTCTTTTATCCTACTAATGTTTAATGCATGATCATGTATGCAATGCATGATGCGAAAATTGAGGGTGTTACAAACCTACCCCCTTATAGTGAAATCTCGCCTTCGAGATTCGACGGCGTGGAGAAAAGATGCGGAAATTCTGCCTTCAGGTCTTCTTCACGTTCCCACATAGCTTCGGCTTCTGTATGGTGTTTCCATTGCACTTTGCACCAACGGATCCTCTTATTCCTCGTGACCCTTTCCTTCACGTCCAAGATCTTGATAGGTTGCTCGACATAAGACAAATCCTCCTGAAGTTCTAACTCGTCCATCGGCACTTGTTCTTCTGGCACCCTGAGACACTTCTTGAGTTGAGACACGTGAAACACGTCGTGTACATCGGAGAGATATGCCGGCAGTTCAAGTCGATAAGCTACCTCTCCTCGTTTGTCCAAAATCTTGAACGGTCCGATGTAACGTGGTGCCAGTTTTCCTTTGACGTTAAACCGTCGCTGACCTCGGATAGGTGACACTTTGAGGTATACAAAATCTCCAACTTCAAAAGTCAGACTCCTTCGCCTATTATCAGCATAACCTTTCTGTCGAGACTGGGCAGCCTTTAAGTTTTCCCGTATTATTTGGACTTGCCTTTCAACATCTTGTAACACGTCGGGACCAAACACTTGATTCTCTCCGGTTTCATTCCAAAACAAGGGAGTCCTACACTTCCTTCCGTACAATGCTTTGTAGGGTGACATTTTCAGACTTGCTTGGTAGCTATTGTTGTACGAGAATTCAGCATACGACAAACTTTTATCCCAACTTTTCCCATGCTTTAAAGCACAAGCTCTTAACATGTCTTCCAAAATTTGATTGGTCCCCTCGGTTTGTCCATCCGTTTGAGAGTGATATGCTGAGCTGAAATTTAACCTTGTACCCATAGCTTCATGTAGTTTCTGCCAAAACCTAGAGGTGAACTGAGAACCTCGGTCCGAGACTATTTTCTTTGGAACTCCATGTCGGCACACAATATGCTCCATATACAGTTCTGCTAGCTTCGCGGTGGTATATGTGGTCTTGACAGGAATGAAGTGAGCTGATTTTGTCAATCGATCCACGATTACCCAAATTGAGTCATACCCGGACTATGTACGTGGTAATCCAACTATAAAGTCCATTCCAATTTTTCCCCACTTCCATTCCAGAATCTTCAACGGTTGCAATAATCCGGCTGGCCTTTGATGTTCCGCCTTGACTCGTTGACACACATCACACAATGCCACATATTCAGCTATGTCCTTTTTCATGCTATCCCACCAATAGCAAGCCTTCAAGTCCTTGTACATCTTCGTACATCCGGGGTGAATCGAGTAAGGTGAGTCATGTGCCTCCTTTAATATTGTCTCCCGAATATGCTTTACATTAGGCACAACAATCCTCTTTCCAAGCCATAAGGTACCATATTCGTCTTCATCAAATCTGAATTCTCTCCCTTCCTCAGTCCTTTCCTTGATTTCCTTGAGCTCTTCATCTGCGGTTTGGGCCTCTCGAATTTCTTCCTCCAAGGTTGGGTTTAACTCCATCATCTCCGTCTCATTTACAAACCCGGGGTTCAACCGTTCAAACTCCTTACATAACTCGAATGGTAACTCTCGAACCGTGAGTTGATGACTTACTCCTTTTCTACTCAAAGCATCGGCCACTACATTGGCTTTTCCCGGATGATAGTTGATCCCCAAATCATAATCTTTGATGAGCTCCAACCATCTTCGTTGCATTAAGTTCATATCCGTTTGTGTGAAAATATACTTCAAACTCTTATGATCCGTGTAAATTTCACACCTATGTCCAAGAATATAGTGTCTCCAAATCTTCAATGCATGTACCACGGCTGCAAGTTCCAAATCATGTGTTGGGTAATTCTGCTCATGTTTCTTCAATTGTCTTGATGATAGGCGACCACTTGACCTTCTTGCATCAATACACATCCAAGTCCTTGTCTCGATGCGTCGTACGAATCCAAATTTCTTGCTCACGTCTAGTAATACCAGCACCGGTGCGTTTATAAATCTCTTCTTCACCTTCTCAATGTCGTCCTAGCAAGATGGAGTCCATTTGAGAAGCTTTTCCCTTGTTAGCAACTCAGTCATGCGCTTCACTACGTTGGAGTAGTCTTTGATGATTGGTTAGCTTTGACATTTATTGTGACGCATCAACTCCAATTGCTTCGGTGCGGGTTGAGATGCTTCAATTTCTACGGTGATCCCTTCTTCGTCGGTCAACTTCACCGTCTTCGTGGCACACTCAATAACTCCATTATGCTTCCTCAACCAGTCCATACCAAGTATAATGACCAATCCTTGAGAATCCAAAACAATGAGGTTGGCGGAGAAGTCTACCCCCCTTATTCTAAGGCTTACTTTTGGACATACTATATTTATCCTCATCTCTCCTCTAGGAGACTTAACCAATAGAGTAAACTTCATATGAGAGATAGGCAAACTATACTTGGCAACATATTTCGATGCAATGAATGAATGCGATGCTCCGGAATCAAATAACATAGTCGCGGGGTTGGAGTTGGCGAGAAACATACCAATGACCACGTCATCCGCTTGCTGAGCATCCTCCGTAGAGACATGGTTCACGTTGCCACGAGCAAAATTCTGTTGTCCATGGTTCCCTTGTGGCTGTCCTCCATTGGGTCTTGGGTTTTGCCTCGGCGCATTGCTTCCTTGACCAAGGCCTGACCTAGGACATTGATGCGCAAAGTGTCTAGCTTCTCCACAAGTATAACACTTCTTAACTCCACCAGAATTATTGGGACGAGCTTGGTTTTGAACATTTGCACCAGGGAAATTAGCACGAGGTGCATAAGGCATTGGAGGCCTAGGTGCTTGCATGACAGGGCGTTGCTGCACAAACTGAGTTGGGCGTGGTGCATAACCAGGGCGCTGAGCAGGAATAGAGGAGCTGTAATGAGGCGCATTGGGCGGCGCAAAGCGAGGGCGCACATTACTTCCTTGTTGCTGTCCTTGATACGGCGCCTTCCTCTTGATTTCTTGCTCCATCTCACGTATCTTGTTCTCAACCACAATTGCTTTGTCCACAAGTTTCTGAAAATTGGCATAATCGCAGTTGAGTAGTTGCACTTGGATCTCATTGTTCAAGCCCCTCATGAACAAGTATTGCTTCCGGCTGTCCCGACTAACATCCTCAGGCGCATACCTTGAGAGCTGAGTGAATTTATTGAGATATTCACTCATGCTTGATCTTCCTTGCCTTAAATTCTCAAATTCTTGCCTCTTCAAGATCATAACACCCTCGGGCACATAATGAGAACGAAAATTCTCCTTGAATTCGGCCCAAGTGATTCTTTCTTGGTTCTCATGAGCACTGCATAGTGAATCCCACCAATCGGCAGCTGCTCCAACGAGTTGATGAGAAACAAATAGGACCTTCTCTCGGTCACTGCATTGGACAATAGCAAGTTTCTTCTCCACGGACTTGAGCCAATCATCAGCATCCATAGGGTCAGCAGCTTGAGCAAAGGTTGGCGGCCTAGTCCTCATGAACTCTCCCAATCGGTTATGAGGAGGCGAGGGTGGCGGTGGATGCATGTGGGGCTGATTGTTGATGTTGCCAGCCTACAACTGTCCCATTGTTTGTATCATGGTCTGCATGAGCTGGTTTTGCATAGCTAAAAGCCGCTCAATGTTGATAGCTCCATGAGCAGGTCCTTGCCCATTGTTGTTCTGAGGTACTCCATTGTTCTCCTCCTCATCATTGACATCCCTCTGGTTGCGAGTCCTCACCATCTGAAGGAAAGCAATAGGTAAGAATTAGAAGACATCCCCAACTATATGCATCAAGGGATATGAAACTAAACAACTAGCTACACTAGCCTAGGTGGACATGGCAATGCTAAAGCATCCCAAAATCCTCTATTAAGCACACAAGCAAACAATATATATATATATATATATATATATATATATATATATATATATAGGGTAGGTATAATTTGTAGCCAGGTGTAGAATAACTATTCTGTGGCCATATCCAATGGTGCGTGCTTTTAGGGAACAAAAAGATCTAACGGCAGAGACGCATGTTGAGAACGATACGGGCGCAGCGGTAAATCGCGGTACCAGGCGGATTCCACGGTGGTTACGGGATTAACTTGCCTCCCACGATCCTCCGACAATTAAGGGATTGGCAGGCGCAGCATGCACAGGCAAACAAGGCAAGGACGATACGAGCGACGGCTGCGGTATTCAGCGGCAATACTCGATCAGGCAGCGATCCAGCGACGATCCAGTTTCACTTCCGAACGTCCTTGTGTGCCAGAGAACGGCGGATCGCGCCACCGCCATGGACGATGGAGCACGAGATTCATCTGTCGACGGACGAAGCAGCAACGGCATCACACCATGCGACAGCGTCCCGGCAACTGCAGCGGAAAAATACGTCGCCGACGGAAGCCCCTCAACACAGCACAAGGTGAGATCTGACCAGTCTTGATGTGATGATAATGTTTTATGGTGGACGAAGCAATTGATAAACATAACCTGCTTATTTAGAGATTTATGATAGAGATTATGATATACAGGTGTAGGAATTTATTTGTATCATTATGCTTGACAATTTGAGTCTGCAGTTAAATAGATGTGGTCTTACACGACGTGAAAAATCATCTGAACCATTATGTATGGATTTTTTTCTTTACTATAAGGAGACGTCGTCGCATGATAGAGGAATGTTAAAAGACGTCGAAAAGAACAGTCAACAAGGTAAGGACAAGGTACACGTTGACTGAATTATGTCCACATAGAAACAAATCAAGTACGAAATGCCAGTAGACAAAATGTAGACCTAATGAAATCAATGATATGGTGCAGTCGTGACGGCTCATGAGTCAATGATGCAGAACGGTAAGGAGACGACCGGTGTGCAGAACGCAATAGGAACTCTATTGATGTTCGCCACGCCAACAACAAAGGAAACATCAGTTGGTGAGTTATATATGTATAGTTAAAAATAGTACCACCTTATATTTACATTCGGAAGCGGGAACGAAAACCCCGTATGAAACAATCATAGACATTTAATTTGTTAATAATTTCATAGCCATTGTATGATATCATTGTTTTGTTGAATTCATGACGGCAAATGAGTCAAGGATCCACAACTGTGAGGGGAGCTCCGGTATGCAGATCGTAATACGAACTCCATTGATGTTGTCCACGCCAACAACGGAGAAAACATTCGGTGGTGAGTTACGTATAGTTATTAATATAGCTACACATATATTGATTTTGTGGATCAGTATATGCAAACCATCATATACAATCATACGTTCAGAGACTTGTACAGGTGGAAATGAAAACACGGGAGGATCACTAATACGGTGCACAGTGACGCCCCCAACAACAATATCACCTAGTGCCGTGTTGACGCCGGATCCGGAAATAAAATACTATCACGTAAGAAAATCAGAAGCCTTATTGTTGTTAATCCGCATAGTAAGTCTGGTACTTGCATTGAGTATTTTTATTGTGTAAGTTGCATATATATCGTTGTAGCAAATTTTAAAATGGTTAATACTACTGCCAGCAACTGATGCAATTTATCATGACTTACAGGACCCATCATTGCCTGCACATATTGTACCAAATGGAGATCAAAGATTTGAGACGAATGAAGAAGCAAAAAATTTTTACACGTACTATGCAAGAATGGCCGGATTCGATGTACGGATAACCAAGTCACATCCAACGGTCAAAGAATATTCATGCAGCAAGCAAGGAAAATGGGAATACTATAAAAAAGGTGAAGAAAGGAAAACGGAAAAGACATAAAAAAGAACAAATTGTAAGGCGTTTGTGAAGGCGAAATGGATTAAGAATAAGGGATACTGGTTTTTTGATAGTATAAGATTGGAGCACAATCATATGTTGACACCATCCGATGAATCAGTGCAGTTCATGAGAGCTCATAAGAAGAAGGATCCGGTTATCATGGAGATGGTTGATCACTGGCACCGAAACAATGTTCCTACCGATTGTACGGTAAACTTGTTGTCGGATATGTACGGTGGTCGGCATAATATCAGTTTCACTGAGATGGACCTAAAAATAGGTAACATCGTGAATGCTAAAATGATTGCTTGCCAGAAAATATTTGGATTAATTTCTTTTGTAAATTCAGATGTACTTATTTTTCAGGAGGGCTGCAACAGCGAGAGAGAAGAGAAAAGATGATATTCCGAAATTGCTAGAGTTCTTCAAGGAAATGAGAGCACAAAATGAACGATTCTATTACGACATCCATGTTGACGAGAACAATATCATACAGAATGTGTTTTGGAGCCATGCAAGTCAACGTGGGGAGTATGCAGATTTTGGAGATGTAGTAACCTTCGACACCATGTATCGAACAAACGTATATAGCATGCCTATAGCAATGTTTGTGGGTTCTAACCATCAACTTCAGAATGTTATATTTGGTCAGGCACTACTACACAACGAGCAAATAAAGACATTTGAGTGGTTGTTCAATACATTCAAAAACTGCATGGAGCCAGAGAAGGAACCCAAATGCATCCTAACTGGTAAGACTACATTGTGCAATGAAATAAAAATTTAATGTGTTACAGTAATGTCACTTTTTTACGAAATATCTGCATTCAATCTTATATTTTTGAAATTTGTGAAAATGTAAATGAAAAAAAATGATTGTACAGACCAGGATAGCTCTATGGCGGCTGCAGTCAAAAAGGTGTTCGTGAAGACAAGTCATCGTCTATGCAGGTGGCACATGTTGAAAAAATACAAGGAGGAACTAAAGAAATTGTACTCCACACATGAAGGATTGAGAGAAAAGTTTCAAATTGTAATCAACCACCCGTTGACACCAGAAGAGTTCGAAGGTGCGTGGAATATGTTGGTGGAGGAATATCGTATACAGGATAATGTAGCCATAGATGGTCTGTGGAAGCAAAGAGACTTGTGGATTCCGGCATATTTCAAAAAAAAATATTGTGGTATGATGACCTCGACGCAAAGAAGCGAAAGTGTTAACAAGATGGTTAAAAGTAGTGGCTTTGCAACTCATATGACGTCTATAAATAAATTTGCACGGAAGCTACTACAAGTCATACAACATACCAATCACAATGCTGCCGGAGAAACACATTGGTCACAGGTAATCATATGGGCGTTTATTGTATGTATTGAAGTTATTTAAGTTGGTACTATATTAATTGTTTCTTAATATTTAATTTGAACATAATATACAGGCGAAAGTCATTCGGGCCACTTTGCAGCCATATGATACACAATTAAGTCGATTGTATACAAGGGCAGTATACAAAAAATACAAAGAAACGTATATGAGAAGCACTGCATTCCACATCGAAGTCGACAGGGATCGAGAGAATGGTTATCTGGTCACCCATACAAATGAGTCCAGGAAATATGCATGGTACCAACATTCATTTAAAGTACATGCAGATATTTCGGCTGAGTTATTTGAGTGCGAGTGTCGCACCTGGGAGCACACAGGTACGTAATATGTTAATGTTTTTTAATGAAAATGTTGCTGAACCTTACTCATATGATATATCATAATATATTGAACACGTTAATGAACATGAGATCTTCACTAGCGAATAAATGCAGGTCTCATTTGTATGGGTGAGTACAGAACTGACATAATCATGATGTTTGCAGGACTGTTTTGTGAACATATTATAAAGGCATTTACGCACCTACAAATAAAAAAAGTACCAGCAAAATATATTTTGAAGAGGTACACCAAGGACGCAAGACATCAACTAATGTGGGATAGGCAAGACATTGTCACGGTTGGGCCAGATTGCACAACTGAGCAATTTAGAACGTCGAAGCTAGTAACATTAGCTATGGCAGCAGTGAGGGCATGCAGCAAGTCAAACACAGGTTTCATGATGGGTTGTGAGAAATTGGAAGAATTGCGAATGATTGCAGAGACAATTCCAGGAGACATTGGTACTTCATCACATATGAGTAGTCCACATGATGCGCCAACTGGAAGGGAGGAACCAACTATGGATATTACAGAACCTGCAGGTGAAGACAGTAGTGTACGCATGAGTGCTCCAATATCCGCTAAAACAAAGGGAAGCAGACGCTTGAACATAGGAATATGTTGTGCAGAGACGGGGGGCAGCACAGACAAAAAAAGAAAAAATAGTAGACAATGTGGTACATGTGGTTTGTACGCAGGCCACTATTCAACAACATGTCCATTAAACCGGGATGCAGATGCAAGAGAAAAGAAAAAAAGGGTAGCATGGGAACAAAGAGAAGCAGACCACCAATAAATAGACAATTGGAACAGGAGTTCATGCTAGCTACGGGTGAAGAGGAATGTGATGACTAATGGGATACGGAGGGAGATGAATAGAAATGATAGTTTCACTTGTTAGGAAAATCATATAAAGATTTATAACGTTGGATTTACTAGTATGGTCATACAGTGATCCCAATAAATATTGTCATCAATAACGACTCTTTCAGGCGACTATGTCGCGTGTGTCAATACAGCCGTAGATGACAAAGATTATATAATATTCACAGATTATATAATATGCACGTCTGTACCTTTTGCTAGATATATATTTCCCTTAACAATAAGACTAACACTAGTTAGTCTGTAGAACCATCGCCATGATGCTAGGTGCCGTCTTTTCTCTGAATGAAGCTTAGAGGTGCACATTTTATTTTACAACTACAGGAAATGCAGATATATGTATGTTTTAGAACCCTCTATATTAATCAATAAAATGAAGACGCAAGCCGGTCCATAACAATGAGCGTTGTAGCTATAGATCAGGCAAAAAAAACTTGTAGCGCATACGTACATGCATGGATGTATATGCTCGCCAAAATAAATACGCGTAAGAAAATTGTACAAAACAAACACGAATTTTTTTTATTAATATACGAATTTTAAACGTTTTTAATATAAACAACACACAAAATGAAAAAATTTCAAAACTAACCCACCTTCGTATGTGGCACATACGAAATTTAAATTTCGTATGTGGCACATACGAAATTCAAATTTCGTATGTGCCACATACGAAATTTGTTTTAAGCTGACGCAGGTGAGTTTTATTGAGTTTTGAACCTTAGTTTTGAAATATTTAGAGGTACAATTGCTCCAAATTGTTATAACATAAATTATAGTATTAGTTCTGGTGAGTCTAAGGAATAAAGTTCCAATATATTTCGTCCATTGAATTGAGATATATTGATTTTCGAAGTTGGTATTACGATCACAAAAACTGAATGATTGTGATCGTATTACACAATTCAATATTCAATAACTTTTGATTCCCAATACTATAACTATATCTTACTCATTGCATAAATAACTTCACAATCTACTCTACATTTTGTATTTTGGAAATACTTTCAAATTCTTACTCTAAATATTTTAAAACTGAGGTTCAAAACTCAATAAAACATACCTGCATCAGCTTAAAACGAATTTCGTATGTGACACATACGAAATTTGAATTTCGTATGTGGCACATACGAAATTCAAATTTCGTATGTGCCACATACGAAGGTGGGTTAGTTTTGAAATTTTTTCATTTTGTGTGTTGTTTATATTAAAAACGTTTAAAAATCGTATATTAATAAAAAAAATTCAAACAAACACCATATAAAATTTAATGCAACAATGCAACGCAGGATGGGGAGTACTTGAAAAACATTTCCAAATTAAAACTTTGACAGTAACATACATTGCTCAACCTGTATATCGTAAGCTAACAGTCTAAATCAATAAAACAGATATATAGCTTCATGGTCCGAAAAAATAAACTGACACTGTACGTGTTCGTCAAACCCAAATAAAATGACATATATTCAAAGGTCTCGACTGACACATATTAATGGTACAAAAATGCTAGAAAACATAGAAATATCTAAAACCCAGCTGCCAGTTGCATTGACTAAAACGGCTTGTATTGGTCTAATCCATAAGGAAGATGCCTCACTTGATTAACTGAGTTGTACAACATGTAATACAATATCTCGGACCTCATGTCAGACATTTTTACCTGAAATGTAAAAATGGGATTACATTGCAGAGTATAAAAAGATAACATGTAAGACATTGAAGTAGTTCGACAAACGATATATAATTGAGACAGTGGTACTGGTACTGGTACATCATCTATAAAAAATTTGAATGAAACTTTGGGCTTAGTACAGCTTTGGGTAAGAACTATGTAATCGATCTAAAAATACGATATAAAATAGTACCTTATTTTCATTAGTATGGAGCTTATTACCGTCCCAGATCTCCATGACTTTCATTGCTATGAATGGGGAATCGTTGGGCACATCCTCACGCATCACTTTTATAACAGGTCTTTTCCATCTAGTAATATCTTTAAACTTGCCTTCTGTTACCTTGTGTAACAATTCATTAAGCCTCGTCACTACCCTAGCTGAGACAACTGCATGAAAATCTTCATGACATTGATTGCTAGAGTCCAGTATGTCAATTCGTTTGTCAACCATGTTCAAGCAGTATACTGTGTAGTAATTGTTCTCGGGAATAGGCACAAAGAACTGTAATAAAAATATAAAAAATAGTTAACGAATCACGAATGAACACACACAATGTAAGATTATGAACAAAGCAACTTACAAGCTTAATTTTGTAAATATCGAGGTCACCAATGTCATCTTCAAGTTTTATTAAAGCAGCGAGGTCTGGATACGTACACTGCTGTCGTTGTTCGTCATGGTTGAGCATTTCCTAAAAAGTTATCATAAGGTAGGGATTAATTCTGATAGTGATTTGTAGATGCTAAACAAAAAAAGATGGAACGTAAAATGATAATTCAGTTACATATGATAAGGACGTACACCAAGATATCCGGAAAGAAACAACCTAAAACCGACACATTTGGGCCTCAATATGTCATCCTCAGCACGTATGCAGTCCACAAAGTATGACATAAATGACTTGTACAATTCAGCTCCATCAGAGAAAGACTCTGCGACATCGGTACAGCTGAGACATTGAGATGGTCCCCGAATTACAAAATGCCTGGCAATGAATAAGTTAAAATAAATTAAAACAGCATAACTAATGTATGATGCTCTTTATAAAAGTGGATGATAACAATAACAATGGGTATATACCTCTTGTCCTTAAGCTCTGTGCAAATTTTACTTCTTACAACATGAGCTTTAATCATGTCAATTGGTGGCCTCAGTGTTATGCATTTGAATGGCGATCTGTATCTTGTAGGAACATTGACAAGCCTATTAACGCGAGGTCGAGCACGAATATGAAATCCAAAATCATCCTGTGTGGCTGCAATCGCAGAAGTGTGATACATATCACTGTCATTTACCAGGCATCTAGCCGGGGTACAAGTTGTATCAATTTGCACGGCAACCATGGTGCTTGTTTGAACAGTTGCAGCACCAACTTCAATTGGTTGCTGGATAATAAAAAATTGAAATATAATAAATAAATATATGAAGTCCGTATTAAGGATTACGTAATCAGTGAAATTATGAAATAATGGGTACACCTGGTTGTCTGAATGTGTGCTATCGACGTAGGGAGGGTTCTGAAAGTTATTGACTAAAAGAGATAATGTCAGTGGATTGGTATAAAATCTGGACTAAATAATATTGAACTATAAGAAATGCATGAACAATACCAGTTGTCGGCGACTTAGGATCCAAGCATCCTTCAGGTAGCGCAGCATGTACAGTAGTTCTGATGGAGGCATTTGCAACATCCTGGATATAGGTGTGTGTGCGTGTGTGACAAATATGGACAATACAAACGTTACATGAATGAATAAACGGGAAATAAAGCACATGATCGCAATAATATTATGAATCAGTGATGTCAAAAGCCGAAATAAGCGATAATTAATAAAATAGTAAACAATTATTGTAGACAAGCACAAAAAATGATCTACAATTAATTGATAACAAAATAATGCACTTTTTAAAAATGTTATAGTTGAATAAAAAAAATTAACTTGAGAAATGTTACATGGAGGTACGCACTTCGTCACAGGCCACATTTTGGGGAGGGTCCTGCGTTTCACTAGACAGTACATCATGCTGTATAGCATGGCTGTGTTCTTCGTCCTGGACGTGACTTCCGCTGTGTTGTCGTGTAGTTATAGCATGTGCAGACGGAATAGACTGATGATCAGTACCTAAAAAATAATGCGCGGTGATCATGTTTATGCATTGAAGAAAAATAATCATAAAATTACCAGCCAAGGGGAAAGAACAGGTTCAACAATGTTGCAAAAATGGAGACTACACATTTGATGTACTGGGAATATTAATTAATAGTACCTTGATTGGAGTGATCCTCATCGCTTGATTCCTTTGAGAAAGGTTCTTCATCAATGTAATTTTGAATTGTACGTACGAGTTCCTTATGTGCTTGCACAATCATTTTCGAACCAGCGATAATGTTATTAATTCCTCGACTAGATTTAGCAGCAAACATCTTCAGTCCATCGGCTGCCTTGGATCCCGACGGTGTGCCACGTAATTCATCTAATATCAAGGACAGATCCTCAGCGACTTGGAACAATGGGGGCGTCGAGCAATTGGCAGCTGGGGGGGGGGGCAATTGGTTGCGCTGCATTCTGACCATAACAAGTGTCGTTCCAACTTCTAAGCTGCGTGAAAAAGGTAATCATTTAAATATATAGAAAAAGAATTATGTAAAAAATAATAAATGTCGGGATTTATAAAATAAAGAGTAACATCAACCTTAAGATTTCCATACGTCACAGCTCCGGATGTATCTATTCGTTTGTCTTCTCGGATCAAGGTTTCCATGACAGTTTTATGAAAATACTTAGCACGGGGTGTGGAAGAGTGAGGAATGGAGCTTCGGGAATCAAGATTGTCCAAGTAGAAAATCTGCATACACGTATCACATAAAAATTATGAAAAGACGTAAAAAATATAACAAGAAATAAAGAGAAATTGGAAAAAAATTTTGACTCACTATTAAAAATATTCCGCAACCAAGTATAGAATTTTTTCTCTCATTGGACCACGCTTTCGCTGCATGTCGTAAATCTTGGACCACCGCCTTGCACCAATTAATATTTTTAAAATCAGAAATGTCCTTCGTCAAAAAAGCATCCCGACCCCTTATGTTGTTGTCTACAGCAGGGAATAACAACTTGTTGAAGGCAACAAGTAGGAATATCCTTACTGCCAATGAATTATCAATCCTTATTTTCTTCAACATGTCAATAACATAGTTGCACTTCACATCGTCGCTACGTTGAACGCTAACTGATTTCTTAAAGTCCAGTAATGCAAGGGCATTTTCACATGCAGTAGAGCCTGGTAGATCCTTGTCTCCATATGGAAGGCCTAAAACCTTTTTGACACATGCTTCGTTGATGAACAAGCCACCTTCGTTTCCCACTTCTAAAATCATTGACTCGGGATTCAGTTTGTCCATCAAATAAACCAAGAGATCAGTACACTCCAATCCCTCAGCACTAAACTGAAGTAAGCCACCAAAGCCAAGCTCAGATAATTGTTGACGTTGTTGCATGTTCAGATATTCTTTTACTTTGATGAAGATCGATGGGGTGCAACGTACAGAAGGAAACTTCGAACAAGTAAAAAGATTTAAAAATCAAAATTATGGAATAATGGACAATGTGGAACATAACAGCAGGATATAAATATTAAAGACGAGAAACATGGGATGAAATTTGATTGCTGTTACTCAAGTGAGTATTAATTTAAAAATGTATCCTTAATATTGGGTATGATATAAATCAGAGAAAATGTGAAAATAATTGGAAAAATATGTACACACTATGAAAACAGAAATTTACCTTGTTACGAACATTTGGACCCAAATTTCTTCGTATGTTTGTCTTTGGCAAACTGACAGAAGGACATGCACAAGCATGCTGCTTCGTGGGAGGCATAAAATCATCGTCATTGTCCTGATCAGGAGCATGTGAACTACTACTGCGTTTATTTTGTTTATGATGTTGATTTTCATGAGTTGATGTAATAGTAGTAGTTGAAATGGGAACTTGGTGCCGTGATGAAGGAAGTTGCCCATCATTACTTGTATGCGATGGATTAGGAATTTCAGGAAAATCCAGTTGCCATGCCTCCTGACTGCTTTTCAAAGTAATTGATTTTAACCTACCCTGCATATCAGCTAGAAACCTGAAAATAAGGGGAAAAAATGAGACTAGCAGCGAGAAATATAGATAAAGAAATATAAAAAAAAGTAAGAATAAATTAGAACTAGTCAAACATATGCACAATAAATATCGCACAAAAGTAATACCCAGGAGTTTAAAGCATGTACTGGTTCAATAGTCCATGGAAAAAGAAACAAAATTTAACATCGTAGAACACTGTTGCTAAAAACAAAAACAAAAGGAAAACAAATAACTCAAATGCGGCTAAATATTTTAAACATCAGTACAGCAGCGAGATGATGTAGCATAACAAATGTGAAACTCACAGAATACTTTAAATGTAAAAAGGATATTAAGTGAGGTTGTCATAAAGAAATAGAGACAAAATAAAATGCATACATTAAATAATTTATCTAGTGGAAAATATAATAGAACACGGATACTACATGCAGTTTCAGACCATTTCGTAGAGAAAACCAAAAAATCCTACGCAATTTCACAAAAATTACAATTACATATCTTTTGACGCCACGTAAGCTGGACTTTAAATTTTGTATTTATTACAATTACATTGTAGCCAGTCATGCAAAATAAAAAATTGACAAACTTTTAGGTAACAACTCACTGTGCTAGACTTTTTTGGACCAAAGTTATAATCAATAAGCGGTATAACAAATAAAACGCTTACTGTAGCTACCAGTTGTTTAGTGGAAAAAACGGTGGATATGATAGAAATAAGATCAATCTGAGTTTTTGCACGCTTAAACAGTGACAGAATCCTCTATTATAGTTTTACATGTAAAATATAATGGAAAATAGAGAAAATATGGAGTCCATGACTGAAATAAAGCAGGAAAGAAACAGCAGCCGTCGGATCTAGCATAAATGGCTTAGATTAAAACAAAACGAAGGGGTACGCTCTCTGAAACCTTGGCCGCAGGATTTAAAACGTACGGTGCTCAGATGGTCTCTACATCCTCCAACGGGAGACGGTGGCGGAGAATATGCCGCAGGGCGGCGCGCCATGTCCGGAGGCCGAATATTGCTCGGGAATCACAAGAATCGTAGCAAAACTCAAATGTTGATGGGAAATTCGGAAGAGGAGCGGCTAGGTGACTTACAGAGTCGTTTTTGAAGGAAGGGAAAGAGTTAAAAACAGCGGGTCGACGGTGGACGGCGGCGGCCGACGGTGAGCTTCGTCGCAATCAACAATATCAACGGCAAAGACCCTAAAAATCTTGCCTGGGATATACCCTGAAACGATTAGGTGCGAAAAAGAGATTAAGGATTCGGCGAATATCAAAGAATTGAAAGTTCATCGGGGATTGCAACTGGATCTCACCGGGACGGAACAGCAGCGACAAAGGTCGATAGGGGTCCGGCGATACTGGGTGCCGGCGTGCAGAGACGGTTGACCAGACGATTACGTGAATAATGCGCGCAGATATTGGGATTGATTCGGGAAATATCACGGTAAAAGGGGAAGTGGAGGTTAGAACAGTGGAAATCGTGGGGATACCTAGCCATCTAATGACACGTGGGACCGAGAGGGCATTGAGAGATTGAAAACTGGCCACAAAATGAATAATTCTATAGCCAGGTATATAATATATATTCTATATATATATATAGCAAACAACACACCAACCAAAACACACATTGATTCCTGAGTGCTCCTATGTGCTGTAAAGTGTCCATTCTATCTAGGCTGCGTCCTACGGTCAACCTGTGGCTCTGATACCAATCTGTGATGCCCGGTTCCAAAAACTGAACCAAGCTAACACATATGTGTGCCCAGGATGTTCAACACACATACACGAGTGCAATCACAAAAGAGTATACAAAATATTACCACAGAACAAGATTAATTATCAAATTTTATTACACAAACCATATTATCCTCGAATACAAGCTCTAATGAATATTAATGACAAGTTCAACTAATGCAGCGGAAATAAACTAATTAAGCAAACTAAGCATAAGGGATAACGCAGCTCCATGCAACACCACAGGCAAAGCTGACGGTAGACACGGCCTAGAACTCCGCATTATCGCCATTAAACTCACAATCCTGACCTGCAGCTGTTGGGGGGGAATTGCAAGAGTGAGTACATGTCGTACTCAGCAAGTGTGGAAAGTATGACATGTGGCTGATTCAAATGACGACACAATAATGGCAAAGTGTTGAAAAGTACAGTAAAACATTTGAAAAGCAATATGTATATTATATGTATGTGAAGTAAGCCCATCATAATCATAAGTAATACCATAATACCAATCTGAATTCACTACCATCATCAATAATTCCAATTTCACCATCGTCAATAACCATATTCAATATCAGAAATTAATCCATAACCATCCATAACCATTACCAAACCATAACCATTCCAAATTCCAATTTCCCTCTAATCATGGAAGTTTTCCAGGTGCTCATAACCGGGAGCACGGCTATCATGATAGTTTTAATTAACTCTGCAGAGTTTGTACCTCTTTACCCACGTGTTCGTGATTTCATCACCTTTCGGCGACTAAGAATCTCCCTTATGCCCATGACCCGTCAGTCATATTACACACTTCCGTTGGTGTGTGGCCAAGAGATCACAAAATAGCCTTTACAAAGGGATTACTAGCCTATTTAGACCCCACTGAGGTTTCACCGGTGGCGATGCCTCCAACTGAGCACATCTTCAATCAAGGGCCCCCTCTTGAGCCATTCGGATCCCAAGGTAGTCCCACCAATCATCAACAAACCCAATCCGACTACCCCTTCCCCGAGCATCCACAATGGTCCAAATAGCACTGGTAAAGCCCTGATTAATCAGCTACGCCGCACCCATACTTGGCCTCGTGGTGGCACTGTAGTCCTGGCCTATTCTCACATGAACCGGTCCTTAGATCTAAAGCAAGCAAACCACCATAACATCCAACCCATCCACATACCAGGCTTGCTTAGATCACCCATCGTATTGACCAGTTCACATTAACTAGAATATCATTGATGCATAATTAAATGTGTAGTGTTGTTTGCCATCCCAATTAATTAAGCGAAGCAAAAAGGTAAAAGCCCTTCCCGACTCTCTACCATATATTCCAGGTGACAAGGGTGGTTAAACAAATCTAGTAAACTTCCTATCATAGGATTCCCATCAAATTGACACAACATGCAGTTTGCAAACAAAACATTTATTTTAAAAACAGGATCAATATGCTTCAAGGACACTTGCCTTGCTCCGGCGGATAGGGTTGCTCAAGCGCTTCGAAATCTTGATTCTGAAAATCCTCGTACACGATCTCTTGAGCACTTCCCTCTACTCGTGATCACACATACAAGAAAATACATATACAATCAATATGATGCACACACACTAATCAACATGCGATGATATGCATGCATGCAAAGATCAATTATTAATTAACTACGGTTGTTTATTAATTAGATGCAACTAGTTCATACGTGTTTATATGATTTTACAGGGGTTTTAGCGAGGATTAATGCTGCTGAAAATAAAAAGATGATGCAACTAACATCAATTTACGTCTATTAGATCTAATACGTCGCTAAAATCCGCATCGGAAAAACGAATCCTACCGTAGATGTGACGGCTTCGAAGATCGAGGGACGATGGCGACGCGTAGACGAAGTGGAGTAGACGGCGCAGCAATCCTCCGGCGGCACGACGATGACAATCTCCGACGGACGACGGCGCTCTCCTCTTTTTCTTCCTCTTCTTCCCCTCTTTTTTTTTCTTTCCTGGCGGCGGCAGCCTCTGGTCCTTTTGTTCTACGGCAGCTCTAGGGTTCTTCCTTCTGGCGGCGGCATTTTCCTGGGATCGGGAAAACTTACGAGGCTCCCGACCATATTTATAGGCGGCGGGACGCGGTCGGTACCGACTCGTACCGGGGCTGTCGAGCCGCGTCGGGGTCGGGCGGTGCAGGGCGCGTATCGCGCGGGTGGGGCCGGGCGCGCTGGAGGCCGGGGCGAGTGCGCGGGGCTTCGGCGCGTGGGAGTGTGGTGCGGGGCGCGTATCGCGCGGGTGGGGCCGGGCGCGCTGGAGTCGGGGACAGGCAGGGCCCAGGCGGCGGGTCGGGCGAGGCCGGGGCGGCGCACATGGCTGGCACGCGGGACGCGCGGGAGCAGCGGCGGTCAACGCGGGGTGGGGCCCGGGCGGCGACTTGGTGTGCGGGAGCTGGCGCGTGGGCGAGCGGCATCGCGCCGGCGGGCGCGGGAGTCTCTGGCTGGGCCGGCTCTGGCGGCCTGGCCAGCGGTTGGGGTTTTTCCTTTTTTTTTCTTCTTTTTTTCTCTTTTTTTCCTTTTCTTATATAAATATTAATACATTTTTATTATTATTATTTTTATATACATACTTTTTTTATTTTTTATAAATATATATATTATTTATTTATTTATTTTATTTTTATATGTTATTGTTATTTTTATACTTATTCCCTATTACAAGTTTTAGGCTATAATTATTTTCTTTTTTCTTCTTTTTGCTACACCATATATGTATGTTTTATCTTTTATTATCTTTCTTTTATCCTACTAATGTTTAATGCATGATCATGTATGCAATGCATGATGCGAAAATTGAGGGTGTTACAGCCGCTTATGCATACTTATATACCTGCTAAATGTGGAGAGTGTGATTTCTTTAAACTTACAACAAAGCGAGAAAAAATGTTTATGAAGATATTTTGCGAAGATATTTGTAGAGATATTTATGAAGATGTTTATCTGGTATAAAATGGAAAGATATTCTTTTAGCTTAATTTTTGCTGTGAAATAGGTCAATTTTCAAATATTTGTGCATCTGGTATTTTCAGTGTATGACACACGTTGTCCTGATCTCTATCCATTGCACTAGTCTACTACTCTCCTACTGATTTTTTGCTGATTCCGACATTTTACTCCGTTTCAGCCGCTGGACTCTGTAGCCGATTTGCAGTTCAGATCTTTTTGTATCCGCTAGCCTAGCAAACATGCGCTCAGTACAAGCCACGTGTTAGTTTGCCAATAAAAGCACGAGCTATTTGTTGGCACAATTGAAGCTCAGGAAGTTGGGTCGAGCAACTGTCATGTTGCACTCGACTAGGTGTTTGGCACACCATCTGAACACAAGAGTTGGTATAGCATATGCAATTTGTTTTTTTTCAAAAATATTATTACTTTAACCAAAATTTATAATGAAGGTACTAATTTCAAACAATTGTAAAATTAGGTACCTCTTTGTCCCCTCACCGTGCGATTCATATTTTTTTAAAATGTTCACTGAGGGGGGTAACTCCAAGTAAAGTTTGTCTGGGGAGGGGGCTAATTGCAAATTGTACACAAACAACCTTTCCCCACGAGAAAGCAAGATTTCATGTCTTTTTTACATGCGGCCCCCACGGCGAAACCTCGCCCCATGGGGGACAAGATTTCGGCCAAGGGCTATAAAAGGGCTTGAAAGCAGCCGGATTAGCTCACAATTTGCATCACTAATCCAATTTAGAGAGTGAGAAGAGTGAAGTGAAGCTTTACTGACTTTTTCGTCTATTTTATATATGTTTATTTATTGTGCATAAATAATTTTGATAGTTTAGTATTTAGTTTAGACAATGATTATAATTAGCAATAATGTACTAATTACAAAATTTATTTTTTTGTAATAGAAAATTTAGTTATTGATACATTGAATTTTTTTTCTTTAAAAAAGTTTTTTTCTATATAGAAATTTGAGACTATTTTGTTTTTTCTACATAGAAAATTTAGATTACTCTCTGTTGGGTGTTTTAATTATGCAATTTATATGTGTTGTAATTAATATAAACAACATCATTGGGTATCTTGTCTCATAGCTAGTGCACCATTCCCGAGCTCCTAGATCGGAGCATTGAGGAGCGACACTAGTCGTGCCTCTCCGTTATTATGTGGTACAGTAAGATCCACGATCGACCACGATTGCCGCATCGCTCCATGACTCCACGACCACTAGAGGAGTTAGCAAGCTCGTCCTAAGCTTCGACACTGGTGTGGACAGGTGGTACATCGACGTACTACTCGAGTGGTGTAGCGCACCGTCATAGCCGACCGTTCCACGATAGTCACATCTATCGCAATCTACCGTCAGGGACCCTTAGAGCCGGGCGACCCCTTTCTGCCGATAAGTTTCACTTCTCTCGTTTTAGTTAATTCCAAATTCAATGTATTATTATTGTTGGTACCCTAGAAACCGTACACCCCTTGAGGTTACAAAGATCTCAAAGGAAAGTCATATACTTGATTTGAAGACCCTTGGAGGCCCACATGTCAGACACAACCGGACCCGCTTCTCCAACATGGTTAATCCCAGAGTCGCCACGTGTACTACCAAACCGGAGTTACCGCCCACAAGGGGGAAGCTCCGGGCCATGTACCGAAATGGCACCTCCGGACTTAACCTCAGACTGAGAGAAGCTCCAGACCTGACACGTGTCAGGTACCTCCGGAGCTACCTGTTTCCCACAGTATGCTCCGGAGCTGCCACGTGTCCAATCGTCGGATCTTCAGCCCCTAACCTCCGGAAGACCTCGCAACGGCTCCGGATCTTCAAAGGGGAATCAAGGACTTCAAGACCCGATTAAGTGTCATTAATGCCATATTAATGACACTTAAACGGACGATCTTAACAGCAGTAACAGTGCTGTCAAAGCCCGTTACAAGGTCATTAAGAGCAATTAAATGTGTTAAATAAGTGTCAATACTAGTAACCGCCGGGGCCACATGTCGGGCCAGGCTAACTTGTAACGGCCTGCCCTTGTACTATAAAAGGACAGGCCGACGACACGTTCAGGGGGCGAGAGACACACGCCATAGACGCTCAACACAAGCTCATACAGTTAATACAACACCAACACCTCCGTGGAGTAGGGCATTACGCTCAGGCGGCCCGAACCACGTAAACTCTTGTGTCTCCTGTGTCAATTCTTACTCACCTTCTTGAATCTCCGCGCGCCCACACCGAACATCAAACTCCCCTATCACTTTAGCAGTGTACGGAGATCTGCCGGTTCCAAACCACCGACAGTTGGCGCGCCAGGTAGGGGGGTGTCTGAGATTTTGAGAATGGTGAACTCAGCTGCTGGATCATCCAATGGTCAGCCTGCTGCTCAGGCTGTTAGGGGCAATCCCTCCAATAGGCAGCCACCAGCAGGAGCCTCAACACCAGCAGGAGTCACACTTCCACCACCACCGTCTCCTCCAGCAAATCGTGCTGGGCAACGTGATGGTGCGCCGGCGTCAATTACTGCGTCGGCAAATCATGACAACCCGGAACACGCGCTCCATGCAGCGCATGCTCTTCTCCAACGCCCACCACCTCCGGATGCATCCCGGGATGCACTGGAGCAGTGGAGGGCCGATGTGGAGCATTTGGTTGCAGCAGCAGCCGAACGCCTCAACAACCAGGGTCCTCCTCCTTCAGGAAGAGCCCCGTCGCAGCGGCGGACTTTGTCTGGAAGACTTGGTCCGCACGTTTCCAATAGCAGGAGATGTGCTGCGTCACAACAAGTGACATCATTACCCTCCGGGGCACGACACACTCACACAGTATCCAGGCTTTCGACTCATGACCTCCGGGCGGAGCTTGATCGCCGATACCGCCAGCAGGACGGCCGAGTCCATATTGAGCGTGCCCGTGAAAGACGGGAAGCTCAGGACCTTTCTGCTCCTAAAGGAGTGGGAGGAGGCTGTTCAGCCCTGGCCATGCACCTGCGCATGGTTAGGTGGACACAGAAGTTCCGGCCTCACCTGCCGGAAAAATTCGACGGGACTGTCAATCCCGCTGAATTTCTTCAGATCCACTCCACTACAATCTTGGCAGCTGGAGGAAACGAGGTCGTGATGGCCAATTATTTTCCAGTGGACTTAACTGGGACCGCCAGGTCCTGGTTTATGAGCCTTCCACCCAACTCTATCAATAGTTGGGAGGAGTTGTGCCGACAGTTCACTGCCAACTTCGGGAGTTCATACACCCGACCAGGCACTGAACTAGACCTTTTTGCGGTCATGCAAAAGGGGGGAGAATCCTTGCGATCATTCATCCAGAGGTTCTCTCAGGTACGAAACACTATCCCTTCTATCTCTAGCGCCTCTGTCATTGTGACATTCAGACAGGGTGTACGGGACAAGAAGATGTTGGAGAAACTGGCGATCAAGGAGATCACCAGTGTCACGGAACTCTTCAGCTTGGCTGACAAATGTGCCAGAGCTGCGGAGGGCCGTGAGATGCACTCCAAACCAACCCTGGAGGGTCACAAGAAATCTTCCAAAGAAGAAGCCGCTACCTCCGGGGGTGGCAAGAAGAAAAAGAAGACCAACGGCAAGAAGAAGCCGTCGGCCGACACATCCAACGTTGCAGCTGCTGCAACTCCGGGTGGCCGGGGGCCATGCCCTGAGAAGCGACCTCGACCGTCTTCTGAAGACGGTGGCAAACCCAAAGTGTGGTGTCCCATTCATAAAACGGGCGGCCACAGTTTGGAAGACTGCCGGGAGGTCCAAAACCTTACTGAGCGCTACAACAAGCACCGAGAATAATCTCCTTTTCGACAGAGGGAAGGAAAGCAAAAAGTCGACGAAGCTCCGGCTGAAGAAGAGTTGGGGTTTCAGGATCCCAAAAAGGTCCTGAAGGCCTTCTACACCTCCGTCGACGATGATTCTGACGTCTCTGATAACGAGCGTCGGAAGACCATGAACACCATTTTTGGTGGATCATGGGACATCACCTCCCGCCGTGTCATCAAGACTATGCGTCGGGATATGGCCGCTGTAGCTCCTACAGTCAGGCCAGAACCTCATCGGAAGTGGATGGACACAGCCATCACTTTTGATGCTTCGGATTGTCCTCGGAGCATGGTTGGAGCAGGACAGTTACCCTTGATGGTATCCCCTACCATCAACAACATCCAGCTCCACCACGTCATGGTAGACGGAGGTTCGGGGCTAAACCTCATTAGCTTCGAAGCTTTCACTAAGCTCCAGCTCCGACCTTCGGATCTCCACCCCTCTCGACCTTTCCCCGGAGTAGGTCCGGGGGCCATTACCCCACTCGGAGCTATTACTCTCCCCGTTACCTTCGGGACACGGGAGAAGTACCGCACCGAGAAGTTGGTCTTTGACGTCGCTCAGATCAACTTGCCCTTCAATGCCATCTTGGGAAGGCCTGCCCTGTACAAATTCATGGAAGCCGCTCATTATGGTTATCTGGTGTTAAAAATGCCAACACCAGTAGGCGTTCTCCAGATCCGCGGAGATCGCACTGCCGGAGTAACTGCACTGGAAGAACTCCATGCACTCACCACGGCGCAAGAGAAGGACTCCAGGCAGGAGCAAGCTCCGAAACCCCTAAGCATTCATCAACGAGGCTCGACTTCTGCACCTCGAGTGCAGCCAAGCGGCGACACCGACATTCCCGTCAAAGTCGTCCAAATTGGTTCCGATGCCACTCAAACCACCCGTATATCGGGGGGATTGAACGACAAATAGGATCTCACGCTCATCACTTTCCTCCGGGCTAACGTCGACGTGTTTGCCTGGCAACCGTCACAAATGCCTGGGATCCCCAGGGAAGTGATTGAGCACAATCTGAAGATCTACCCCGATGCCCGGCCTGTGCATTAGAAGCCTCGGAAGCAATCCGTAGAGCGACAGAACTTCATCCGACAAGAAGTGAAGAAGTTACTCGAAGCCGGATTCATCCGAGAAGTCTTCCATCCAAAATGGTTAGCAAACCCAGTCGTTGTGCCCAAGGCCAGCGGGAAGCTTCGGATGTGCATCGACTACACCACACTAAATAAGGCATGTCCAAAAGATCCATTCCCACTACATAGAATAGATCAGATAGTGGATTCCACCTCCGGGTGTGAATTACTGTGTTTCCTAGATGCATATTCCGGATATCATCAAATCAGGATGTCTAGGGAAGATGAAGAGCATACTTCATTCATCACAGTAGATGGATTGTATTGTTACACAACCATGCCCTTTGGTCTCAAGAATGCAGCTTCAACTTTTGTACGAGCTATGTACAAAACTTTTGAAGAACTCATTAGAGATATAGTGGAAGTGTACGTCGATGAAATCGTGGTCAAGGTCAGGAACAAGGAGTCACTCCTTGACACCTTGCAGGCTGTCTTCGACAAGCTGCGGGCCACCCGCACAAAGCTCAAGTGTGTCTTCGGGGTTAGCTCCGGAAAACTTCTTGGTTTCCTGGTAAGTCACCGGAGCATAGAAGCTAATCCGGCGAAGATTCAGGCCATTGAAGACATGCAGCCACCAACCCGCATCAAAGACGTCCAAAAGTTAACTGGATGTCTAGCAGCCCTCAGCCGGTTCGTCTCAAGACTGGCGGAACGGGCACTCCCCTTCTTCAAGTTATTGAGGAAGTCCGGACCATTCCAATGGTCCGAAGAAGCAGAGAAGGCATTCAAGGAGCTGAAACAGTTCTTCACCACCCTACCAATTCTGGTAGCTCCGAACCCTAGTGAGCCTTTGTTGCTTTATATTTCAGCTACTGACGAAGTCGTCAGTATGGTTCTGGTTGCGGAGAGACCAGAACTACCCCATACTCAGGAATCCAGACCCCTTCGGGAGGATCCGGAGGTTCCTGAAAGCGAGTCTGGGTCCCAGCTCCCAGATTCGAATCCACAAGTAGTCACTTCAGGAGACCCAGATCCCTCCGGCAGGATCCAGGTCACTTCTGAAGAAGCTCCGGGTTCCTCCAGCCAGAACCTGGAGGTCCCTGAAGAAAACCCGGATTCTTCTGAGAGGATCCGGGTCAGTGAAGAGGAAGCTCCGGACCCCTCCGAGAGGGTCCGGACCATTCAGCGCCCGGTGTACTTCATTAGTGAAGTATTACATGATGCCAAGACTCGATACCTAGAGGTGCATAAGCTGCTCTATGCAGTCCTTATTGCCTCCAGAAAGGTTCGCCATTACTTCCAAGCTCACAAAGTCTCAGTGGTGACCTCCTACCCACTTCGAGCAATCTTGCATAATCCCAATTCAACTGGGAATATTGCAAAGTGGGCAGCGGAATTGGCTCAATTTGATCTTGAATTTATTTCAAGACAAGCAGTCAAGAGTCAAGCATTGGCACCCCAGTGAGCAGAAGACGGAGCATCAAGTTCCAGCCTTCACCGAGCCTCACTGGACCCTCTACTTCGACAGCTCCATGCAGAAACAGGGGGCCGGAGCTGGAATCCTTCTCCTTGCACCAACTTGGGAGAAGGTGAAATACATGGTAAACCTTGACTTCAAGGCAACTAATAACATGGCAGAGTATGAAGCACTCATCTACGGACTAAAGGTGGCACTGTCATATGGTGTCAAGCAATTGCTGGTCAAGGGAGATTCACAGCTCATCATTAAGCAGGTGAAGGGTGAATGCTCCTGCAATAATCTCCAGCTAGCTGCTTACCTCCTTGAAGTCCAGAGGCTTCAGAAGGACTTTGAAGTCCTAGATCTCCACCATGTTCAGCGTGCCCATAACGCTGAAGCTGATGAACTCTCGACGAAAGCGTCAACCGGAGCTCTGGCTCCTGATGGAATCTTTGTTTGGAGGTTGTCAAAGCCAACAGCTCAGCCTGCCGAACTGAGCGAAGGGGGCGAGATCAGCATACCGAAGCTGACAGTCCCGATGGCCCTGTTACCATGGCAGCCATCAAGGGTCGTAGGTGCTGCCGGAAGCTCCGAGCAACCCAGCACGCAAGACTCAAAAGCTCAAGCTAGTTCCGATGCATGGATCTCGGAGATCCGGAGCTACTTGAAAGACAACATCCTTCCTGACGATGATGCATCCGCTGACCGGGTAGTCAGATTGGCTAAAAGATACACGCTGGTAGAAGGGGATCTCTACCGGCGCGGTGCCAACGACATCCTAATGTGGTGTATCACAAGGGAAGAAGGCTGTAAAATCCTCGCAGAAATCCATGGAGGTGAGTGTGGGAACCACGTGTCTTCCCGCACGCTGGTTGGTAAAGCCTTTCGGCATGGCTTCTACTGGCCTACAGCACTCCAGGATGCAACCGAGCCGGTGAAGAAATGTGAAGCATGCCAATTTCATGCAAAGCAAATTCACACACCAGCTCAGCCCTTACAAATGATACCTCCTACATGGCCCTTCGCTGTGTGGGGGATGGACATCATGGGACCTTTCCCAAGAGCCGTCGGAGGTTACAAGTTCCTGTACGTCGCCATTGATAAGTTCACTAAGTGGCCGGAAGCAACTCCAGTTGTGATAATCAACAAGCAATCTGCTATCAACTTTTTGCAGTCCATCATATGCAGATTTGGAGTTCCAAACAAAATCATCACTGATAATGGGACCCAATTCACAAGCTCTGCATTCCAAGGATATTGCGAAGACCTCGACATACAAGTTTGCTACGCTTCCGTAGCTCACCCAGCTAGCAATGGCCAAGCCGAGAGAGCAAATGCTGAAATCCTTAAAGGACTCAAGACGCGCACCTATGAGCGCTTGAAAAAACATGGAGCCAACTGGATCGAAGAGCTTCCGCCCACTCTATGGGCCAACAGGACATCTCAAAACCGGTCAACTGGAGAGACACCCTTCTTTCTGGTGTACGAAGCTAAAGCAATCCTTCCTCCGGAAATCATCTTGGGTTCACTCCGGGTCCGCACCTTCGACGAAGCCGCGCAGGACCAGCTCCGGCGTGAAGACCTAGACCTCCTTGAGGAGGGAAGGTGCCAAGTAGCTATTCGGAATGCCCGATATCGCCAAGCCCTACGGCGTTATCATCAGTGGCATGTACACAACCGACAGCTCGAGGAAGGCGACCTGGTGCTACGGAGAATACAATCCAGAGAAGGGTTAAACAAACTTTCCTCCGGCTGGGAGGGACCCTTCTAGGTGATTAAAGTATCCCGTCCCGGAAGTGTTCGCTTGGCTACCGAGGATGGGACACCTCTCCCAAATCCTTGGAACATCGAGCACCTCCGTAAGTTCTACACTTAATACCACGAGGTGAGTCTTGAGTAACTTGAGATGTATGTTATAGAGTCATTGTACAGAGTCGGGTAGTTCCTCCGGGAGAGTAGCCGGACCTTTCCCGAAAGGTCCGCAAAGTTCATGCAACACTTGTCATAGTCTCCGGACTAAAAGTGTGGCTAACTACCCTGGGTCAAACGAGAAATGAAACACGCTTAGCCTGGTTCCGTACCCTAAGAGTGTACTTGTTTCCCCTGTACCCCGGACCTATAATGAAAGACATCTTCATGTGAAATAGACTCCACGTGCATTTATTTTGTACAGGCTCAACATTTTTTATTTTTTTTCTTTCTTGTCTATAACGAAGACGTGCTGTTCTTAAGAAATTTTAGTTCAACTGGTTTATATACGATTCGAGTTGTATTGTCAATTCTTTTGGATTCAAATATTGTCCACGGCCAACTCGCTTGAAAGCCGCCAAGCCAACCTAGGGCTGGAGTGTGCTATCGACTTAGCCTGGTCAAGCACCCTAAGTACGCCAGTCTACCTACACCCCGGCAGGCCAAAGTAAGGCGGGTCCGTGTACAGTTGGATCTAGAAAAAAACAATGCATTCGGTTGTATTTAGAATCGCGTTTGACTTAAAATCTTCTTGGGATTCGTAAGCCGCGACGAAGTTATAGACAAGAAACAAGTTTTACTATTTTTCTTGACTTCAGTGTGCAGAAAAAATAAAATACACGTTGATGGAGAAAAGCCGGAGCTAACAAAGCTCCGACACCCCGGAGGACTAACTATCGATGACCTACGTGTTGATAGAGACTATTGCCGGAGCTACTAAGCTCCAGCGATAGACAATGCTGGAGCTTCTAAGCTCCGACAACCTCAGGGGGCCTTCACTATCGAAGACTTCGAACCTAAATTCTACAAATTCGAAGCAAATGAGTCTTCAACAAAATGCAATATCCTCTTGGTACATGTTCACAATCAAATTGTGTACATCTACCAGGGGCCAAGTGAAGACAATGAAGACAAAAAGTGAAATTCACAAAAAATTTGGGGATTTCATTCATCTGGAGACAAGGAATCACATCTGGAGACAAGGGATTACAAAATTGAGGAAGAAGAAGAGAAAATACAAGTGAGAACTATAGAGATGGTCCTAGACCCTATGGAAGAATTGGGCGACCTTCTGGGCAACCTCCGATACGTTGGCTCGGGTAGCTTCGCCTTCTCCTTCGACGGGGCCTTCAAGCACCGGGTCTAGAGGAAATTGGGAGTTCCGGCTGGTGTAGCACGTCAGCACATACTCTGCGACGTTCTTCGCCAGGGATTGCCCCTCAACCTCCAGTTGGTCCGCAATGACATCGCCCACCTTGGAGAGCTTGCTATCAGCTGCGCTCAACGCCTGCAGTGCTAGGTCTGGCTCCGGCTCCGGATCATCCGGGCGCACGGGGCTGAAACCCATCGGTGTCAGCACGTCGTTGGCCTTGCCCAGGAACTCCCAAATCTGTAGGGAGTCTGCAGTCCTCAAGCCCTTCATTTCTTCCAGGGATCTCCTGGCCGCCATCAGTTCGGAATTCTCACGGGCGAGGCGCTCAACTTCTTTGGCGTTTTGGTGAATCTTTTCAGTAACCCGCCTTTCGAGTTTTCCGAGTTCCTCCTCCCGGAGGTGGATCTTGTTCCGGCGATCAACCAGGTCCTTCTCTCTACCCCTCACTTTCTTCTCTCTGGCAGTAAGGGCACACTCTTGTTCATAGAGTTCCTGCCCTCGCACCCAGACCTTCTCCTCTTCCTCTTGGCAGCGCTCTTCCAATTTCTTGGCGCGCTCCTCGAGACCCTTGTCAGCCAGAGCCACCTTCTCGGCGAGCTCCTCCTCCCTTCTCAGGACGTCATCTCGCAGCTCTAGGAGTTTCTGCTCTTCATCTTCGAGCCGTTTCTCCCTCTCTTCAAGTGCCTCTCAGTGCTTGATGAGTGCAGTGTTAATGGCCTCAAGCTGTTCGTGGCGTGCATCGGCCACATTATTGGCTGCTTTGGCCTGATCGTAATCTCCTGGGATTGAGCGTCGAGGACACGAGTCATACTCTCCCTGTCATCCAGTAACTTGCCCCAGTACTCTAGGCAGATCTTCTCTCGCTTGATCCATTCTTTGTCATCTGCTAGCCTCGACTGCGCCAGCTTGGTCTCAAAGTAGAGCCGGTTACGCCACCGCCTAAGGGTTTGGCGCTCCTCTTCAAGAGCCTTGCTGTCATGGAAGAAGGCCAGTTGGACTTGACGCAGACTCGAATATGTGTTGTCAATAGACAGTGACAACGGGATGGGTTCCGGACCTGCTGGGGTCTCCTCCACTGGTTCCAGCAGGTCTTCAGATACAAAAATTGGGTCCCACTCCACAAGAGTGGTCCCCTGAATCTCCATGGCACTAGAGCCGTCCTCCGGGATGGCCTCAGTCGCCATCGAAGAAGGCCCCGCCGTCGGGTCTTTGTTCACCCCCTCAGGCAAGGGGCCAGCGACTTCGCTTGGGTACTCCGGCTCGGCCGCAGGTACCTCCGACATCGTCGCTTCCGGAACAGGAGCTGCTGCTGGCTCCGGCCTGGGCACCTCTTCCGATGGGAGCTCGAGCTCCGTCACCTCTTCAACAACCGGCTCAGAAGCCAGAAGATTTTCAACGTCGACCGGCCTTGTGGCCGGATCTCCAACAATAACCGGTTCAGCAGTCGATGCTTCGGAAGTAGCCGGCCCAACTGCCGGAACTACCTCAGCTTCCGGCGCGCACGCCAGGGCTTCAATCACCTCTGGCTCAACCGCCGGAGCTTCGACAATTTTCAGCTCAGAGGCCGGGATCACTACTTCCTCCGGCTCAATAGCCAGAGCTTCCATCATCTCAGCACCAGGACCCGAAGCTTCAACCTCTGGGACAGGTGCCGCTGGCGCATCTTCACTCCCGTGGTCCGGCTCTACCACGAGAACTTCTAAGGATGAGTCGAGGTCCATGACCATGACAGCCGGCGCCGGAGCTGTCGCAGCTTCATACACCACTTGGGGCGGCACCAGGACAGGAGCAGAAGCTCCCACCCTCACGGCCTGAGACACTGTGGCTGAGGGTGGAGCCTCACTCCCCTTCTTGGGGACGCTGCAGATGATGAACGAAGAAAATTAAAAAACAGTTGCTACAATTAAAACAATTGTCCAAGGTAGAGATTAAAAATTATCTTGGGAGGTTTCCGCACCAGCTTGCGCGGAACCTTTTCCCGGGCGTTCTGGGCTGGTCATAGCCGGCGTGGAAGCTCCGGAAGGCCCCCTGTAACTCGTTGCAGCCACGGGTGTTTCCCGAGTCGGAGCCCTCCTCGATCGGGAAGAACCCCCGGACCTGGAGGCCTCCACCGGCCCAAGTGCTGGAGTCGCTTGCTCGGAGCTAACACCCCGGGAGGACCCCACTGCGGGAATAGTCGCGCTCCAGGAGGACCCCACTGAGGGAACAGTCGCGTTCCGGGAGGACCCCACTATGGGAACAGTCGCCGCAGTTGTAGAGGACCTTCCCCTCCGGGGAGAAGGAGTCGACGCAGAAGTAGCGGGTCTGACGGACCTTCCGTCGGCATACTGCAGCTTCCTCTTCCGTCTCACAGGTTCTTCCGCCAGCTCCTTACCCTTGCCGACAACTTCTTCCCCCGGCTTCGGAGCAGGGTCGGAACCTTCCTTTGGGACTCCGGGGATCGCTACCCCGGAGGTCGACCTTCTCTCGACGACACCAAGGTCGTCAAGCACGGGCATCTTCCGCCGGAGGTCCTTGCTGAACTCCACTTCTATGTTCAGAGGAAGAAAAGCAGACGGCAGAGTTAAGTCATCGCCTTCGACATTGATGTCGTGCTGGAACTTCTTGAGGTGGAACTCCAAGGTTTTCCCCACCATGTTGGACTTCAACCCGGTTTCGACCCGGTCATCGTCCATCACGCTGTTGAGGGCCCAAGCGAGTTTCTCCCTCTTCTTCAGCGGTGCCCACCTGTTGACCAGGAAGTTACAAAACACCGCTTTAGGGGTTAATCCCCCCTCCATGCACCGGCGAATCCTGGTCAGAACAGGGTCGAAGGCGTCCGCCAGCACCGTAGCTTCACTCCAGATCGTCGTGTCAATGTTGGGGAGGCCTTCGGGCAGCTCCAGCCTCTCATGCTCCTCCACCCGAATGACTATCCAGTCCTTCTTCCAGTCATCCCACTTCCCAGAAGGGAACGATCGGAGGTACTTGAATGGGCACTTCTTGCGCTTCACGAAGTAGTAGAAGCCAAGGTACTCATTGCTTCTACCAGTGGTGTGAACGGTGAAGAAGGTCCGGAAGAGTTCGATGTAGGGGGGGATGCCCACCCACATCTCACAGAAGTGGACGAAGATAGACACGAGGAGAATGGAGTGAGGGCCAAGGTGGTATAGCTGCAGACCATAAAAGTCCAGCAGCAACAAGAAAAAGGAAGAAAAAGGTGGGATCAACCCCACCATGGCATACGAGGAGAAGTACACCATTTCGCCGGAATGCTCCTTCTCGAATGGAAGCTCTCCATCGGCGCGGACCAAGCGGTTGAAGAAGTCCGAGGACCACCCCATGAGGGCCCGGACCTTCTTCAGGTCACCGTCGGCCTTCAAGCGACTCTCGCGGAGACCCAACTCCATCGCGGCACGGCTAGGCAAGAGAAGAAAAGCAAAGCACAAGTTGGGAGTTTGATTGCAAGAACAGATGAGAGGCGTAAAGAACTCCCGACGGTGCACACTTTCCTTCTTAAGTAAGCCCTCGCAACGCTTGGATGGAAACCGCAAGGAAGTCGAAGATACCACCCAAAAATTCCACCCAGCCGATGACAAGCGGGCCCGGGACCACCCCGATGATCAAGTCGAGGTTCTTACCCAGGCGAACGGTTGCCATCATGAGGCGGAAAGCCCAAAGGCGGCGGCCTGACAAGGCGCGCGGAACCGATACAGTTTTCATATCGGGAACCGGCGACCTTCAATTGCGTGAGATCCGCACGCCAAAGATCTCATCTGCTGCACGCGAGATGCGCCACACGGCGAGGATTTAACTCCAAGTCCTCGCCAACGGCACCTTCAAAGACCCTTGAAGACTCAGTTTAAAAGTCGCGAGGATGGACCTACCTCCGGCGGAATGACTTCGCCCCAGTGGTCTTCCCCGGAGGTAGGTCCAGGGGGCCACTGTCGGTACCCTAGAAACCGTACACCCCTTGAGGTTACAAAGATCTCAAAGGAAAGTCATATACTTGATTTGAAGACCCTCGGAGGCCCACATGTCAGACACAACCGGACCCGCTTCTCCAACATGGTTAATCCCAGGGTCGCCACGTGTACTACCAAACCGGAGTTACCGCCCACAAGGGGGAAGCTCCGGGCCATGTACCGAAATGGCACCTCCGGACTTAACCTCAGACCGAGAGAAGCTCCGGACCTGACACGTGTCAGGTAGCTCCGGAGCTACTTGTTTCCCACAGTATGCTCCGGAGCTGCCACATGTCCAATCGTCGGATCTTCAGCCCCTAACCTCCGGAAGACCTCGCAACGGCTCCGGATCTTCAAAGGGGAATCAAGGACTTCAAGACCCAATTAAGTGTCATTAATGCCATATTAATTACACTTAAACGGACGATCTTAACACCAGTAACGGTGTTGTCAAAGCCCGTTACAAGGTCATTAAGAGCAATTAAATGTGTTAAATAAGTGTCAATACTAGTAATCGCCGGGGCCACATGTCAGGCCAGGCTAACTTGTAACGGCCTGCCCTTGTACTATAAAAGGACAGGCCGACGACACGTTCAGGGGGCGAGAGACACACGCCATAGACGCTCAACACAAGCTCATACAGTTAATACAACACCAACACCTCCGTGGAGTAGGGCATTACGCTCAGGCGGCCCGAACCACATAAACTCTTGTGTCTCCTGTGTCAATTCTTACTCACCTTCTTGAATCTCCACGCGCCCACACCGAACATCAAACTCCCCTATCACTTTAGCACTGTAGGGAGATCTGTCGGTTCCAAACCACCGACAATTATACTTAACAATATTATTTATGTGGGTAGATTTTGACGGTTTAGCATCCATCTGCGACTATGGTGGCTTCAATGGTAGATATCTTGTGGGCAGTGACCTTACGTTCAATGTGGAGGAGCTCTTAGATGCTGACTTCATAGGAGATGTGTCGATCCAGGAGCTAGCAGATAGCACTTGCCATCACTGTCGACTAAAAAATCTCATCTCAAGCACACCTGCACTACTGTCTCATCCACACCGGTAGATAGGATCGGCGTCACGCTACACCTTCTCAGATGATCACATACGGCCATGATATAGGGGTAGGGGTAGGGGCAAGAGGGCACGACGAGTGGAGCTGGAGTGGAGGACTACGTGCGTCATGTACAATATTTTTTTAGTATATTGTATTTTTTGTTTAATATAATATTTTATATCTTGTTTTATATATTTTTTTCATATTATTTACCATTTGTAGTTATGATATACACATTTTTATTTATTACCTTTTAATTCAATACCTGGATCGCGTCAGGGACGTTGCAGTCGTAGAATTCAACATCCCTCTTCTCCTCCGGAACCACTCCAATATCAACATCCCTCCAATCTTCTGCATGATTCATGCCATAGGACATAGCCCTTTTCGATATCATGGTGCAAACCTGATTCATCGACGATGACCATCTGATCGAGCGCCACAACAGGCACCAACCGCCATTCCGCATACCGGTGTCCTGGGGCGATCTCGTCATCCCGAGCCATGACTTCCAAGGATCCATCCTCCATGGCAGCCTCCTTCTCGTCTTCTTGTTCTTGGCCATGTTCATCGTCTTGCTGCAGTCAGCATTCGACCTCTTCCTGCTCTTCCATCATCCTACTCTTCTTCGTCATGCTCTTCTTGAGCCAGCAGAGCATAGCCATGGTATTCTTCCTCCTCCTCAGCTATCTTTTCCTCAGCATGGTCTTCCCTCATATCCCGTAGCTCGCTTAGAGAATTCTGAACAACAGCCTCGCAGCAAGAATAGACCATGGCGACGCCCTTCTCCTCTACATCGTTTCCCATCTCCTTCAACGAGGACAGACACCGATCGCACATATTGTAGGCCTCGGCGAGCCGACGGTGACTGAGGCAGTACCCCAGCACGAAGATGTCTATGACGTGCATGTCACACAAGACGTCCCGCAGCTGCCGCGCTCCAGCGGCAGCGACACCATAGTCAGCCTGAAATAGCTGGTCGACACGGGAGCAAAGGATCAGGGAAAGGAGCCCTACACCACCTCGCGCTACAAGGTATGATTTCATATGCAGCCCCCCACATACTGATTTACCTTTGTTCTATAAGTGTATTGAGCAGCAGCATCAACATTGCAACCACATCAATGACCATAAGATGTAGAAAGAGAAGATGCTTGAACATAAGGCTCCTAGCCACCAACATGAGCCAGCGCAGTAAGCGGACCATTTCTCCAGATCCTTGACCAATTTTTTTTGAAAGCCAGCTTGATCGGACACAATGGGATATTTTCTTAAGAAAGAAGTGTACACTGACGCGTTGAGCAGTGCTCGAATGTTGAAAGTGCATCTAATCTAATCCTCGTAGGTTTTCATGATTAATGACAACACTTAAGGGACTAATGTGCATTATAAGTGTAAGTACATATGATTAAATAATGGACAGAGTTGTATACACTTAAAAAGGAAAAAGAGAAGAAAAAGATGGAAACACTCGAAGAGTAGAATTTAGGGTTTAAAATTTCTTTGTGTCGAGTTTAGCCTTATAGTATGAGTGTGTTCAATGTGTCAAAGTGTTGAGAATCATCTAAGAGCTCTTAGTCCAAGTTAGGTCAGTTGGAGAGATGAGTTGAGGCAACTCTAAGGACGGGGCCGGACTTGTCTGGGCTAGAAGGTCGAACTAGTCTGATCATATCGGGCCAATCCGATGTCAGGCGGACCAAGAGGTACTGTGTGAGTTTTGACTTGTCCGTTTGGAGACAGACTAGTCCGTGGTGAGTGTGTTTGAGTCCTTCTCGGACTAAGTCCTCAAGGACCAAACTAGTCCGTCCTGGGGGGCCGGACTAGTACGCCCTGGCAGATGTCCGATACTGACCGAAAGAAAAGGTACTGTGTGAGTTTGGACTAGTCCGTTGTGGGTCAGAATAGTCCATTTGGGACTTGGAGATGGCTACTGAGACTAAGTCCTTGGTGACCGGATTTGTCCGCCCTTTGAGGTCGGACTAGTCCAGTGGAACAAAAGGTTCTTTGTGAGATCGGACTAGTGCGTTCCTAGACGAACTAATCCGTGGTGTCGTGAACGTTTAAATTTGAAAGGTGTCGGGGAATTTGTGGTTGTTCAAGGGTGACATCACTAGTCCCCACAGGCCAAACTAGTCCGGGGTCCAAGGCTGGACCAGTCTGGACTTTTTCTGGTGGCAATGACTTATTGTCTAGCCCCAATAAAAAAGGATCCCCCAGGCTTCTAAAGCCCTCTCTCGAACCCTAGCGCCGTCATAGCCTTCGAAGAGCCCTCCTACACTTTTCTCTTCAAATCTTTGAGCCCTAAAAGCGAATCTTGGGGGTTTGTGAGATTTGGGAGAGAAGAGAAAAGGGTTGTTGTCGAAGTGTTGAATACGACACTACCCCCAGACCCGCTGAGAAGCAGCCCACGAAGGTTCTTTTGTGGTTGGGGCACACAGAGATCAATATCAAGATGGTGACCCCAAAGATTTACGTGGTTCGGGCCGCCTGAGCATAACACCCTACTCCACGGGGTTTGTGTAATTGTATTGAGCGAGTGAGTTCGTTATGGTCAGGTCGCAATAGCCTGGATCCGTCTCTTTTCATATTCGTGTGGTGCAGTCCTTTTATAGTTCTAAGGACTGACCGTTACAAAGCTGGCCTGGCCCGACATGTGGCACTGGCGTGCTTAATGACCTAATACACTGTCTAAAGAGTATTAAGTACAATTAATAGTGTGGTAACGTGCCTTCATGGCAGTGTTACCCCTATTAACAGTGCACTGATCATGTGTCATTAATATGGCATTAATGACACATTATCATACCTTGTAACTGTCGCTTTAACCATCCTTGAATGTCTGTAATGGTCATGATCGGCTTGTATTCCTGTTGGTGATGAAGGTCCGGGGGCTCCACACGTGGCAGATCCGGAGCTTCCCCTTACGGGAGGGTAGGTCCGGGGTTGCTGTACACGTGTTGGTACCGGAGCTCCTCTCTGACGGGGGCTAGATCCAGGGCTGTTGTACACGTGTAGTCGCTGGAGCTTCCCTTTGTTGGGAGTTTTGTACTGGGCTTATTTTACACGTGTTAACTCGGGAGCCAACCATGCGAGGGGAGCGGGTCCGATGCAACGTGACATGTGGGATCTGTAAGGGCCTTCGACTCTGACGGGTGGGACTTTCTTGCACTTGTTGCGGTATCGTGGGGTACGCAGTACGCAGGGTACCGACAGTGGCCTCCAGGCCCACCTCTGGGAGAAACCCCTTGGGTTAAGTTGCTCTACGGAGGTAGGGCCATTCTCGATTCCCGCGCTTTGATTTTCAAAAGTCATCTGATGCGCCGATAGAGTGATGATCCGGGAGTGAACCTTCGACACGTGGCTTGTCATGAATACGGCAGATGATATCTTCGAGTGCGGATCTCATGCAATTGAAGGTCGCCGATTCCCAACACGAAAATCGTATCAGTTTCGCGCGCCTTGTCAGAGCGCTGACTTTGGGTTTCTCACTGCCCATCATGGCAACGGTTGGCCTTGGGTAAGGACCTTGATCTCTTCGTCGAGGTGGCCCCAGGCCCACTCGCCATTGTCGGGGTAGGTATTTGAAAAGTGTCTTCAATTTCTCTGCGGTTTCCATCCAAGCGTCGCAGAGGCTTAATTAAGAAGGAAAGTGCGCACGGTTTGAGCACTCTTTATGCCTTCGATCATCTTTGCGCTCAGAGCCTCCCAAACTCCGCCTAACTTTCCATCCTTTGCTCCACTTTGCCTCGATGGAGTTGGGTCTCCCCAAGAGCCGCCTCAAGAGCGATGATGATCTGAAGAAGGTTCGAACCTACATGGGATGGTCCAGTGACTCCTTCAACCATCTGGTCCGCGTCGGCAAGCTCCCTTTCAAGAAGGAGCGCGACGGCGACATGGTGTACTTCTCAGCGTACGCCATGGTGGGGCTGATCCCACCTTTCTCGACTTTCCTTTTGATGCTGCTGGACTTCTATGGTCAGCAGTTGTACCACCTTGGCCCCCACTCTCTTCTTCTTGTGTCGACATTCGTCCACTTCTGCGAGATGTGGGTGGGTATTCCCCCCTGTGTTGAGCTTTTCTGCACCTTCTTCACCATCCACACCACCGACAAGGGATCCGAGTTTCTTGGCTTCGACTATTTTTTAAAGTGCAAGAAATGCCCCTACGAATACTTGAGGTTGTTTCCTTCCAACATGTGGGACGACTGGAAGAAGGATTGGATCATCGTCACAGCAGAGGAGAATGAGAAATTGGAGCTGCCCGAAGGTCTCCCCAATGTTGACACTGACACATGAAGTGTGGTTTCGGTGTTGTCAGAGGCCTTCAACCCCGTTTTGACCAGGATCTGCGAATACGTGGAAGGTGGAGTGACCCCCCAGATGGTCTTCTACAACTTCCTGGTCAACAGGTGGGCTCCGCTGAAGAAGAGGGAGAAGCTCGCATGGGCCCTCAACAGCGTGATGGATGACGACCGGATTGAAACCGACCTAAGATCCAACTTGGATGGCGCAACTTTGGAGCTTCATCTCAAGAAGTTCCAGCATGGAATTGACGCTGAAGGCGATGACTTAACTCCATCGGCGGCTTTCCTCCCTCTGAACATGGAGGCGCAGTTCAGCAGGGAGCTCCGGAGGAGTATGCTAGTGCTTGATGACCTTGGTGAGGTGGAAAAGCTTCCGACCACCAGATTGGCGATCCCCGGAGCTTCCGAGGGTGGTCCTGCCCCCGCCCCAAGCTGAAGGACTGAATACGTCGGCAAAGGCAAGGGCAAAGAGCCAGGCGAGCCTTCCAACTGGAAGAGGAAGTTGAAGCACGTTAACGGGAGGTCCGTCAGGCCTCGAGGAGTAAGCTCCAGGCAGTCGACCTCGGCTTCAGTGTCGGCTAGAAGCTCCAAGTCCAGGGGTTCTTCCCGGCGAAGGGAAGCTTCGACCGAAAGAACTTCGACGGCTGCGAGTGCTCCTCAACTGGGATCCGAAGTAGTTGTCTGACCAGATTTGTTGGGCTCTAGCTCCGGGCCTCAGAAGAAGAGGTACCGAGGTGACTGGGGTGGTAGCCTTCCGTGGTAAGCACTGATTGCTCACCCTAAAATGCTAGTCTTGTTTTTGATGTGTTCTTAATCTTCTTTTCCCTTTGCTTCCAGGGTGTTGAAGAAAGGACCCGGAGCTTCAGTGCCTGTTGCAACGCCTGAGGCTGCACCTGTCGAAGCTCTGGCTTCGATCGCTATGCCTCCTCGTCATGGGGAGGCAGAAGTCGGAGCAGCTCCAGCGCCAGCTGTCGTGAGCTTGGACTCGGAGTCCTCACCCGAAGCTCCTATGGTAGCGCTGGACCGCAGGAGGGAAGTTGAAGATGTGCCTTTGGTAGCGGAGGCTGATGCTCCAGCACCGGTAATGCCAGAAGTTCCGACTTTCGAGCCGGAAGTTGCCGAAGCCCTGGCTGTTGAGCTACAGGTAGCTGAAGCCCCGACTATTGAGTCGAAAGTCACCCAAGATCCGACCTTTGTGTCGAAAACGATTGGAGATCTGGCGGCTAAGCTGGAGGTGGTAGAGGGTCCGGCGGCTGAGCCGGAGATGGTTGGTGGTCCGGAGGTAGTGTCGGAGGTGGCTAAAGGTCCATTGACTGTGTCGGAGGTGGTCGCCACATCAGAGACCGAGCCAGCTGCGGGCGAAGCCCTAGTTGAAGCTCCGGCTGCTGCTCCAGAAGTGGTGGTCCCGGAGGTACCTGGGCTGGAGCCAGAGCAGCTAGCGATAGGTCCTTCAACGTCGAAGCCATCGACTGAAGACCCGGAAGCAGTGCCTTCACCTGCTCCAGTGGCAGAAGTTCCCCCGTGAGTTCTTCTGATGCCACTGAAGGGCTCCAGGAGAGCGGCCCCGGCGCTGCAGGAGTACAGGGGACCACTATTGTAGAGTGGGACCCAATTTTTGTGATGGAGAACCCGTTTGAGCCTGCGGAAATGATCCCGGCGGGCCCAAAACCTATCCCTCTGTCGTTGTCCATAGACAACGTCTGCTCAAGTCTTCGGCAGGTCCAGCTTACCTTCGATCATGAGAGCAAAGCTTTGCAGGAGGAGCGCAACACCTTGAGGCATTGTCGCAACAGACTCCATTTTGAGACCAAGCTTGCTCAAACGAGGCTAGCTGACCAGAAGGAATGGATCATCGGGGAGAAGGCCCGGTTAGAGTACTGGGACAAGTTGATGGAAGAGAAGGAGGCCGCCATGTGGGCGCTCGATGCTAATTACAGGGAAATCCTGGAGCAAGCCAAGGAGAGACGTGACGGTGCTGACGAGTGTTATGAAAAGCTCGTAGAGTTGAATGAAACTCTCCTGAAGCATCCAGCGGACCTGGAGGCGAGGGAGGAAAAACTCCTGGGGCAGCAGGAGGATGTGGTTAGAAGAGAGGCGGAGGTCACCCATAAGTTGACTCTGGGTGAGAAAAATTTGGCAGATCACAACAAAAAGTTGGATCTATGGAAGGAGGAAGAGAGGAAGAAGAACTGGGAGTTACGGCAAGAGCTCTCAGAAAGAGAGTCTAATGTTGCCCCTATGGAGGAGAGAGTCAAGGGAAGAGAAAAGGACCTAGCTGAGAGGCGGAACCGCATCCACCTCCGGGAGACGGAGCTGGCTGACCAGGAGAAGTAGGTTGCCGAGATCATGCAGCAGCATGCTAAGTTGGCTGAGCGACTTGACCGTGAAGGTTCGGAGCTTGCAGCTGCCTGGAGGTCACTAGAGAAGCTGCGGAGCTCAAAGGCGACTGAGTCCCTGATGGTATGGGACTTCCTGGGGCGTGCAGACAGGGCCCTCGTGCCCCTTGGGTTCAGTCCAGTACGCCCAGAGAACCCGGCGCAGGAGCTGGACCAGACGCTGGCGGCACTTAGCTCTATTGGCAACAAACTCGACGCAATGGGTGACGTCATCGCCGATCAACTGGAGACGGCGGGTAAATCCTTGACTAAGAACATCGTTGAGTATGTTTTGGCATGTTACCAGAGCCGAGACCCCCCAGTTCTCCCTTGATCCGATCTTTGAAGGAATCATCGCGGAGGAGGAGGATGTCGCCAGGGCTAGTGTCCAAGAAGCTGCTGAGAAGGTTGCTTCGTTTTTCCACAAGACCTAGGTCCTCCAGTAGCTAGGACTTTCCTCCCTTTGTCCCTTGTAATCTCAATTTTGTAATCCAGTTCTTTTGATTAATGAAATCCTCCTTTTTGCCTTGAATTTCATTGTCTTCAATATACTGTGTCGTGTCTTGTTGGCCCCCTGGTACATGTGTACAGTTGAGGTGTGTACATGTACCAAAGGTTATGACAGTATGTTGAAGTCTTCAATTTTGAAGCGTCGAAGACAGACCCTCTGGAATGGTCGAAGCTTGGTAGCTCCGGCGTCAACATATTAGATGTTGACGGCGGACCTATCTTGGGAGATGTCATAGCTTAGTAGCTCCGACGTCGTCCACCATCGCTATGAATTTTTGCTTTTCCTGCACATTAAAGGCAAGAGAGAAAGTAAAATTTGTCCTCTTGTCTGTAAATTGGTTGTGACTTATTATTCTTATTTGGACTTTAGATCCGAAGAAACTCAACATGATAACAAGCGTTTTGATAGAATCTTCCTAGATTCACATGCTTTTTTAGTACTCACCCTAGTGAGGCCTGCCGAGGTGTAGGTAAAGTGGCGTACTTAGGGTGCAGGACCAGGCTAAGTCGATAGCACACTCCGGACCTATGTTGGCTTGGCGTTCAAGCAAGTAGACTATGCAGCAGTGTTAAAATCCAAAAAGACTATCAATAAGGCATGTAATGCATGTGAATTACTTGGAACAAAGCTCAAAAAGATTTGCGCAACTTCATTATAGACAAGCGGGGTGAAAATAATTTGATATATTGAGCCTTGTACAAAAAGTAAATTCACGTGGAATCTGTTTTTATACAACAATGCCTTTCATTATAGGTCTGGATTACAGGGGAGACAAGGACACACTTAGGGTGCTGGACCCTGCTAAATGTGCTATACATCTTGTGTTAGTCCAGAGCAAGTAGTTACACTTTTAGTGCTGTGACTGTGTCAAGTGTTACTTGAACTTCCCGGACCCTCCCAGAGGGGTCCAGATGTTCTCCCGGAGGACTTTCTCGTCTCTGTATAATGACTCTATAACATGCATTGTGTGTAATTGCAGACTCACCTCCATGATTCTAAGCATAAAACTTACGGAGGTGCTCGACGTTCCAAGAATTGGGAAGTGGGATCCCATCCTCAGTCGCCAAGCGAACACACCCTGGTCAGGATACTTTAATGACTCAGAAGGGACCCTCCCAGCTGGGGGAAAGTTTTTCATCCCTTCACGAGTTAGTATCTTCCGGAGCATCAGGTCACCTTCTTCTAGCTGTCGGTCACGTACATGCCTTTGATGGTAGCGCCGGAGTGCTTGGCGATAACGTGCATTTCGAACAGCTGCTCGGCACCTTCCCTCATCGACGAGGTCAAGGTCTTCACGCCGGAGATGGTCCTGCATGGCTTTGTTGAAGGTTCGGACCCGGAGGGACCCCAAGGTGATCTCCGGAGGAAGGACTGCTTCAGCTCTGTACACCAAGAAGAATGGAGTCTCCTGAGTTGACTGGTTAGGTGTTTTCCTATTCGCCCATAATGTGGACGGAAGCTCTTCAATACAGTTAGCTTCGTGCTTTTTCAAGCGCTCATATGTGCGCGTCTTGAGTCCTTTCAAGATTTCTGCATTTGCTCTCTCGGCTTGGCCATTACTTGCTGGATGAGCTACTGAAGCATAGCTAAGTTGAATGTCGAGCTCTTCGTAATAATCTTGGAATGCAATACTTGTAAATTGAGTTCCGTTGTCAGTTATGACTTTGTTTGGAACTCCAAATCTACATATAATGGACTTCAAGAACTTGATTGTTGATTGTTACTACTGGAGTTGCTTCTGGCCACTTGGTGAACTTGTCGATTACGACAGATAGAAACATGTAACCTCCAACGGCTTTTGGGAAAGGTCCCATGATATCCATGCCCCACACAGTGAATGGCCATGTAGGAGGTATCATTTGTAGTGATTGAGCCCGTGTGTGAATCTGTTTTGCATGGAACTGACATGCTTCACATTTCTTCACTAGCTCAACCGCATCCTGGAGTGCTGTAGGCCAGTAAAAGCCATGCCGAAAGGCTTTACCGACCAGCGTGCGAGAAGATGCGTGGTTTCCGCACTCGCCTCCATGGATTTCCGCGAGAAGATCGCGACCTTCTTCCCTTGCAATGCACCACATTAGGACACCATTTGCACCGCGTCGGTAGAGATCCCCTTCTACCAACGTGTATCTTTTAGCCAATCTGACAATCCGGTCAGCGGATACACTGTCTTCAGGAAGGATATTGTCTTTCAAGTAGCTCCGGATCTCCGAGATCCATGCATCGGAGCTAACTTGAGCTTCTGAGTCTTGCGTGCTGGGTTGCTCGGAGCTTCCAACAGCACCTACGACCCTTGGTGAACGTCATGGTAACAGGGCCACCGGGACCGCCAGCTTCGAGGTGCTGGTCTCGCCCCCTTCGCTCAGTTCGGCAGGTTGAGCTATTGGTTTTGATAACCTCCGGATGAAGATTCTATCAGGAGCCGGAGCTCCGGTTGAGGCTATCGTCGAGAGTTCATCAGCTTCAGAGTTATGAAGGCGTTGAACATGATGGAGATCCAGGAGTTCGAAGTCCTTCTGAAGCCTGTGGACTTCAAGGAGGTAAGCAGCTAATTGATAATTGTTACAGGAGCATTCACCTTTCACTTGTTTGATGATAAGTTGTGAATCTTCCTTTACCAATAGCTGTTTTACACCATAAGATAGTGCCACTTTGAGTCCATAGATGAGGGCTTCATACTCCGCCATATTGTTGGTTGCCTTGAAATCAAGGTGTACCATGTACTTGAGCTTCTCTCTGGTCGGAGCTAGTAGAAGGTTTCCAGCTCCGACCCCTGCTTCTGCACGGAGCGATCGAAGTAGAGGGTCCAGTGAGGTTTAGTGAGTACCGGAGCTTTGAGCTCTGGTTTTTGCTCACTGTGGCCCCCAGGGTTGGATGGGGAGGGATTCCATTCTGCCACAAAGTCAGCCAAGGCTTGACTTTTAATTGTTTGTATCGACACGAATTCTAGATCGAATTCTGCCAGCTCAGCTGCCCACTTTGCAATATTCCCACTAGAATTAGGATTATGCAAAATTGCACGTAGTGGAAAAGAAGTTACCACTGATATTTGTGGGCTTGGAAGTAGTGACGAAGCTTTCTTGAGGCGATAAGGATTGCGTAAAGCAGTTTATGCACCTCAATGTATCTTGTCTTGGCATTGTGGAGTACTTCACTGATGAAGTACACATGGCGTTGGACTGTCCGGACCCTCCTGGAGGGGCCCAGAGTTTCCTCCTCATCTACCCGGACCCTCCCGGAGGGGTCCGGACCTTCTTCTGGAATTTCTTGGTCCCTGCCGAAGGAACCCGGAGCTTCTTCTGGAGTGACCCGGACCCTCCCAGAGGGGTCTCGATCTTCTTGTTAAGTAGCAGTTACTCCTTTGTTTGAAGGAGGTTGATCCTCTAGCATCTTGCCTTGAGGATTCGTGCCTGAGGGTTGATACCCAGACTCACCTTCAAGTAGCTCCGGACCCTCTCGGAGGGGTCTAGACCCCTGAATTGGAGATGGCTCCGATCTTTCCATGACCAGAACCATACTGACAACCTCTGTAGTTGCCAAAATTTAAAGCAGTAAAGGCTCACTAGGGTTCAGAGCTACCAGGATTGGTGGTGTGGTGAGGAGTTGCTTGAGCTCTTAAAACGCTTTTTCTGCTTCTTCAGACCAATGAAATTGTTCGGACTTCCTCAAGAGTTTGAAGAAGGGGAGCGCCCGTTCTGCCAGTCTTGATATAAACCAGCTGAGCGCAGCTAGACATCCAATCAACTTTTGGACATCTTTAATGCGAGCTGGGGGCCGCATTTCTTCTATAGCCTTGATCTTCGCCGGATTTGCTTCGATTGCTCGATGAGTCACCAAGAAACCCAAAAGCTTCCCAGAGCTAACCCCGAAGACACACTTGTCCGGGTTCAACTTTGTGCGCGTTGTGCAGAGCTTGTCGAAGACGGCTTGTAAGTTGTCAAGGAGTGACTCCTTGTTTTTGATCTTCACGACGATGTCATCAACATACACCTCCACCAAGTCTCTAATTAGCTCTCCAAATGTTTTGTATATGGCTCGCACAAATGTTGAAGCAGCATTTTTAAGACTAAATGGCATGGCAGTATAACAATATAATCCATCTACTTTTATGAAGGCAGTATGCTCTTCGTCTTCCTTAGACATTTGGATTTGATGATATCCAGAATATGCATCTAGGAAACACAGTAGTTCACACCCGGGGGTGGAATCCACTATCTGAACTATTCTAGGTAGTGGAAATGGATCTTTTGGACATGCCTTATTTAAGGTGGTGTAGTCGATACACATCCGAAGCTTCCCACCGGCCTTGGGTACAACAACTGGGTTTGCCAGCCATTTTGGATGGAAGACCTTCCCAGATGAATCCAACTTCAAGCAACTTCTTGATTTCCTGTCGGATGAAGTTTTGCCACTCGATTGATTGCTTCCGGGGCTTCTGGTGTACATGCCGTGCGTCTGGGTAAATCTTCAGATTGTTCTCAATCACCTCCCTAGGGATCCGAGACATTTGTGACGGTTGCCAGGCAAACACATCGACATTAGCCCGGAGGAAATTGATGAGCGCGAGTTCCTATTTGTTGTTCAGACCCCCCGATATACGGGTAGTCTGAGCAGCATCAAAACCAATTTGGACGACTTTGACGGTAACGTCGGCGTTGCCGCTTGGTTGCACACGAGGTGCGAAGGTAGAGCCTTTGTGACGAATGCTTGGAGGATTCGCAGCTCACTCCTTACCGGATGCTTCCTCTTGCGCTGTGGTAAGCACATAGAGTTCCTCCAGTGCAGTGACTCCTGCGGTACGATCTCCACGGATCCGGAGAACACCCGTGGGTGTTTGCATCTGCAACACCAGGTAACCATAATGGGCAGCAACCATAAACTTGTATAAAGCTGGCCTACCCAAAATGCCATTGAAGGGCAGACTTATCTGTGCAACGTCGAAAACCAGTTTCTCGGTTTTGTAGTTCTCGCAGGTCCCGAAGGTCACTGGGAGTGTAATAGAACCAAGAGGAGTAATGGTTCCCGGATCTACTTCGGAGAAAGGTCGGGATGGACGAAGGTCCGAAGGTCGGAGCCAAAGCTTAACAAAAGCTTTGAAGCTTATGAGGTTTAGCGTGGAACCTCCGTCCACCATTACATGGTGGATTTGGATATTGTTAATGGTGGATGACACCATCAACGGGAGTTGACTAGCCCCGATCATGTTTCGGGGGCAGCCCGAAGCATCGAAAATGATGGGTGTATCCATCCATTTCCGATGTGGTTCTGCCTTAGCAGCAGGAGCTACCATGGCCATGTCCCGCTGCATTGTATTGAGGATGCGACGAGATGTGATGTCCTAAGAACCACCATAGATGGTGTTCAGGGTTTTCTGACGTTCGTTGTCAGAGGCGTCGGAGTCATCGTCGACAGTATTGTAGACGGCTTTTAGGACCTTTGTAGGGTCCTGGAAACCTAAATCCTCTTCAGTCGGAGCTTCGTCGACTTTTTGTTTTCCTTCCCTTTGACGGAAAGGGACTTCTTCCCGGCGCTTGTTGTAGCGCTCGGCAAGGTTCTGGACCTCCCGACACTCTTCCAAGTTGTGTCAATTAGTTTTGTGAATCGGACACTATGCTTTGGAACTGTTGCCTTCTTATGATGAAAGACGAGGTCGCTTCTCGGGGCGTGGCCCCGTCTTCCAGGAGCTGCAGCAGCAGCAGCAGAAGTTGGAGCGCCGGCCGACGACTTCTTTTTGCCATTGGGCTTCTTCTTCTTCTTACCACTACCAGAACTAGCGGCTTCAGTTTTGGAGGACTTATGGTTAGCCTCTGGAGCTGGCTTGGAGTGCATTTCATGGCCCTCCGCAGCTCTAGCGCATTTGTCGGCTAAGCTGAAGAGTTCCATGACATTGGTAACTTCTTTAATTGCCAGCTTCTCTAGCATCTTCTTTTCTCGAAAACCCTGTCTGACTGCAACAATAACAGAGGAGCTCGAGATTGAAGGAATGGTATTTCGTACCTGAGAGAATCGATGGATGAAGGACTGTAGTGATTCTCCCGATGTTTGCTTTACAGCAAACAAGTCCAATTCAGTGTCGGGTCGGGTGTAGGAGCTTCCAAAGTTGGCAGTGAATTGCTGGCATAGTTCCGCTCAACTATTAATGGAGTCAGGTGGAAGACTCATGAATCAGGACCTTGCAGTCCCGGTTAAAGCCACCAGGAAGTAATTGGCCATTACAGCCTCATCACCCCTCGCTGCCAATATGGCAGTTGAGTTGATTTGAAGAAATTCGGCGGGGTTGAGTGTCCCGTCGAATTTTTCCGGCAAGTGAGACCGAAACTTCTGTGGCCACCTGACCATACGTAAGTGCATGGCCAGGGCAGAACAACCTCCTCCTACTCCTTGAGGAGTAGGGTTGTCCTGAGCCTCTCGCCTTTCACGAGCACGCTCGATATGGACACGGCTGTCCTGTTGCCAGTAACGGCGATCCAGTTCCGACCGCAGGTCATGAGTCGGTATCCTGGTGATGGTATGGGTGCGTCGCGCCCCGGGGGCAATGAATTCACCTGCTGGGAGGCAGCACATCTCCTTTGTTGGGAGGCTTGTGGACCAAGCCGGCCAGACAAGGTCCGTCGTTGCAAAGGTGCTCGCCCTGAAAAGGGAGGACCTTGGTTACTGATGCCTGGAGCCACAGCTGCGACTAGATGGTCGACATCAGCCCTCCACTGCTCCATAGCACCCTGGGGTGCACTGGAGGTGGTGGATGTTGCAGAAGAGCTCACGCAGTAATGAGCGCATGCTCGGGGTTATTGTTTTTCGATGCGGTGATCGACACAGATGCCCCATCTCGTTGATCGGCATTGTTTGCCGGAACAGATGGTGCTACAGTGCCTGTCGGAGCATTGACACCTGCTGGTTGTTGAACGTTGGAGGGGTTGCCTCCAGCAGGTTGTTCAACATGATTGTTGTTGGATGATCTAGAAGTTGAATTCACCATCTTGTGATCTCAGGATTGCCTGACCCCCTTCCTGGCGTGCCAAATGTCAAAGTGTTGAATACGACACTTCCCCCGTACCCGCTGAGAAGCAGCCTGCGGAGGTTCTTTTGTGGTTGGGGCACACAGAGATCAATATCAAGATGGTGACCCCAGAGATTTACGTGGTTCGGGCTGCCTGAGCGTAACACCCTACTCCACGAGGTTTGTGTAATTGTATCGAGCGAGTGAGTTCGCTATGGTCAGGTCGCAATAGCCTGGATCTTTCTCTTTTCATATTCATGCGGTGCAGCCCTTTTATAGTTCTAAGGACTGATCGTTACAAAGCTGGCCTGGCCCGACATGTGGCCCTGGCATGCTTAATGACCTAATACACTATCTAAAGAGTATTAAGTACAATTAATAGTGTGGTAACGTGCCTTTATGGCAGCATTACCCCTATTAATAGTGCCCTGATTGTGTGTCATTAATATAGCATTAATGACACATTATCAGACCTTGTAACTGTCGCTTTAACCATCCTTGAATGTCTATAATGGTCATGATCGGCTTGTATTTCTGTTGGTGACGAAGGTCCATGGGCTCCACACGTGGCAGATCCAGAGCTTTCCCTTGCGGGAGGGTAGGTCTGGGGTTGTTGTACACGTGTCGGTACTGGAGATCCTCTCTGACGGGGGCTAGGTCCGGGGCTGTTGTACACGTGTAGTTGCCGGAGCTTCCCTTGGTTGGGAGTTTGGTTCCGGGCTTATTTTACACGTGTTATCCCGGGAGCCAGCCATGCGAGGGGAGCGGGTCCAGTGCAACGTGACATGTGGGACCTGTAAGGGCTTCGACTCTGACGGTTGTAACTTTCTTGCACTTGTTGCGGTATCGTGGGGTCCCCGGTACGCAGGGTACCGACAATTATGCTTTGACTTGAGCTCTTGATGTATTCTCTCGTTTTGACTCGTTGTTTTGAGTTGATTTGGGTGTTGATTCGTGATGTCTTTGTGTTGTAACTTTGTGAGAGCCTCATATTGTGAGCTGACTCACGGATTGTTGTGATTTCCTCGTGATTCAGTGGAAGAGCAAGTCGACCTTCGTGGTGGCTTGGCGAGGGAAGGGTTGAGAGAAATCTGGTCCTTTGTGGACTCCTCAACGTGGATGTAGGCTTCTCCGTGAAGGTGAACCACTGGATACATCTTGTGCCTTGTGCTCTCAATTTGTCCTCCTTTCTTCGCTAGAACAACTTTAGGGTTCTTCGTGTTCTTTGTTCCAATCTTGCGATCCACCTAGATCTAATTGTTTACTCTTCGTGCACTTACTCTACTAGATTGCTAGGTTGTTATACTTCTCATTTCTTCAAGTCGATCTCGTAGAATTGCATAAAAATCTCACCTTTCTTTAGTTTCAAGATCCAGATCGGACTAGTCCGCCCCACATCAGACTAGTCCGCCCTCTTTTTGCTAATTAAGTTTTATTTAGTCAAATTTTAAGTTTTTCGCCTACTCACCTTCCTCTAGACAACTTTCAAACGCTGCGGATGGGCACGGGCTTACTCATCCGTACTAGCCAACCGAGCCCCAACTTGTTCCCAGATCCTTGACGGATTGAAAGGTTTAAAGGAGGTAGAAGATGAAGACCGATAAACTAGCTAGTTGATCGCTATTGATACAATAGAACCTATGTTTTTCATGAAACTATATCAAGTTTGTAGAGAAGGGGATAAAATGTTCAAGATTAGTGAAGTTAATGGGAATGAGATTAACTTTCCTTCAGAAAACTATGATGCTCACGTGACAGCAAGAGGTAAACAGAAACGGTGATTGAGATGGAATGAAGAGGCCAAAATGCTGCTCGTCTACAAAATGTTCAACATTTCCAATTCATCTTGCTCTGATTGATGGACTTTATTACATCTCGAAAGTTAGTTTGAGTTTAACTTTCATCAAATAATTTCGAGCGAGGCTGTAGTACTCATAAATTTGCCGATGTCTACACTTGGATAGTCTGTATATTTCTGCCACCATTCTTGCTTCATTCAGGGCTTTCTAGGAATAACAACTTTATGAAAATACAATAACAACAAGTTGCTACATTATGTTGTTCATAAATACATTTAAACTGAGAAATGTCTAACACATGTTTTATACATATGTTCCCTACATATGGGAACACTGATTAGCACAAGTTAATGCACCAAGCACCATAGATGGTTTATGATTTAATGCATAAACATCAGCCCACATAAAGCACTAGTAGTTTATGAAAATCCAGATGGTCGCCAATAGTAGACACCGATTAGCTTCATCACTGCATGATAAAACATGGTAATTAATAACCTGTTAACCACCAAAAATATTAAGAAAAAACAGAGACGAAACACATCGCATGCCAACTCTTTTCTCTCAAGTATCAGATAATAGAAGTTCTGCATTATTAGGATAACATGTTGCATAATGGTTGAAAATAGGGCAGTTCATTTGCCCTTCCTCATGAACATATGACAGCACAATGGCTGAAAAATATGCTAATAAAAATCACTTTTCCTCTGGTTGGAACTTTTGAAGAACTTCTGCACCTTGTTCTTTAGAAGGCCCCCTTTCTCTGATGTGCTCACGTTTTAGCAAAATGATTGCAAAAACTAAAAGGGTGTACCTAGTACCGAAGAGTTATTTCTAGACAGGCTCTTTGATAGAGATGCTAGTTCAAACTCCTCAAGACTCAGGACACAACTAGATATACTATCACTGCATCCTTGCAAATACTCCGGTACCAAATTAAGTTATCAAAGTTTAAACAAGGAAATATGCTTTACCTATATTTTTAGATAAACAGTGTGAGAGAGCTTAGAAATTTTAAGGACACAGACACACCTAGGTGTCAAGGCGTCTTAGACTATCCGCATCAACACCCTCTAAAGCATACTTTATACACTATTCTTCTTCTACTTTTACAGTATGTACTCTAAATTACATTGTGAAACAGTGTATCTAGTATGCTTTACAGTGTGCCACTGCAGACGGTCTTAGTGTGTACAAAAGGTCAAAGATGGAGGGGACATTCTTCTCTTGTGAAATGTTGGAATTTTTCTTAAAAAGATGTAAAAGATGTGAAAGGGTATCTATGCCTCTCACTGTTCTAATCTTAAACGGCTACTGTCACCAAGTAACTAGTGTCGTTGAACTTCAATTCGAAGCACGAAATGCTTGTGTGATACACATGCAAAATTAATAGCAAAGAAAAATGTGGTTCCATCACGTATCAAAGGTTTCACCGATGTATCCAAACACCGTGAGGTGTCACCTGATGCCGCACCGGAGGTGATGTGACTGCAGCCAAGATGCTTTGGGCACCTTGTGAATATGGGCAGCTTCCACTGTTGTCAGCCACTACCGGAGCCTGAAACAGGGATTTTTTTTCCATTTTAACATCAATTTATAATAAATTTATATCATTAGCTATCGAAAAACTTTTTTTTCCATTTTAACAACCTTACCATCCACCGTGTGGACCAGTCGTCCACACCGTGGACGATTTGCTACGTGGCAACCTTTGGGACGTCTCAAATTATTTGAGTAATATTCACTTTTGAATGACTATTTTAAAAAACCTAGAGACATATTTTGGAAATATTATTATTAAAAAACTGTAGTACAAAATGTGTACTAAAATTTCTTTAATACCCAAATTCCCAAAATATATCTCTAGGTACTTTAAAATAGCACTAAAAAAGTGAATAAAACTCAAGAAACTTGAGCTGCAGACAAATTTTCTGAGTTTAATCATTTTTGGACGGCTATTTCAGGATACCTGGAAATATATTCCGAAAATATTGTTATTTAAGTAAATGTAGAATACAATATGTACTTCATTTCCTTCAGTAAAAACATTTACAAAATATGTATATAAGTATTTCGAAATAGCCATTCAAAAGTGACTAAACTTAAAATTTTTGGGATGTCCCGAGAGCCCAAATTTTCTGAGTTTTAGTCACTTTTGAATGGCTATTTTAAAATACTTACAGACATATCTTGTAAATGTTGTTATCAAAGTAAATATAGTATACATTGTGTTCTACATTTACTTTAATAACAACATTTCTGAAATATGTTTCTACCTATCCTAAAATAGTCGTACAAAAGTTCTAAAACAGCAAATTTGCCTCCACAGCTCAATTTTTTGAGTTTTATTTACTTTTATATGACTATTTTAAAATACCTAGAGACATATTTTAGGAATTTTGTTATTGAAGAAATTGTAGTACACATTTTTACTACAATTCCTTTATGAATAACATTTCTAAAATATGCCTCTAAGTTTTAAAATAGCCGTCCAAAAGTGAATATTACTCAGAAAATTAGGACATCCGAGAGGCTGCTACGTGGCAAATCGTTCATGGTGTGGACGACTCGTCCACACCGCAGACGGTAAGGTGGTTAGAATGGCAAAAAAATTTTGATAGCTAATGTTGTAAATTCCTTACAAATTGATGCGAAAACGGAAAAAAATTCATGAAACGAGTTGGATGATACTGTGCTTTGCGCGAGACATGGGCCAAATGCCTACAATAGGTCGGATGGGCCTCGGAAGCCTACAAGTCATTTAATTTAGGACTCAATAGATAAGTTTGAAACTCCATAAAACAGAAAAGTAGAGTCCTAAATAGCAATAAAAATAGGGTATAACCGGCTATATAAGGTCAGGGGGGTCCTTCAAATAAATTAAACCTCTCATTATTCTTCTTTTCCCGAACCAAAATTAATTGGGTCTATCTATATTTCAGGTGTCTGAAATCTTAAAAACTTCAGGCACAGGAGTATTAACAGTTAATTCCTATTATTAACCACTAATTTTATACTTAATTATTAATCCTTAATTCTATAGGTTAATCAATCACAAATTTATTGTGTTTATTTATTTTACAACTAACATAATCCTTACAAATCAACATATTACAATTAACAAATTAATTAAATAAGTCTCCAAGCCCTCCAGGCTGTTGTGACCGTGGCTGGCGCAGTGTTTGAAGTCAATGCCGATCTGATGTCTCATTCCAATCCTATGTCGTAACTCATACACAAATCGTGCACTACTGCGTTCCGGGGCGGCTGCGATCAGAGGCCCTGCTAGGGGGCTCCGATCAGGGGGCACTAGAGAAAATCGATCGGGTTGCGCCGATCTGGAGCGCACGTCAGGGGCCAGGGTTGCGGTGACCGGGGGGGGGCATCAGGTCGCTAGGGCACACGTTCTCCATTTTGAATTGATCCATTGCCCAGCTACCGACTTCTCCGAAATTGTGTTATCGGATTTTTCCTCTGCTGTGGAGTTCTTTGATTGGAGGGTGCGATCGGGGATAGGTTCCGACGACAGGGATCATGTAAACTAGTTCAAAAGAAGCTGAACAAAAAAAAGGATATCCATAATGCACATTTGAGAGAAGGTACGCAACTGGTGGGAATCGAACCATGCTTGTCTCATTCTAATCCGATGTCTTAACCCATACACCAATTGTGCATTACTGATTGTAGACGAAAGTTAGATCTATTTTACAATTAGTTCAGAACCAAGGAAGCAAGAGGACACAGATTGCCACCCAGCCTGATTGCCGCCTCCCATGCCCGCCCCCACCTACGCCAGCGCAGATTGCCGCCACGAGATCGGCGCCCCCACAGGAGATCCAAGTCAAGCGGTCGGCGCTCGCCCTGCTGGACTCAGATCTGAGTCTTGCAAAACGATGATGGGCACAAAGGTGTCAATAGAACAAATCTTGGCGGCTAAATTGCAAAACGATGATCATGATATCCAATGTGTCACCTGTTTTGACTGACGTGTCCGCCACGTAGGTAAGCCACGCGTATTATGGACCTCTAGTGAGTTATTTAATTAGTTTAGGGATCTTTAAATGTGTTCTAAAAGTTCGTGGATTTATGTGATACACCCTAACAAATTCGTGTATCACGAGTGCATTTTACTCTACTTTTTACTTTCAGATATAAAATTATCGACTGTTCTATTTCAAAAAAAATTATCACCTGTTGTTGGGCATATGAGAGGTCTGCTGGATCACGATTTGGTTGGGAGCGCAACATCTCAACAGGATAGTAATGTTCTTTGTGGGACTTAGAAAATGAGATGCAGGGATTAAGCCTACAACCGTTAGATGTACATTTTTTTCATGTAGCTGGATCCGGCCTCTATGAAAAAATATCTTTACCATATAATGTTTGCAAGATAGATAACACGATATATGAGTTAAAACGGACTCTAGAGCATATTATTCACTGTAAGTATTAAACTGCTTGACTTGAGGTTTAAAGCTTCAAAGGTCAACAAATCTCTATTTTCTACAGTAAAGAAGGTGTTATTTTTTATTATTTTATGTTGCTGATATTATTATAACCAGTTCTATGCCTAGTGCAACAAAAATCTTTGAAAGTGCATCTAGGTTCCCCGTAGGTTTTGGATGATTGATGACGACAATTAAGTCGCTAATGAGCTCATATGATCTTAGCACAGGTGTGGACTCGATCGGAGACACAAACCCTCAAAAAGGAAAAGGATGGAAACGGAGTCGACTCGAAGCGTAGAAACTAGGGTTTCTAGCGTGTTGAGTTAGACTAGCCGTATAAATAGGAGGGTGTGTGCGTAAAGTGCAAAGAGATCAAAGTAGGAGCTCAAGAGTGGTGGTTGAGGTAGAAATCCTATTTGAAGTTGAAGTTAGAGTAGTCTGGCAGGAATGGTCGGACTAGTCCGCTTTAGGGCCGGACTAGTCCACTCCTGGCCAGACTAGTCCGTTTTCACACGGACCAGAAGGTCCTGTGTGACTTCGGACTAGTCCGTAGTGGACCGGACTAGTCCGGGGTACCCCTTGAAGTGGAGTTTCGGGACTAAGTCCTAGAGAGCGGACTTGTCCGTTTTGGGGCGGACCAAAAGGTCCTGTGTGAGATCGGACTAGTCCGTCCGTGGGCCGGACTAGTCCGCGGTGCCGAGTGCAGAGAGGTTTTGCGACTAAGTCTGGGTAGGCCGGACTAGTCCGCCCTTGGGGCCGGACTAGTCCGTGGTCTCCAGACTAGTCTGTTTTCACACAGAACAAAAGGTTCTGTGTGAGATCGGACTAGTCCGGTAAGGGCCGGACTAGTCCGTTGTCGAAGTTACCGTTTGAATTTGAAGTTTGGCGGGTAGCGTGACGATTGCCGCGCAGTGCGACAGTTGTCAGAGGGGTCAGTGGTCCCCTAGGCCGGACTAGTCCGGGCCTGAGGCCAGACTAGTCCGCCCTTTTGCTGAAGTCAGCAGTATGGGCTTGGGACCTCTATAAATAGAGGTCCCCTGGGTTCTTTTGAACCAACTCTTGAATAGACAAGAACCCTAGCGCCGCCACAGCCAACTTGGAGCACTCCTAAGCCTCTTTCTTGCCTACTTTCCCTCTAAAACTAATTCTTGAGTGGATTAGGGTTTAGTGAGGTGGAGAAGAGGAAGAACATCGCGCTTGTGCTCCCGGTTTGATCTCTTGCACCCATTGAGTCTTTGTGAGCTGTGTATGAGTGTGTTTCGTGTTGTTGATCATCTTTGTGGCGTGGGAGCCTCAGATTGTGAGAAGCCCCAACGAACTTTGTAATCACCCTTGTGATTAGTGGAGAACCAAGTTAGGCCCGTGCGGTAAACTTGGTGAGGGAAGGGTTGGTGAACCCGGTCCTTTGTGGACTCATCAACGGGGACGTAGATTCTTGTGTGGAATCGAACCTCGGGATAAAATCCTTGTGTCTCCGTGTTCTTTGCACTTTGTTCATCGAATATTTCGTTCTAGGGTTGCTAGTTTCGTTTTGTGTTTCTCCTTGCTTAATCTTGTTGAAACTTGACTCACTCTTGTGTTGATAGTTTCTAAACTTGTCATAAACATATCCTCACTTGTAGCCTAGAGAAAATCCCCTTAAAACTTGCTAGAAACACTTTTTAGGGTTCTTCACGCAGGCTGACCGGACTAGTCCGCCCCCAGACCGGACTAGTCCACCCCCTGTGATTTAATCTTGTTTTATTAAGTCATTTGCAGGTCGATTAGCCTATTCACCCCCCCTCTAGGCAACTTTCAATTGGTATCAGAGCAGGACTCTCCACTAAGAGTCTAACAGCTCGGAGAGATGGCCGGAGTGGTGAATGACGAGCATCGAGCAGCAACTACGAGGCAACCCGTGAGGAGACGCTGGCCTATCAAGATAAGCCAACGGACGATGAGGAGACTCGCCAACTCAAGGCGAAGCTTCGGGAGAAGCTAAACATCTCCAAGATCGATCCGTCGAACCAATCAAGTGGTAGTGGCGGAGTCAACTACAACCGACAAGGGTTCAACTATGAACGCCTTGCCGCCAACAACCACTACCTCTCCATCCCATTGGGGAAACCTCCCCAATTCGATGGAACTGATTACGGGATGTGGAAACACAATATGAAGATCCACCTCGTGTCACTCAACCCGGCGTTGTGGCAAATTGTCATGACCGGGGTGGAGATTCCGAAGGATGAGGACAACATCACTCAAGAACAAGCCATCCTCATCCACCGCAACGCTCAAGCTGCGGGTGTGCTTATCTCATCCCTCTCAAGAGATGAGTTCAACCGCGTCGATGGCCTTGAGGTGGCCAAAGACATATGGAACACACTCAAGACGGCGCATGAAGGAAATCGGGTGGTCAAGGAGGCCAAGATCGAGCTCATCGAAATAGAGCTTGGGAGATTCGCCATCTTGGATGGTGAATCCCCCCAAGACATGTACAACCGGTTGAAGGTACTTATCAACAAGATCCGATCATATGGCTGCACCAAGTGGACCGACCACGAGGTAGTGAAGAGGATGATTTGGGCATTCATGCCTAGGAACGTCGCTCTTTGCTCCATGATTCGAGAAAGCCCGGGGTTCACTCAAATGACCCCGGAGGAGGTCCTTGGCAGGATCATCAACCATGAGATCATGGAGAAGGAGGCGCTCTTCTACAACGACCTTCAGAAGTTCACCTCCTCCAAGATGAAGAACGTTGCACTCAAGGCAACACCCTCTTCAAAGGATCAAGAAGAAAGTGATGAGGAGAGCCTCGACACCGATGAGGAAGAGGCCTTCTTCATCAACAAATTCAAGAGAATGATGAGAAGGAAGAAAGGTGGATACAACCATGAGGGCAAAGGGAAGGAAAGAGCAAGGCCCAAATCAAAAAGGTCTTGCTACAATTGTGGCGAGTATGGGCACTTCATCGCTGATTGCCCACATGAAGAAGCAAAGAAGAAGAAGGAGGGCAAGCCTCAAGATAAGAAATTCTACAAGAAGAAGAGGCCCTCCGAACAAGCCCACTTGGGGAAGGAGTGGGACTCTAACGATGAGTCCTCCTCCGAAGAAGAAGAGGAGAAGATGGCTACCATAGCCATCGGGAGGAGCTCCAAGGGAAGCAAGCTCTTCCCCAACCTCAACAACGACTACAAACCTACTTGCCTTATGGCAAGGGAGGGAAGGAGAAAGGTAACATCTCATCCCTCCTCCACAACTTCCTCGCAAGATGAATTTGATAGTGCTAGTGAGAATGAACACATGTTTAAGGACATAAGCAAAAGCACCTTGCGAAGGATGAAATTGCTTATGGATGAGATCTTTGAGAAGGAGGATCTCATCAATAGACAAGAGGACATGCTCATCCTTGAGAAGGAGAGATGTCGAGAGCTTGATGAGCTCCTTGAGCTCGAAAGAGAGAAGAGCAAGGCATTGGAACACGAACTTGCTCTAAGTAAGAAAACGTGTTCAAGTCTTGAGGAGAAAACAATTGAGCTCAAGGATGAACTTGGGAACTTGTCAAAAGTTAACAAGATCCTTGAGACTCAAGTTGAGTCTCTCAAGAACAATGTAGCCTCTTCCTCTAAGAGCTCAACCTTCTCAAAGGACTCATCCAATGCAACTCCGCCTTGCAAGTGCTCTAACTTAATCCTTAAGCTTAAGGATGAACTCAACTCAGCACAAGGCAAGCAAGCACCTAAGGGTGCCATCTTTGACAAGGAGAAGGTGGCGTATGCACGAAGTGCATACACCAACACAAGACCTCCCCATGTCAAGGATGGTCTTGGCTATACTAGAGGTGGAAGGCATAACGCCAAAACCTCCAAGTATGGCAAAGACATGATTGTCTTTGTTAAGGGGAGTTCATACCCAACTAAAATTGAAAAGAACTCACCCTCTAGCAACAAATTGGCTAAATCTGAATCGCATCCTCTATTCCATGATTTTGATGCATCTTATGTGCTAAAGAGGAACAAACACGGCAAAGTGTTTGCTAGATATATTGGGCCACTCCGCAAGAGCCCCAAGCCTTGCGTGTGGGTGCCCAAATGCCTAACTACTAACGTGAAAGGACCCAACTCCGCTTGGGTACCTAAAAGGAAGACATAAACTTGTTTTGTAGGCTTACTCCTCCGGTGGATCGAAATGGGTGTTGGATAGCGGATGTACCAACCACATGACCGGAGAGAGGAGCATGTTCATAGAGTATGAGGAGAATGAGGACCCAAGTGAAGGAATCTTCTTTGGAGATAATAGCCAAGGGAAAATCCTTGGCTCCGGTAAAATTTCTATCTCCCCTTCGCATACTTTATCTAATGTTTTGCATGTTAATTCCCTAGACTATAATCTCCTATCCATATCACAGCTTTGTGATAAAGGATATAAGTGTGTTTTTTCTAGTGAGGGTGTGAATGTTCTGAGAGAGGGAAATGACTCAATAGCCTTTAAGGGAGTGCTCAAGGGAAAGCTCTATCTTGTGGATTTTACCACGGATAAAGCTCAACTTGACACATGCTTAATGGCGAAAGCCAACATGGGATGGCTTTGGCATAGAAGGCTAGCCCATGTTGGAATGAGGAACCTTCAAAAGCTCCTTAAAGGAGAGCACGTTCGTGGCCTAAAGGATGTGGTATTTGAAAAGGATAGGCCATGTAGTGCATGCCAAGCGGGAAAGCAAGTAGGAGCTCAACACCCCTCTAAGAATGTCATGACGACAACTAGACCTTTGGAGTTACTCCATATGGATCTTTTTGGCCCCATTGCTTACATTAGCATCGGTGGCAACAAGTATGGTCTAGTCATCGTTGATGACTTCTCTAGATATACTTGGGTGTTCTTCTTGCATGATAAGAGTGAAACCCCCGGTGTCCTCAAGAAATTCCTAAGGAGAGCTCAAAATGAGTTCAACTTAAGGATAAAGGCTATAAGGAGTGACAATGGCACCGAATTCAAGAACATGCAAGTAGAAGAGTTCCTAGATGAGGAGGGCATCAAGCATGAGTTTTCTGCTCCCTATTCTCCTCAACAAAATGGAATTGCCGAAAGAAAGAATAGGACACTTATTGAGATGTCAAGGACGATGCTAGATGAGTACAAAACATCGGACCGGTTTTGGGCGGAAGCGGTTAACACCGCTTGCCATGCCGTAAACCGATTGTACCTTCATCGCCTCCTCAAGAAGACTCCTTATGAGCTTCTCGTTGGTAAGAAGCCCAATGTTTCTTACTTTCGTGTCTTTGGTAGCAAGTGTTATATCCTCAATAAGAAGCCTAGGACTTCGAAGTTTGCTTCAAAGTCCGATGAGGGTTTCTTGCTTGGATATGACTCAAACACACATGCGTACCGTGTGTTCAACAAATCCTCCGGAATTGTTGAAATAGCACGTGACGTGGTGTTTGATGAAACCAATGGCTCTCAAGTGGAGCAAGTTGATCAACATGCCATTGATAAAGAGGAACCTCCACTAGAAGCTCTAGGGAGAATGGCACTTGGAGATGTTCGCCCACAAGAACCATCCCAAAGCCCAAGTGACCATCATCATTATGAAGTAGGTCAAACTCCCATTGGACAAGTTGGATATCCACTAGATGCTCCCCAAAATGATAATGGGAATGAAGATCAAGGGGGAGGCATGGATCAAGGGGGAGACCAAAGTGAAGAAGATAAAGCAAGTGATTCAAGAGCTCAACCTCCGCATCCTCGTGTTCATCAAAGTGTTCAACGGGATCACCCCGTTGACAACATTCTAGGAGATATCACAAGAGGAGTAACAACACGTTCACGTGTTGCAAACTTTTGTGAGCACTTCTCCTTTGTCTCATCCTTGGAACCCCATAAGGTTGAAGATGCCTTAAGAGATCCGGATTGGGTAGTTGCCATGCAAGAGGGGCTCAATAACTTTGAAAGGAACAAGGTTTGGGAGCTTGTCAAGCGCCCACAAGCTAATGTTGTTGGAACCAAGTGGGTGTTCCGCAACAAACAAGATGAGCATGGCGTGGTAACTAGGAACAAGGCACGACTTGTGGAAAAAGGGTACTCACAAGTTGAAGGATTGGATTTTGATGAGACATTTGCCCCCGTAGCTAGGCTTGAGTCAATTCGGATACTACTAGCTTTTGCTACTCATCATGACTTCAAGCTCTACCAAATGGATGTTAAGAGTGCATTCCTAAATGGCCCAATCAAGGAAGAAGTTTATGTAGAGCAACCTCCAGGGTTTGAAGACCAAGACTATCCTAACCATGTTTACAAATTGCGAAAGGCTCTTTATGGCCTCAAGCAAGCTCCTAGAGCTTGGTATGAGTGCCTAAGAGACTTTCTAGTTGAAAATGGTTTTAGGATAGGCAAAGCGGACTATACCCTTTTCACAAAGCACTTCAACGAAGATCTTTTTGTGTGCCAAATATATGTGGATGACATCATATTTGGTTCCACAAATAAGGTGTTTTGTGATGAGTTCTCCAAGATAATGACGGAGAGGTTTGAAATGTCCATGATGGGTGAGTTGAAGTTCTTTCTAGGATTTCAAGTCAAACAACTCAAAGAAGGGACGTTCATAAGTCAAACTAAATATACACAAGATATTCTAAGGAAGTTTGATATGGATAAGGCAAAGCCCATCAAAACCCCTATGGGAACAAATGGACACCTAGACCTAAATGAGGATGGTCCAAGTGTGGATCAAAAGTTGTATAGGTCTATGATTGGTTCACTTCTCTATCTTTGTGCATCTAGGCCCGATATCATGCTAAGTGTGTGTATGTGTGTACGCTTTCAAGCGGCACCTAAGGCTTGTCATTTGACCGCCGTTAAAAGGATCTTGAGATATCTAGTACACACACCTTCCTTAGGACTTTGGTACCCCAAAGGATCTAAGTTTAACCTCATTGGATATTCCGATGCGGACTATGCGGGGTGCAAAGTTGATAGGAAGAGCACATCGGGTACATGCCAATTCTTTGGTCGATCTCTAGTGTCTTGGTCCTCCAAGAAGCAAAACTCTATTGCTCTCTCCACCGCCGAAGCGGAATATGTTGCAGCCGGAAGTTGTTGTGCACAACTTCTTTGGATGCGACAAACCCTTAGGGATTATGGGATTAACTTGTGCAACATTCCACTCTTGTGTGACAACGAGAGTGCCATAAAGATAGCCCATAATCCGGTGGAGCACTCTAGGACCAAGCACATAGACATACGACATCACTTCTTGAGAGATCACTCAATGAAGGGAGATATTGTGATTTCTCATGTGAGGACGGAACATCAACTCGCGGATATTTTCACCAAGCCTCTTGATGAGAAGCGTTTCTGTGAGCTAAGAAGTGAGCTCAACATTTTGGATTCTAGGAATGTGGCTTAAACCACATTCCTCACATTTTTTGAGCTATATTTCGAAAAACTCTTCTCTATCGTGATTTCTCTTCAAAATCTGTTTGAGAAAACTTTTTCTTGGAAATTGATCATGTTTTTGTCATATTTATCTTCAATAATCATGTTTGTGTTGCTTGTTATCCATAAGGACCAATAGTGTGTGTGCAACTCAAAAACATCGTCTTTCAGCCCAGTCGGACTGGACTAGTCCGCCCCTGTGGACGGACAAGTCCGGGTCCAGACTAGTCCGCGGCTGGTCCGCAGACCGGACTAGTCCGCCCTTGCCACTGGACTAGTCCGGCCCTTGGGGACTTAAACCCCAGGGGCGGCCAAAACCCTTCCTCTCCCTCTCACTCCCGCCTCTCTCCCTCACGCGCGCTAGAAACCGCCCTCTTCGGCGATTTTTCGCTCCAACCACCAAATCTCGATTCCAATCCGTGCATTGGAGTCTTTGGGAGTGAGGGATCGTTTCCCCGCGCTTCACCTTCGCAATCCATCGTCGATTTCGTCGATTCTCGCGGATTTGAGAAGGTATTCCCGCTTTTTCAAAAACTTTCCCCATTTTTGATTCTTGAGGTTTTTGATAGGAACACCTTCATAGATATTGCTCCATATACCCTTGTGATCACAGCCTAGGAGTATTGCGCACTGATCTAAAGATTTTTCGATGATTCGATTAGGGTTAGGGTTTATCCTGCGCAACCCGGACTAGTCCGGCCCCTGGCGGACAAGTCCGCCCGGTGGACTAGTCCGCCCCTAGGGCGGACAAGTCCGGTTTGCACAGAGCAAACCCTAGTCCTAGTCTTCTCTCGAGACTTCTTCCGCAATGCTTCCATATCCTTGAACTCATACCTTCCCGTCTATGTATTTTCCGCAGAATGTCGAACTCGGAGCGCTCCCCTTCTCGTCTCAACCCCGCGGGCGATGAAGAACGCCCCGAGACCTATCGGGGCCGCACCGAGGAGAGAGGTGCGGAAGTACCCCGGGAGGGCCGCACCAAGGCTCAGATCGTCGAAGCAAGGACGAAAGCTGCCCTCATTAAGGTGCAGAAGGAAAAAGAAGAAAGGCGGCTGAAGGCCCTCGAAGCCTCCAAAGTAGTTGCCACCATCTACAATGAAGAAGAAGCCTTGGCACGAGCAACTGCAGAATCCCTGAATGAGCTAAGGAGGAAGAAAAGGCAAGACAGGGAGGCTCACAACTCCAGGGCCGCTGAGGCCAATGCCCCTAAAAGGAAGAAACTCGTCACTGTTGGCGAGAAGACAAAGGGCAAGGAGCAAGCCCAAAGGGAAGAAGAGCCAAGGGTCGAGCGTGACCCTAAGAAGGAAAGGCTCCGGCTCCAGTCGAGCCGAAGAAGAAGAAGCCCTCCGTCAAGGTGCCAGCCAAGAAGGCACCCGGAGGAGTTATGATTCGTGAAAAAGGGAAGGCTCATGCTGTTGGCCCTCTTGTGATGCACAGTCCAGCACGCAACCCAAACCGTCAGCCCAATCTCTCAGCGAACACATTCAAGGGAAAAGGAGCTGAGAAGGCAAGGAGGCTCAGAGATGAGAATGTCTATAGGTATGAGAGGTCCACCGCCGATCCTCGGTTCTGGTGTGACTTCCATTGCGATTACTATCGCACATTCTACTAGGCCATGAAGAAGCCAGTGATCCAGGCTCAATGGGTGGACTGGACCTATATGGCCAAGAAGAAACACGAGGCGTTTGACGCAGTGATCGAGGCAGCTGAGCGCCACGGAATCAAGGACATTCTTGGATTCAAGTATGACTGGAATGAGGAGGTCATAGTACAGTTCTATACCACAGTTCACTTCCATTCTCGTGGTGACCGAGCCATCTCTTGGATGACCAACGATGAGCAGTACTATGCCACCTTTGAGGTGTTTGCTCAGGCTCTTGGTCTGGAGAGTCACCTGGACCATGATATCATTATCTCCAATCTCAAGGCCATGGACAGGGATGACATGAGCTATATGTACCCTCCTCACGTCCGGTGTGAAGCTGGATTGGCCAGGAACATCCTCCCGTTCTACAGCATCCTTAACAGGATTCTCAGGAGGACAGTGGCTCCCAAAGAAGGAGATGCAGGGATCAACCAGGGTCACCTCAGGCACCTATTGGCTCTCATTGATGGACATGAGATGTTCAACCTTGTAGATTACATCTTTGATGATATCTACAACATCTCACACACACCCAACCGTGCCTGTGGCTATGCCCCATACATTATGTGTCTGATCGAGAAGGTGTCCAGGCTTGTGTTTGTGAAGGACAGCACTCACCAGCCTCTTCGACCCCAGATGCCACCTGCTGTCCCGATTCCTCCGCGCCGGAAGAACGCGGATCCTCCCTCTCAGCCGGAGGAACCTCGTGGTGGAGCCTCTCGCCGTGCCTCTTCCTCACCCGGTGGCTCCTCTAGCAGCGGAGTCCTCAAGTTTCTTCGGTCCATCTTCACCTCGTGCCGCAAAGCCGAGGTGCGAGCTCAGCGGACTGAGCGCTACGTGACGAAGCTCTGCGACAAGATGGAGATTCCGATGAGCCCTGAGGCCTCCGACGACGAGCTCACTCCATACCCCCTTCTCACCCCCGAGGAGTTGGCACTCTTGGGTGAGACGGAGGGTACCTCCTCACCGGGCTCCGACGACGACGACGACGATCATGAGGAAGACGTCGAGGACCCGGAGGCCACGGAGAGCGACTCCCGCGACAGCGATAGTGACGAGGACGAGGACTAGCTTTTGGGTCCTTGTCCCCCTCTTCTTTTCCTTTTTGGTGCCTTGATGCCAAAGGGGGAGAGTTAGGGGGAGTCAGTCCTTTGTGTGTGTTTGGGGGTAGTAGCAGTCTTTTGTGTGGTGTGTTCTTGTCATTTGGACCACTTTTGTAACTTATTCATGCTACTTGGTTGTTTACATTTGTGCAAGACTTGCTAATGTTGTTAAATATCAATATAATGTTCCTATTGCCAATCTTTTGATTATATTGATGCTTTTTATGTCTTGTCACAATTATTGAGCACATCACGTAGGCACCCCACCATAACGTGTGTGGGTATGAAAGATCTCCTCCACCTCTTTTACATGCTGCATACATTGAGGGGGAGTCATTCATACGCACACAAGTTATGAAAACCAAAATTTATACTCTTAATTGTGAAGGACTTGATGTGTTGTCATCAATCACCAAAAAAGGGGAGATTGAAAGTGCATCTAGGTTCCCCGTGGGTTTTGGATGATTGATGACGACAATTAAGTCGCTAATGAGCTCATATGATCTTAGCACAGGTGTGGACTCGATCGGAGACGCAAACCCTCAAAAAGGAAAAGGATGGAAACGGAGTCGACTCGAAGCGTAGAAACTAGGGTTTCTAGCGTGTTGAGTTAGACTAGCCGTAGAAATAGGAGGGTGTGTGCGTAAAGTGCACAGAGATCAAAGTAGGAGCTCAAGAGTGGTGGTTGAGGTAGAAATCCTATTTGAAGTTGAAGTTAGAGTAGTCTGGTAGGAATGGCTGGACTAGTCCGCCTTAGGGCCGGACTAGTCCGCTCCTGGCCAGACTAGTCCGTTTTCACACAGACCAGAAGGTCCTGTGTGACTTCGGACTAGTCCGTAGTGGACCGGACTAGTCCGGGGTACCCCTTGAAGTGGAGTTTCGGGACTAAGTCCTAGAGAGCGGACTTGTCCGTTTTGGGGCAGACCAAAAGGTCCTGTGTGAGATCGGACTAGTCCGTCCGTGGGCCGGACTAGTCCGTGGTGCCGAGTGCAGAGAGGTTTTGCGACTAAGTCTGGGTAGGCCGGACTAGTCCGCCCTTGGGGCCGGACTAGTCCGTGGTCTCCAGACTAGTCCGTTTTCACACGGAACAAAAGGTTCTGTGTGAGATCGGACTAGTCCGGTAAGGGCCGGACTAGTCTGTTGTCGAAGTTACCGTTTGAATTTGAAGTTTGGCGGGTAGCGTGACGATTGCCGCGCAGTGCGACAGTTTTCAGAGGGGTCAGTGGTCCCCTAGGCCGGACTAGTCCGGGTCTGAGGCCGGACTAGTCCGCCCTTTTGCTGAAGTCAGCAGTATGGGCTTGGGACATCTATAAATAGAGGTCCCCTGGGTTCTTTTGAACCAACTCTTGAATAGACAAGAACCCTAGCGCCGCCACAGCCAACTTGGAGCACTCCTTAGCCTCTTTCTTGCCTACTTTCTCTCTAAAACTAATTCTTGAGTGGATTAGGGTTTAGTGAGGTGGAGAAGAGGAAGAACATCGCGCTTGTGCTCCCGGTTTTATCTCTTGCACTCATTGAGTCTTTGTGAGCTGTGTATTGAGTGTGTTTCGTGTTGTTGATCATCTTTGTGGCGTGGGAGCCTCAGATTGTGAGAAGCCCCAACGAACTTTGTAATCACCCTTGTGATTAGTGGAGAACCAAGTTAGGCCCGTGCGGTAAACTTGGTGAGGGAAGGGTTGGTGAACCCAGTCCTTTGTGGACTCCTCAACGGGGACGTAGATTCTTGTGTGGAATCGAACCTCGGGATAAAATCCTTGTGTCTCCGTGTTCTTTGCACTTTGTTCATCGAATATTTCATTCTAGGGTTGCTAGTTTTGTTTTGTGTTTCTCCTTGCTTAATCTTGTTGAAACTTGACTCACTCTTGTGTTGATAGTTTCTAAACTTGTCATAAACATATCCTCACTTGCAGCCTCGAGAAAATCCCCTTAAAACTTGCTAGAAACACTTTTTAGGGTTCTTCATGCAGGCTGATCGGACTAGTCCGCCCCCAGACCGGACTAGTCCGCCCCCTGTGATTTAATCTTGTTTTATTAAGTCATTTGCAGGTCGATTAGCCTATTCACCCCCCTGTAGGCAACTTTCAATCTTGTTACATGATTTGATTTGTTTTTTTTCCTTGAGGGATCTACAAGGTCTTTACTATTTTCCCAGTGGTGGACGCAAATTGAAATCATAAGGAGGTTAAACATACACTGTAATCGTAAAACAGGGTTCCTCCTTCATGCCTTCAAAAAATTAGGAGGCTCAAGGGGGGCCCAATAGTCCACTCGAAGTAGGGGGCTTGAGGTAGGGATGGGTGTTCGTTCTACCCGTAATTTCAGTTCGATTATTTAGGTCTTTTTGAATTTTAGTTTTTTTAAATCACTATCTAAAATATTAAACAAATATTAAGTAATTAAACATTTTGGATATCTAAATTTCACTTCGGTATTTGATCTTATTAGAAATACTCGAGTCATACATTATTCACATTTCATACTCTAAAAAAATCTATATAAATTTAATATCATAGGCAAATTTAGTCTTGAGAGCCAATAAAATTTTAGTTCGCTAATAATGGATCGTAAATAAATCATTTTATCCAATGACTTCACATATCATAACTCACAAATAAAATATAAAAATTCATATTGTTTAAAGTTTATAGATCATAATTTAAGTTTACATTAGGGTGATATCCGAACCCGAAATTAATATATCGGTTATTTAGATTTATTATTGTCGAAGTGGCTCAACGACACTTCCCCCGATACTATTAAAGGTAGCCCACGGAGGTTCTTGTATCGGTTTGGGCGCGCGGAGATCAGGAACAAGATGATGACACATGAGATTTATATAGTTCGGGCCGCCTAAGCGTAATACCTACTCCACAGGGTGTGTGTTTTGTATTGAGTGTTCGGTGAAGCTTGTATGCCAATGATCTTGGATCAGATCCATTGTCCATGTTCCGTGCAGCATAGTCCTTTTATAGTCTAAGCACTGACCGTTACAACATTTGCCTAGCCCGACATGTGGCCCCGACATATTTAATAACCTAATACAAGTTATACGATTATTAAGAGTGGTTAATAGTGTGATAACGTGCCTTAATAGCAGTGTTACCTCTATTAACAGCCTACTGATCGTGTGTCATTAACATAGCATTAATGGCACGTAATCAGGTCTTGTAACTGTCGTCTTAACTGTCCCTTGAATGTTCGTGCTGTTGGAGATCTGCCATATTCCCGTTAGTTGTGAGGTCCGAAGGGTCCACACATGGAAGCTTTGGAGCTTCCCTTTGCGGTGAGGTGGATCCGGAGCTATTATACACGTGCCGGCATCAGAGCTTCCCTCTACGAGGGGTTAAGTCCGGGGTCATTATCCATGTGTCAACCCCAGAGCTTCCCTATGTTGGGAGTTTAGCTCCTGTCTTATGTTACACATGGCGCTCCTGGAGCTACCCATATGAGGGAGGCGGGTCCAGTGTCGTGTGACATGTGGGGCCTGAGGAAGCTTTCAACTCTGATATGTGGAACTCTCTTGCACCCCTTGCGGTATCATAGGGTACCTGGAACACAGAGTACCAACAATTATCCAAATACGTATCCGATATCCGATGTTTCAGTATTTTCGGTCTCAATTTCGGTTTTTCTATTTCAGTTTTTCGGTTCCAATTTTTTTGCCACTCCTAGCTTGAGGTCCCCTTCCCCGTTGTGTCCGCCCTTGTACTTTCCTGATCTTGAGGTACGCAAAGCATCCAAGGAAACACCGTTAGGTCAGGAAAAATATGATTCAGATGTGTTACAAAGGACAACAGTCATGAAGCGCCTTGCATTGGAGGTCATATTTCCTCCTACCATTTATGCATTTTCTGGGCCCTTATGGATTTTTAAACTCATTTAAGCCTTAGAGCTTGTTTGAGTGTACTCAATCTAAATGGATTGAAGTAGATTGAAGTGGAAAATGAACTAATTTTCTCCTAAATCCACTTCAATCCACTTAAATTGAAGTAGATCCACTTCTATCCAAACAAGCCCTTAGTGGCAAAAAGTTTCTCTATGTCCACTTAAAAAGAAAACTGTCATCTACTTCCACTTGCTCGTCCTTTTGGCACATTCAGAAGACTTACACTTCATTTCCTTTATTATTTTTTTCGAATGGCTTGTACTTTCTTCAATAAGAAAAAAATATATGCGCACTTAAATTGGTTGCCGGTTTCCCTATGGGACAATGCTTTTGCATTTACACTTGGAGGTTCATCTGTACCGAATCTTTTCAATGCATTGTTTGTTGGAATCAGACATATAAGGATGCAAGTCAAGAGCGACCTCACTAACAACATGAACATATTATGCTTGACAAAAAAGGGGCCAACCAAGGAATATCTGAACCAGAGAATCTCCGTGATTTTTTCTACTTCTTTTGTAGTTCAAAAATGAATTATAAAGTGATAACTTTTTAATGACAGAGGGAGTATCATTTTTCCCATATACACATAGAAACAAATGCATATTCACACCAAATCGTGGCAATTTCCACAGAGAAGTACTGCTACATTTGCTGAGGCAGAGGACAGAGTTTGTGACCGGCCACTTTCCACAGCTTGCATGACAAATTTCACCTGATATCTTTGCAACTCATTTGATGCTTGTAACTAAGCTTAACTGAGGGTTGTTCCATCATCAGGGTGAACGTACAGAGCAAGCTAAAGGAAAGACTTAAATCAGACAACAGGCCAAACAACTTAATTACCGAAACTATCGGTCAGGTGCCTGAAATCGGAGCTGATCTCAGGCACAGACAACCAGGCCGACGGGTATTCTAATCACCTTATTAGTTTTAATCTTGTTTAATTTGTAAGGATTATGTTAGTTATAAAATAGTCGAAAAAAATAATTTGGTAATTGACAGATCATAGAATAGTCAAATAAAATATAATTAATGAATTAATTACAATGATTAGTTGTCAATAACATAATTAGTGGTTAATTATCTATTGACTGAATTTTTTCAAAATTTCATGCACCTGAAATTTAGATGCACCCACTTAATTAACATCTACTAGGTGGTTTAATTCTTCAACAAGTTCAATTCTCGCGGCCACCGAAGCAGAGCGCTTGGATGACCCCCACGCGGCGCTCCGGCCTGAGGCTGACGGTGACCCAAAGGAAGGCAACGACGCTGGCCCAGATGAGGATGTCGATCGACAGGTGCGTCCTCGGCTGAGACACCACGAAGGTGAGCACGAGGCTGGAGTAGGCCACCGGGAAGGACCACCGCACGTGGCGCATGTCCACGGCCATCCGCACCAGCAGGCTCAGTGTCATCACCATCGAGCTCGCGAACCCCACCGAGCTTGCCGCCATGAACAACCAGTACCTGCTGCCCCGCGAACAACACATCGTGATCAAAATCAACCTGGGAACAACGCGAAAGTAGCGTGGCGCGGGCGCTATGTAGTGGAGCGTACAATCCTGGGACGGTGCAGGTCGCGCATGACGGGGTCGCCGTCCTGCGGCGACCGCGGGACATCCCGCTGCCAGTAGCCGCCGGAGGTTCTGGTGCCGAGCTGGTACGTGAGCGTCGTGATCAGCGTAGCGTGGCCACCCCCAGCGGCATGTTGGAATCGTTGTCCGCCCAGCCGTGGCTCATCTCCGGATGCCCCGCCGCTGACGGCACGCCGTTTGGTTGCACGCGCGGCGGAGACATGCCTCGATCTCGCACGTACGGCAGGCCGGGCAGGGGCGTCGAGCTACCAAGGCTGCAGGCAGCGAGCGATGGGCAGCTGGGTTTGAACTGAAGATGGGGTTGCCGCTGCTCTCGACAGCAGTTTGGGCTCGACTGTTGGGAACTTGGGATGAGAAGCGTCCAATCCGCTCCTATCTTTCGCTCCTATCTTTGGCGTTAGAGGATGTTTTTTTCTGCTCAATACTTAAAATGGGTTTGAACTCCCAATTGGATAGACGGTTGAATATAGTCTCAAAAGTCTTTTTTGTTCACCCTCCGACAACTTCCCATCCTCCATCTTCATTTTACCCTGGTGTCATACATTCTCCAACATGGAGAGACCCGAGCGAGGTGAGGCCTCGTGTTTTCCCCACTCTCTCCCCATCCCTCCGATGAGCAGCTCCGCTCCTTTCCCACCTCGTCTGCCGCCGTCACTCCTTGCGTGCAGGCGCGTCGCTCCTCCCCTCCTCGCCATGCCCGCCCCGCAACACCCCTCGTCCGTCTCCGGATTCTGATGGTGGTGCTGCCTTCAGGGCTGGGCATTCGAGTAACCGGTAAAATTCGGTTCTGTTTGTCAATTTTTTTCGAAATTCGTTTTTTGGAAAATGGAAACTGAAATATAATATAGAAAAACAAAAAACAGACCATCAGTTAACTGGAAAATTCGGTTAGATTTTCGGTTAACCGGACAAAACCAAGATCTGGGCATCGTGAACAAGTCGAAGCTAACTCATTAGGCAGCGGCTGCAGGGGCGGCTGCGGGCGGCGTGAGGCATTTGCGCGGCGACTAACAGGACGGCGGCGCGAGGCGGTTGCGCGGCGTTGCAAGAAGCGTGGGGTCGGGGACGACCGGAGCTTGGAGGGAATCGAGGTCGAGGGCTGGCGTCGGGAGCCGCAGGCCACCGGAGAGCTGCACGGGGCCAGAGACGATCGGAAAATGGAGGGGATCGAGGGGTGGGGCTGGCGCTGGCAGGTGGCGGCTGACTTCGGGAGTTAGGGTTAGGTTTGGAGGATGTAGGTGACCACGCGGGGGGCGAGTCGGGGACTCGTGCCTCGCGGGACGTGTCACGGGGATCGACCGACGAGGGAGGCGGTCAAATTTTAGCCAGGCAGGACGGTGGGCCGAGCGTTGGGCCGATGCCCAGTGTGGGAAATGAATATATTTAGGCTCAACCGGTTAACCAGCCGAAAACCGAGAAAAAATTCGGTTTTTGGAGTCTGGGAACCGAAATATAGTTCGATTTGGTCGGTTCCGGTTAATTCAGTTTCGGTTCCGGTTATTTCGATAACAGTTTTTTGGTTTTTTGCCCACGCCTAGCTGCCTCGCTCCTCCCCTTCTCGCAACATCGCTCTTCCTCACTTGTGTGTACACTACGCTCTTCCCCACCATGAGCGAGAGCCACCACCACTCAGGCTCGCATCGCGCACCGTGCGGGCACAGTTGCCTTCCCCACCGCCTCGCTCCTCCACAAGAGACAGTATATACCTTATTGGTCGGCCAGTGTCAAGGCCACAACCACAAGCAGAAATGACACCACTGTCATCTACGCCACATCGGTGTTAGAAAATAGGAGGTAATTTACTAAACAATTTTGGAAAAACACGCGAGAAACAACAGCGATTAACATCGATAGACAGATGGGACGAGTAATATCGCGTACCGATTTGAAGCTGGTGGAACTGTTGTAGATCAAACGGCGAACAGCCGCTGCAGACGCTGGTGACGACATTGGGCCGCAGCGCCCGATCTCTTCGATAGACGACCCGTGGTGAAGAACGTGAGCAGTCACGCGGAGCACTTCCCAAAAACCTTATTGGCCCTCTCCCGGTGCTGGATCGCAAGGGCGAGCGGTTCGGAGAACTACTCTCCCGATCGTTGGTGCATGCCGGTGCTCAGGATGGAGTAGACTAAAAGGCGACACAAGGAACACGAATGTGAGAACGATCTAATCGTGGGATGATCTGCCCTACCGTGAATGCCAATATTTATAGAGTCCCGCAGAGGCGGTTCGATTGCGATCTGGGGGATCCGCATCCGATACGACTCTGCAGTCGTAGACGCGTCTGTCTCCAACGACTTGGACTCAGTTTCGGAAGCCCCAAAAATTTAGAAGTCCAAAAGCCCAAAAGCCCAATTTAATTTTCTGCAAAAATATAAATTTTGGGCTCAGCTCGAAGCTCGAGTTCACACGAACACACGCGTGCGCGTATGTGCCGAGCGTGGCGTGGCGAGACGAGCGAGCAAGGAGGACGAGGAGGAGGAGCGCGTGTGGGCCACCCCTCTCTTCTCCTCTTCTCTTTCACTCAAGGAGTAGAAGAACAACCTCCCTTATATGTAGGGGTTGCTCCACTTCCCATGTGGGACTAAACATTTAGCATCACCCTCTCTTGCACTAATGGACCTTTGAGATTTATTGAAAATTATTTCTGAATATTAATTGAGCCTAGCCCTTTTATTCCAACAATCCAACAATCCCCCACCAGATCTCAAAGAGATTAGGAGAGAAGTCATTCTAGTTCCTTGTTTGATATACTAGTGTTTCTACAGAGAATGTTAAGTTGAACTTCTACCTAGATCTTGAAGTTTCATCAGCTCACAACTTGAACAATGGACTATGCCTTGAATTGCAATTTTTGTGCAAACTGACTTCACCTAAAGACTGTTACTAATACTTGACTACCAGTAGTCTACCCCGCGAGTGGAGCATACGCGTCGTACTCCCTGGTATCTTCATGAGCTTTTCAGAGATCATCCAAATCTCACAGACTGCGACGTTAGACAGTCGGAGCTCATTTAGGTGTGTTTCTTTCAAGATTACCCTGTAGGACGACATCTTTGCTACACATAGCCAACAGAAACACATTAAGGTAAATCGCCAACCTGCCTTACAGTTGAGAGTACAAGTGTGCATCTTCACATAGAGAGGGTCTAAAAGAAGTACTCTCATAGTTGGATTACTACTATGGTGTCATATCAATGGGTCTCAAACCCATCTCCCTCGATGCACATTCTATCACATTACGTGATAGACCCTTCGTAAAGGGATCTGTCGGGTTTTTATCTATTTGTATGTACGAAACTGTAATAACTCTGGGGTTTCTCATTTTCCTGACAGATTTCAAATGACTTTTGACGTGTCTTGATGATTTTGCATTATCCTTAGAACTAGTCACTTTGGAAATCACCGTCGGATTGTCACAGTTCTTAAGGATTGTCGGCAATGGTTTCTCAACTACAGGCAAATCCATCAAGAGTTCTCGCAGCCATTCTTTCTCTGCAGTTGCTGTCTCTAAAGCAGTGAGTTTTGCTTCCATGGTTAACCTCGTCAAAATGGTCTGTTTGCAAGACCTCCATGATATAGCACCACCAGCTAGAGTGAACACATATCCACTTGTGGCATAGAGTTCATCAACATTAGAGATCCAGTTCGAATCACTATATCCTTCAGGCACGCCTAGATGCCCACTATAGTGAATTCCATAACTTATTGTACCTCTCAAGTAGCGTGTAACCCTTTCAAGTGCATGCCAATGATTTATACCCGGGTTTGACATGAACATGCTCAGTTTGCTCACAGCAAACGAGATATCAGGACGGGTTCCGCTTGCTAAGTACATGAGTGAACCAATCATCTGAGGATATCTAAGTTGATCTCTTGACTCTTTCTTGTTCTTTCTGAGTATCATGCTGGGATCATAAGGCGTTGGAGAAATCTTGTTATCCATAAAACCGAACCAGTTCAAGATTTTCTCAACATAGTGGGATTGACTTAAAGTAATCTCACTCTCATCCTTATTCAGCTTAATGTTCAAAATAACATTAGCTTCTCTCAAATCTTTCATATCAAAATACTTCGATAGAAAAGACTTGACCTCAGAAATTATATCAATGCTTGTACCAAAAATGAGTATATCATCCACATACAAGCATAATATAACGCTATAGCCCCCAACATAGCGATAGTACACACACCAATCAGTCTCATTAAGGACAAAGCCCGCAGACGTCAAAGTAATGTCGAACTTCTCATGTCATTGCTTAGGTGCTTGTTTCAGGCCATACAAGAATTTCAACAATTTGCACACTTTTGTCTCTTTACCATTTACTACGAACCCATCAGGCTGTTCCATATAAATCTCCTCTTCCAACTCTCTATAAGGAAAATTGTCTTCACATCCATTTGATAGATGATTAGACCATAAGAGGCAGCCAAAGATAGTAGTACACGAATTGTCGTCATTCTTGCGGCAGGTGAATAGGTGTCAAAATAGTCTTCACCTTCCTTGTGAGTATAGCCCTTCGCAACTAGCATCGCCTTGTACTTTTCAATAGTACCGTCAGGCCTAAGCTTCTTCTTGAACACCCACATACAGCCTACTTGTTTGCAACCGTACGGTCGTTCAGCTAACTCCCAAGTTCTATTGGAAAGAATTGAGTTCATCTCACTATGAACTGCTTCTTTCCAATCATATGCATCAGTTGATGCATATGCCTCTGCTATAGATCTAGGAGTATTGTCTACAAGGTACACAATGAAATTATCACTAAAGGATTTTGCAATTCGTGATCTCTTACTCCACTGAGTTATTTCATTATGTTCCTCCTTTAGGACACTCCCAAATGGTGTATCAAGAAACTCGCTAGTTGTGGTGGATTCAATACAAATTTCAGAAGAGATCCTAGCAGTGCTATGCATATCTTTCATAGAAAAAATATTCTCAAAATATGTTGCATCACGAGATTCCATAATAGTATCAACATGCATATCAAGTACCTCAGATTTAACTACTAAAAATCTATATGTGATGTTCTGATGAGCATAGCCTAGAAAGACACAATCCACTGTCTTTGGTCCCAGTTTGAGTTTCTTGGTAATTGGAACATTGAACTTTGCCAAACATCCCCAAGTACGCAAGTATGAAAGTTATGGTTTTCTCTCAAACCACTTCTCATAAGGGGTTTTATCTTTTTTCTTGTTTGGAACGCGGTTTAGGACATGACATGAAGTCAATAGAGCCTCCCCCACCATGCCTTAGATAAACCGGGTGTGTCTAACATGGCATTCACCAAGTCACACAATGTGCGGTTTTTCCTGTCGACTATCCTGTTTGATTGGGGTGAATAGGTAGGCGCTCTCTCATGTATAATATCGTGTTCCGCACAGAAATCATCTAATATTTTGGGGAAGTACTCGCCACCACGATCTGACCTAAGACGTTTGATCTTTCTCTCTAACTGAGTTTCTACTTCGAATTTATAGATTTTAAAGTAGTCTAAAGCTTCATATTTAGTTTGCAACAAGTAAACATAGCAGAATCTAGTAGAATCATCTATTAATGTCATAAAGTATTTATTTCCACCTTTTGTCAACACACCAATCATCTCTCATAGATCAGAATGTATGAGTTCTAATGGTACCAAATTTCTCTCCTCAACTGCTTTGTTAGGCTTTCGAGGTTGCTTTGATTGCACACAACTATAACACTTAGAACTTTTGACAATTGCGAATTCCGGAATTATTTGAGACTAGACATTCGATTCATTAATCCAAAATTAACGTGACATAAACGAGAATGCCAAACACTCGTATCATCATTAATACTGCCACAAATATAGTTCACTATCTTATTATTAAGCTCCGAAAGTGAAAAGCGGAACAAGCCTCCGCACTCATAGCCTTACCAATAAATTGTCAATGCTTCGACACAACTATTTTATTGGACTCTAAAACTACTTTAAACACATATCTGTATAGAAGGGTACCGCTAATAAGATTATTGTTCATAGTAGAGACATGCTACACGTTCTTCAGCTATACAATCTTTCTCAAAGTGAACTTCAGATCGACCATGTCAACACCATGAACAGAAGCATGTGATCTATTCCCCATTAGGATGGCAGAATCTCAAACTGTCAGAGTCTGTTTCCGGCAATTCTCCCGGTACTACTGTTGGTAGCCAGCGGAGTTTGTAGTTTGGTATTGGCCACGCAGAGATTCAGAACACGATGGGCAAATTTCCACGAGGGTTTACGTGGTTCGGGCTGCCTAAGCGTAATACCCTACTCCACGGGGTGTGTAGTTGTTGTATTGAGCGTCTGAACACTTGTGAGCGTGTGTCAGAGCCGAGTCTGGGAATGTGGAAGTGAGTCCAGTCCCTGCATATCACTCGACCAGTCCTTTTATAGTACAAAGACTGTTCGTTACATCGTTAGCCTGGCCCGACATGTGGCCCTGGCGGTTACTGACATGACCTCCCCTGTAGTGGTGAGCTCTCGAGCTGTCACATAGTCCAGCCACTTGCCCTGGATGGAGGGACGCAGGAGTTAAGACGACGTTGTGCCATGTTCCTATCAAGGATTGAAGATACGCGACTTCCCTAGACGCATGGCACGACACACGCCTAATGTCAGGTACCGTTGTGACCAATCGCATCACAGTGAAGACGTCGCACGCCTATCCCACTCCGCCAAGTGGGTAGCTTACGGCGACAGAGACAGTTGGATGGGACATCCCCTACCAATGTCGGCAACAGCGCATGGGCTACTGACGATGCAGGCGGCAAGACAACGATTCTTGAATACCATGACCAGAGCAAGCTTACGAAAGAAGCCTTAGATCTTTAGGATAAGATCTCCCCAGGACCACCTCTTGGGCCCCGGAACCCCACCTGTAAGGCGTCTGGCCTTGTCTATAAAAGGCCCGAGCTGCCACCATTACAAGGATCCCCATATCGAACATCACACACACACACACACACACACACACACACACACACACACACACACACTAGCAATACCATCCACCGTGGAGTAGGGTGTTATGCTCCTTCTGGCCCAAACCACGTAAAAACCACTGTCTCATACTTCCATCCGCTAGAACACTTGATTGAGGCCTAAGCCTTGCCGAACAAAGAACCTCTGTGGGCTGCTACTTAGCAGATCCGGGGTAAGTGTCGCTCTAACACTTCGACATTTGGCGCGCCAGGTAGGGGCTTTTTCCCTCAAAAAAGTGGTAGCGGTTTCACCACCATGGTGTTCATCACGCCTGTGGAAGGCGGTTTTCGCAACCGACATCCGATGACCAGATCTGTTGCTCAAGCGGCGCTCTCTGGTCCATCACGCCCCCGTGCAGGTACAGCTGGCCAGGGCGGCACGTCGGGACACATCCCGGCTCAATCGGCCCCACCAGCGCTACCAACTGCAAGCCCGGAGAGTGCCCTGGCAGCGGCCAGGGCCCTTCTCCACCACCCACCGTTTCTGAACGCTTCCCGGGGAGCAGCTCAACAGTGGGTCCAAGACATCGACCACTTCGTCGTCGCAGCCATCAACTCCCCCAACAGAGGAAGGTGCCTCATGTCGTTGTCACGAACGCCTTCCATCGACCGTCGCACTGCCAACTCCCGCCCCTTCGGGTCTACGAGCGTTGGTCGGCTCCCCACGGGGGACCTCAGGGATGAGCTTGACCATCGTCAAGCCCACTTGGACGGTCGAGTCATCATCGAGCGACAACGAGAGAGGCGGCACAACCTTGACGCTGAATATGGCCCTCAATCCCTGTTCACGAGGCGTCCTCCGTCCAAGGTGCATCGCAGGTAAACCCTCCGCCACCTGACAAGGAGTATGTCGGCTCAACAGCCCCCCTGTAGTACTTGATGCAGCAGGACATGCAACAATAATACTTGGCGCAGCCGGTACCATTGCAACAATGCATGGCGCAACCAGTGCCACAACCGCAGGTCCCCCAGGCGTCGCACGCCGTGCAGCATACCCCCTTGGGGTATGCTACCCTGTACGCCTCTCCAATGAAACCCATCGGGGGCTGCTCAGTGTTGGCTCTGCACCTCCACTTCGCGATGTGGCCACGCAAGTTCCAACCACATATGCCAGAGAGGTTCGACGGGGGCATCAACCCGGTTGAGTTCCTGCAGATCTACACCACAATGCTTAGGAGCATAGGGCTTAGGAGCAGCACTAAGGACAACCGAGCACTGGGAGGGTCAGGTCCAGAGTGTGCAGTCAGCTTAGCTTGGTTCCAAACCCTAAGCCTGTGCAGCCTTCCTCCCTCATCGTCCGAAAACAAGCTGTTGCCCCCTTTTGTAAAAGGCTGACTCCCCCTATGAACTCCGATAAAAAAGAATCATTGTTTTACTTAAACGCTTTCTTAAAAACATTGTTCATTTAATTACGTATTAATTTTATGATTATACCGTACTAGCCTCGTTTATTGTATGTTATCTTCATATACATGGTTGTATGCTCTGTAACTCACCCCTTCTGAAGTCATGCAGTCCAGCTACAGGCGGGTTCGCTTAAGGTACCTGCAGTGTGTGAGGGGTTCTTCTGGATGCTCTCATCATTAGGGTCCCGTGGCGCCAGAAGGTTTCCCAGAAAAGGTTTGTGCCGAGCAGGAGGTCTAGGGGGTGTAAGTTTCTTAGCCTGGTCCTGCACCCTAAGCATAAACACCCTGCCTCCCATCGCTACAGCTGACTACTGGAACCAGAAAGCTCACACCCTAAGGACGGCAGGAGTCGGACCCCAGAGCACCAACACATTGAATTACCCAAGCCCCGTGTGTCAGACCAGGACAGTAAGACATGACAGAGCTAAGGAGAGGAACATATATGACCGACGAGTAAGACTAGCCCCTCCCTCTTTCTATATGCAGGACAAACCACCAGAGCTTCCAGAACCGGTATCCCCCAAGGGGCCTACCATTGACGACTCTACGATGATGGTGGACGACGCGAGAGCATCCACCTCCAGCACCTCCCAAGGGCCTGCCGTCGACGACTCTACGATGATGGTGGGCGACGCTAGAGCTTCCAACTCCGGCACCTCCCAAGAGGCTTGTCGTCGACGTCTCTATGACGATGGTGGACGACGTCAGAGCATCCAGCTCCGACACCTCCCAAGGGGCCTGCCGTCGATGACCCTACGACGATGGTGGATGACGTCGGAGCATCCAGCTCCGGCACCTCCCAAGGGGCCTGCCATCGACGACTCTACGACGATGGTGGGCGACACCGCAGCGTCCAGCTCCAGTACCTCCCAAGGGGCCTGCCATCGATGTCTCTACGATGATGGTGGGCGACGCCGAAGCATCCAGCTACAGCACTTTGCAAGGGGACTACCGTCGATGTCCTAGAACATCAACGTCAGCACCAAGTGCAAATAAGTGAGTAAACTCTCCTGCCTCACACTTGTTGCTAACAGGGTTCTCTTGCGATAGCCTGTGCACCAGGGGCCTATCGTCTATGACTCTACGACGATGGTGGATGATGATGGAGCATCCAACTCTGGCACCTCCCAAGGGGCTTGCCGTTGATGACTCTACGATGATGGTGGGCGACGCCGGAACGTCCAGATCTGGCACCTACCAAGGGACTGACGTCGACGTCTCTACGTAGGTGGTGGGCGACACCAGAGCATCCATCTCTGGCACTTTGCAAGGGGCCTGCCGTCGACGTCCCAGAACATCAACGTCAGCACCAAGCGCTGATAAATGAGTAAACTCTACTGCCCCGCACTTGTTGCTAACAGGGTTCTCTTGCAATAACCTGTGCACCAGGGGTCTGCCGTCGACGACTCTATAATGATGGTGTACGAAGTCAGAGCATCCAGCTCCGGCACCTCACCAGGGGCCTGCCATCGACGACTCTACGACGATGGTGGACGATGCTAGAGCATCCAGCTCCGACACCTCCCAAGGGGCCTGCCGTCGGCGACTCTACAACGATGGTGGGCGACGCCAGAGCGTCCAGCTCTGTCACCTCCCAAGGGGCCCTCCGTCGACGTCTGTATGATGGTAGTGGGCGATGGCGGAGCATCCATCTCCAGCACTTCGCAAGGGGCCTATCATCGACGTCCCAGAACATCAACATCAGCACCAAGTGTGGATAAGTGAGTAAACTCTCTTGCCCCGCACTTGTTGCTAATAGGATTCCCTTGAGATAGCATGTGCACCAGGGGCCTGCCGTCGATGACTCTACGACGATGTTGGGCGACGCCGGAGTGTCTAGCTCCGGCACCTCCTAAGGGGTCTGCTGTCGATGACTCTACGACGATGGTGGGTGACGTCGGAGCGTCCAACTCCGACACCTCCCAAGGGGCCTGCCATCGACATCTCCAATATGATGGTGGGCGACGCTGGAGCATCTAGCTGAAAGTGCATCTAGGCATCCCCGTGGGTTTTGGATGATTGATGACGACAATTAAGAGACTAATGAGCTGAGTTGATGTTAAGCACAGGTGTGATGGTTGAAATGATACAAAAACCCTCAAAAGGAAGAGGTCGAAACGGGCATCAAAGACTCAAGCGTAGAAATTAGGGTTTCTTTGGTGTTGAGCTTAAGTGAGTCGTATCATGTGTGACGGTGGATGTATCATGTGCATTGAGATCATTCTAGAGGGCTCAAAGTGGTGGTTGAGAGAAAAACCTAAGTGAGAAGCCAAAATGAAGAAAAACACTAGGAGGCTGAACTAGTCCGAGCCTCAGTGTCGGACTAGTCCCGCCAGTCAGAGTAGTCCGTTCCAAGTCGGACTAAAGGTCTCTAGAGGAGATCGGACTTGTCCGTATGAGTATGGACTAGTTCGTCCGTCCCTTAGTGGAGTTGGAGCTAAGTCCCAAAAAACCGGACTTGTCCGTTTTGGAACGGACCAAAGCTCTCTAGAAAAGTTCGGACATGCCCGTGGTGGTACGGACTAGTCCATTTGAGACTTAGTGCGAGAGAAACCGAGCAAACCCTAGTGGGCCGGACTAGTCCGCCCCCTATGGTCGGACTAGTCCGGGCCTACCCAGCTGAGTCTGTTTTGGGATGGACTAAACCTTTTTGTCCTACTTCGTACTAGTCCATTGTTGATCAAACTAGTCCATATTGTCAGTGGCCATTTGAAATTCAAACGTTGGCGCACACGTCATCTGTTTTGTTGATCGATGACGTGAAATTGTCAGTTGTCCCAGAAGGCCAGACTAGTTCGTGGCAGAGGGTCGGACTAGTTCGGGGTTGTCCTGGTGGCAACGGTTAGTTGTCGAGACCCCTATAAAAAGGGGACCCCCGGCCCCTATTTGATAACTTTTGAACCCTAGCGCCACCACAAGTGACCTAGAGCCTTCCAAAGCCTTCCACTCGTCCTTGAACAAATCTTGAAGAGATTAGGGTTTGGGGAGGAGAGTGAAGGAAGATCATCACGCTTTGGCTCTTGGGTTGATCTCTAGCACATTGTGTTGTGTTTTGAGGCTCTTGTGAGTTGAGCTTTGTGTGCTCCTCATTGTATTGATTTGTGGGAGCCTCAACTTGTGAGCATCCCCAATCAAACTTGGTGATTACCTATTGATATAGTGGAAACCAAGCCGGCCATTGTGGTGGCTTGGTGAGAGAAGGATCAAGTGAGACCCAGTCCTTGTGTGGACTTCTCAACGTGGAGCTGAACCACGGGATAAATTGTGTCTCTCTTGTCACCTTACATTTCATAATCACTAAAATTGCTTTTAGGGTTAATATTGCTCTTCACTTTGATCTTGTTGGAATCTTGTAACCTATTTGCCTACAATTGTCAATCTAAGTTGTATTAGGTTACTACACATTACCTACATCTTTGGTGAACTAAAATTCCACAAATAACTTGTAGAAATCAAGTTTTTAGGTTTTCACCCTGTGTTGAGGGGACTAGTCTGGCCCTGTCCAGACAAGTCTAGCTCCAACAATTTAATCTTGTTTGATTAAGCCATTTCAGGTCTTATTGCCTATTCACCCCCCTCTAGGCGACTTTCAATTGGTATCAGAGTGGACTTCTCCACCAAGAGTCTAACAACTCGGAGAAAAAATGGCTGGAAGGGGCGACAACGAGATTCTGGTGATTGTTGATGACACCAAGACGAAGAACGTCGATGTTCTTCAAGATGATTCAAATTACGACGAATAAGTTCGTATGCTCAAGGAACGACTTCATGAGAAGCTCAATGTTCCCAAGAACGAAATCAAGCCAATTGCTCCGATCAACATCGACAATGGGAGTAGTTCACAAGACTGCTCCCGGTATCCTTACAACTATGAGCAACTAACCGCAAGCAATCACTATTTATCTATCCCCATTGGCAAACCTCATCAATTTGACAGAAATGATTACTCTATGTGGAAGCATAATATGAAGATGCATCTCATTTCCTTAAACCCTAGTTTGTGGCAAATTGTTATGACAGGTGTACATCTTCCCAAGAATGAGGAAGACATCACTCCGGAGGAAGCCGTCCTCCTCCATCGCAATGCTCAAGCGTTTGGAGTGATTACCTCCTCATTGACTCGACAAGAGTTCAACCGCATTGAAGGATCAGAGGTTTCCAAGGAGATATGGGACACCCTGAAGACAACACATGAGGGCAACTGTCGAAGTGGTTAAACGACACTTCCTCCGGTACTACTAAATGTAGCCAGCGGAGGTTCTTGTATTGGTTTAGGCGCAAGGAGATCTAGAACAAGATGATGACACATGAGATTTACGTGGTTCGGGCCGCCTGAGCGTAATACCCTACTCCACGGTGTGTATGTTTCAATATAACTTGTGTGCGTCTAAGCTTAGATTCGATTGGTCCCATGTACCGTGCAGCACAGTCCTTTTATAGTCTAAGGACTGGCCGTTACAACATTTTCCTGGCCCGACATGTGGCCCTGGCGTATTCAATAACCTAATACACAATCTATGAGTATTAAGCATGATTAATTGGGTGATAACGTGCCTTAATAGCTGTGTTAACCCTATTAACATTTTACTGATCGTGTGTCATTAATATAGCATTAATGACACGTAATCAGGTCTTGTAACTGCAGCATTAACTGTCCCTTGAATGTATGTGATGTTCGAGATCAGCCAATGTCTCTATTGGTGTTGTAGGTCTGGAAGCTCCACACGTGGCAGTTCAGGATCTCCCCCTTGTGGGGAGATAGGCCCGGAACTGATATACACGTGGCGGCACCGGAGCTTCCCTCTATGGGGGGTAAGGTCCGGGGTCATTATCCACGTGTCAACGCCGGAGCTTTCCTATGTCGGGAGTTCAGCTCCAGTCTTATATTAGACGTGGCAGTCCTGGAGCTACCCATATGAGGGAGGTGGGTCCAATGTCGTGTGACACGTGGAGCCTGAGGAAGCTTTCAACTCGGACAGGTGGAATTCTCTTTTACTTTTTGTGGTATCATGGGGTACCCGGTACGCAGGGTACCGACAGTGGCCCCCGGACCCACCTCTGGGAGAAACCCTTTGGGTCATTATTCTACCGGAGGTGGGGCCATCCTCGATTCCCGCCCTGTAACTTCAAAGGCATTCTGATATGCCGTTGGGGTGATGGTTTGGGGTAAAACCATTGTCGCGTGGCTTGCTTTGAATGCGGCAGATGTGTAAGACCTATGTGTGCTGAATACATTGGCTTGTAGTGAATACACTTGGCTTTGATGATAAAAGTTTTTAATATCACCAAAACACCTTTTTATCAAGGTCCGACTCTAGCTCCGAGCTACAGCAAGGTCCGGCTTGCTTTGGGTAGCTCCGGCTACGTTAGATGCTAGGTCCGACTTCTTGGTAAGGTCCGACCAGCTTTGGTTAGCTCCGGTGAGCTTTATCTTTAGCTCCGGCATATATTTGATAGCTCCGGCATATTTTCGTTAGCTCCGGGATGCTAAGCTTCGACGTACTTTGTCTAGCTCCGGGTTTTGGGTTGACTAGTTCCGACTAGTTTTGATAAGCTCCGGATCCAGGATCTACTAGTTTTGGTAAGCTCCGGCGCTAGGTTCTACTAGCTCTTGTTAGCTCCGGCTCAAGCTCCGGGTTGCTCTAGCAAGGTCCGGAACTTGACCGCAGTGTTTTTGCTTAGCTCCGGCTCAAGCTCCGGGTTGCTCTGGCAAGGTCCGGAACTTGACCGCGGTGCTTCTGCTTTGCATTTGCAATGTCTCGTACTTGCTTTACTTGATTGGAAAGATTGCTTAGTTTTCATTTGCTAAGTTTTTGGTGCGTTTTGGATGATACGGTTGATATCGTTTCTACTGTGGTTTTGCAACATGCTTATGTGAGGTTCTCACGTAAGGTGTTGTGTTCTGAACTAACGTGAGTCAAGTCGAGGACTTGGGCTCGTATAGATTGGTTGTTTATTCATGTGCAGGTGTTGCTTGAGTTCAAGTCATGGCTGGTGACGGGATCCATTGGACTAGTCTCAGGAGGAGATGAGGTTCCAACAACCAAGTTCAGGAGGAACTGTGGTTGAGCGGGTCAGGAGGTCGCGCAGGATGATTGAATCAAGGACAGTGCATATGAAGGTCGAAGGAAGGTGTTCGCACGTATGCATGTGGTGCATGACGTGGAAATATGCTTCTAGAGACGGATTATGGAAGGAAGATCTGATCGGAAGGATCGGATCGTATCGGTTGATGACTTCGGCTGCGGCGGAGTCGGTTATGGCTCGGTATGGAAATATCGAGTTGGTTATGTTAGGATTTCGTGTGTGTCACGAATTTGAGTTGTTTAGGAATGTGGGATACGTTCCTAAGGTGTTTGGAAGTCTTAAGATTGCTTCTATCTGCGTATAGAAGAGTCCTAAGCAGTTATGGAAAGTTCAGATTGTGATCGGATTAGGATTGGAGTCCTAGTTGAGATTGGGATGGCCTAAGGGCTGGTTATATAAGCAAGGGAAGGCCAAAGCTCGTGGTGCACGACTTTGGGGCTGTTCCTCTTGTGTTCTATTGAATAAAATTCGTACTTTGAAGGAACTTTTGTGCCTTGTTCGTCCGACTTGTTCCAGACAAGTTTTACTCGTCGAGTTTCTGGACAGCACTACCTTTTGTCGGTGGTTTTATCATAACTAAAGTTTTTCTGATCCAATTGACGTGATTCTTTTTGGTTTATCTTCACAACTTGATTGTCTATCATCTGTCAAAATTTCACGGTCATTGGATTTGTAGTTTCTGAGCTACACGAGTTTCTTTGCAGCATTACAGAAACTGTTTTTCTCGGGTAGGTCAGATTGACCAGTGTTTGATCTTTTGATCATAACTTGAGTTTTTCTCGACGGATTTGAGTAATTATTTTTGTGTTGTCTTCGTGACTTGATTCTCTCTGATATATATCACTTTTGTCACAGTGAAACACGTTTAGATTAGTCTTATACACGATTTCTTTAACAGATCGTTTTTCTACCGAAGGGATTAGGGTTTTATTGTTTCCGCTGCGTAAGATTTTTAAATCTACCATTCACCCCCCCCCCTCTGGTAGCTTTTCACGTGCTCTTCGATCCTACAATTGGTATCAGAGCCACAGTGCTCCAATCTTTGAGATTTGCACGTGTTTTTGACTAATCATCATGGAGAAGTACTCCGCCAAACCTTGTGTGTTTGCTGGTATTGATTTCCAGGTTTGGAAGGCACGCATGGAGGCCTTCATCCAGGCGCAAGGCTTCGCAATATGGGAAAAGGTGTACAAACCTTATGAAGTCCCGCCTAACGATCAAGTTACGGCTACGAACCTCCGGGATGTCGACAACAACAACAAAGCCCGAAACTTGATCATCCAAGGACTCACTCAAAGCGACTTTGATCGTGTCGCGCACCTCCGATCAGCATACGATGTTTGGAGAGCTCTATGTGATTATCATGAAGGCTCCAACACAATCAAGGAGGTAAAACAAGATATGTTCAAGAAAGAATATATGCGCTTTGAGATGCAACCAGGTGAGTCAATCGATGACCTCTTTGCTCAGTTCAATAAAATTCTCAGCAACTTACGTAGTGTCAATGTTAATTTTTCTGATGCTGAGAATGCTAGACAACTTCTTAGTGCATTAGACATGTCAGTTTGGGAGATGAAAGTAACATCCATTCGTGAATCAACTATCATGAGTTCTCTTACATTAGATGTACTTTATTCTAAACTAAAAACTCATGAAATTGACATCCTAGCACGTAAGAACCCAAACAAGTCTATTGCATTTGTCTCACAACGAGATATGTCTAGCTCCGGTCAATCATCATCCTGCAATACTCTTGCTTTGTTGTCCTCACTAACCCTGGAACAGATCGAAGAATTTCTAGAAGAGGAGTTGGCACTCATCTCTACTAGATTCTCAAAAGCATTGCAAAATGTGAGAACTAGAAGGAGAGGAAGCTCCGGACCTCAACGTTGTTTTGAATGTGGTAAAACAGGACACTTTCGTACAGAATGCCCTAACCTTTCAGGTCCGACCACCCGAGAAGAAAAACAAAGCAAGGTCCGGACCTCCTCTGGAAATTCCAACAAGAAAAAGAAGGGTACCATAGGACGCAAGATGATCAACAGCTTCATCACCGCGCTTCAAGAGCTCAGTTCAAGTGACATTGATTTTGAAAGTGATGAAGAGAATGATGACTTGGCCAACTTATGCTTCATGGCGGGCAAAGCAAGATTAAGATCAAGTCAGGAGGAAGAAGAACACAACAGTGACGATGATGAGGTATGTTCTACCTGCAATGAAATGTGTGATGCTATTTCTCGTGCAACTATTATTGTCAAGAAAAAGGACAAAAAGCTTAGGGATAGTGCTGCTAAAATTGAATCACTAGAATCTGAAATTAACCGTTTAAAAACTTTGATTCCTAGTGATGATGCATGTCCCTCATGTGACTTAATCTATGAACAATTGTCCACATTAAGAAGTGCACACTCCTCCACTCTAGATAAACTTGATGAAGAAATTAAAAAGAACAAAGAGCTTGCTGCACTTAATGATAAAAACTTGAAAGATGCTAGCTGTTCTACAATTGACTTGCATTGTTCTGCATGTGAAAATCTTGATAAGAAACTGCAAGATGCTATGAATGAAATTTCTATGTTGAACAATGCTTTACGTTCTCATGAAGTTAAATTTTGTTCCAATTGCAAACTAAAAGGAAAAACTTCATGTGAAAACTGCCTAGACTTGTCCAAGAAACTTGATGACATGAATAGGACACTAGGTCGGTTTTGTAATGGGGATAAGAATCTAAACTTGCTGCTGAATTCTTCCAAGTCTAGCAAAGATAAAACTGGTTTAGGTTTTGATTCTCATGTTCATGCTAAGGCACATCCACCTAAAATTGTAAGGTCATTAGGAAGTGGTTTGATTCAAACAGTTCCTAAACAAAAAGAAGTGGTTTTCAAATCTGCAGGAGTGTTGCCTCATTCGGTTTCAAATAAAAATATTGCTTGCTCATCTAGACATGAACACAAAGTTAAAATTCATTGTACCTTCTGTGGTAGAGATGGTCATGTCATAGATTTTTGTTATAGACTAGCTAAACAACAGAAAAAGGAAAGAAAAATTGCTAGATCTTATAACTTTCATGCAATTAGAAAAACACAACCTGCTCTAGTGAGTCAGAAATTTGAGAAGGTAGCTTCCAGACCTTCTGGTAAGAAATCCGCAAAAGCAGCTCCAATAGTTCCGATAGCTCCGAGAGCTACCGGATCTTCTGTTGTTCCCTCTGGAGCTTCAGTTTTTGCCTCCGGACCTTCTGCTTTTACCTCCGGAGCTACCGGTTTTCACTCTAAACAAGTAACAACTTCTAAATCAACTGTTAAGAACAGAAAACCTCAATCTTTGACTCATAAACCTGTTGTTTTATCTCAGCATTCGCGTGTTTTTCCTGGTGCACGTCGTGTGACTCAGTACTGGATTCCTAAATGCCTTTTGACTAACCCCAGTATTGAGTCATCGACGTATTATGCTTCTATGTAGGTTGCACGCTTGAGGAAGGAGAATATTTGGATTGTGGATTCAGGTTGCTCACGCCACATGACCGGTAACAAAGATTGGTTCTCCTCCCTCACCTTTGTGTCACGTGTAGAGAATGTTACTTTTGCTGATAATTCTTCAACTCCTATAATTGCTAAGGGTTCGGTTAGAGTAAATGATCACTACACTTTGAAGGATGTGGCACTTGTCAAAAATTTGAAATATAACTTGCTTTCTGTTTCACAATTGCTAGATGAAAATCTAGAAATTACTTTCAATAAAAACTGCTGCAAAGTTGTAGATTCAAATAGTGAGCTTATTTTTAATATGTCTCGGTTTGGAAGAGTTTTTAAAGCTGATTTTGATATGTCTTCTTCTAAGCATAGGTGTCTAGTTGCTAATGATTCAAAGGACTTATATTTTTGGCATCGTAGACTTGGTCAAGTAGGCTTTGATCACCTAACGCGTGTTAGTGCTCTTGATCGCATACGTGGGCTGCCTAAGCTTAAAGGGGACAAAGAAATTGTGTGCTCTTCTTGTAGACATGCTAAGATGGTTGCAGGTTCACATACTCCTCTCACAATGATCATGACAACTGAACCATGTCAACTTTTGCATCTTGACACCGTAGGACCTTCACGTGTTCAATCCTTCGGAGGTAAATGGTATGCTCTTGTTATTGTTGATGATTATTCTAGATACTCTTGGGTGTATTTTATGGCGTCTAAGAATGAAGTCTTTAGTCACTTTAGAACTTTATTTCTTAGATTATCAATTGATCACCCAGGATCATTAAAAGCAATTAGAAGTGATAATGGAACTGAATTTAAAAATCAATTCTTTGATCACTTTTGTGCTGAAAATAGAATAGAACATCAATTTTCTTCACCATATGTACCTCAACAAAACGGTGTTGTAGAAAGAAAGAACAGAACCCTAGTTGAGATGGCTAGGACTATGCTTGATGAATATCAAACCCCTAGGAAATTTTGGGCTGATGCATTAGCAACCGCTTGTTATGTCTCAAATCGTGTTTTCTTGCGTGCTAAGCTAGGTAAAACACCATATGAGCTCCGGTTTGGGCATAGGCCTAGTGTTACACACTTTCGGGTCTTTGGTTGCAAATGCTTTGTTAAGAAACATGGTAATCTTGATAAATTTGAACCTAGATCCAATGATGGCATGTTTCTTGGTTATCCATCTCATACTAGAGGCTACCGTGTGCTTTTACTTGACACTAACAAAATTGTGGAGACTTGTGAAGTGTCTTTTGATGAAGCTAGCCCAGGTACTAGCTCCGGTGTTGCAGGACCAGATTCATATTCTCAGGGGGAGGGTATTTTCGAAGATGAAGAAGAGCCGGTGATACTGCCTGGTAGTTCCGAAGTTGACACGTGTCCAGCTCCGGACATTGAACAAGCTCCGGCTGTCACCTCTGCTGGTCCTGATTGTCCACAAATCACAAGCTCATCAATCTACAATGAACCTAATGAAAAAGAAGCTTGTGAGACATCTGTTCCCCTACATTTTTACAAAGATCATCCCCCACAACAGATGATTGGAAGCTTGCATGAACGACTCACACGGTCCAGGTTTTGCGATCCAAACTCTCATGCTCATTCTGCTTTTGTTGCTTCTTTTGTACCCAAAGATATATCACACGCACTCACTAATGAATCTTGGATTATTGCCATGCAAGAAGAGTTAGAAAATTTTGAAAGAAATAATGTTTGGAAACTTGTACCTCCACCTCATGGTCACACCTTAATTGGAACTAAATGGGTTTTTAAAAATAAGCAAAGTGAGGATGGGGTTGTGGTTAGGAATAAGGCTAGGTTGGTTGCTCAAGGTTTCACTCAAGTTGAAGGTCTAGATTTTGATGAAACTTTTGCTCCTGTCGCTAGATTAGAAGCCATAAAAATTTTGTTAGCTTTTGCAGCATCTAAAGGTTTTAAGCTATATCAAATGGATGTTAAAAGTGCTTTTCTTAATGGCTACATAGATGAGGAGGTTTATGTCAAACAACCACCAGGTTTTGAAAATCCAGATTTTCCTAATCATGTTTACAAACTGTCCAAAGCCTTATATGGTCTCAAACAAGCCCCTAGAGCATGGTATGATAGGTTAAAAACATTCTTACTTGAAAAGGGGTTTACAATGGGAAAGGTTGATAAAACTCTTTTTGTGCTTAAACATGGCAATGACTCATTATTCGTTCAAGTGTATGTGGATGATATTCTCTTTGGTTGTGCTTCTCATGATCTTGTGTCCAAGTTTTCAGCAATGATGAGTTCCGAATTTGAAATGAGTATGATGGGTGAACTCACTTACTTTTTGGGGCTGCAAATCAAGCAAACCAAGGAGGGTACCTTTGTGCATCAAACAAAGTATACCAAAGATCTCCTAAGGCGCTTCAACATGGACAAAAGCAAGCCTCTTCGGACACCAATGGGAACAGCAACAACACTTGAACTTGATGAAGATGGTGAATCCGTGGATCAAAAAGAATATAGAAGTATGATCGGATCACTTTTGTACCTTACAGCATCAAGACCGGACATACAATTCAGCGTATGTCTTTGTGCACGGTTTCAAGCTTCCCCACGTGTTTCACATCGTCAAGCCGTCAAAAGGATTATCAGGTACTTACATGGAACTCAAGAATTTGGCATTTTTCTTCCTTCATCCTCAATCGTTTCTTTGAAAGCTTTTTCGGATGCTGATTTTGGGGGTTGTAGGATTGATAGGAAAAGTACTTCCGGTGCTTGTCATTTTCTTGGTAATTCTCTTGTTGCTTGGTCCTCTAGAAAACAAAGTTCAGTTGCACAATCCACAGCCAAATCTGAGTATGTAGCTGCTGCTAGTGCTTGTTCACAAATTCTTTGGATTGTTCAAACACTTAAGGACTATGGGGCTGATCTAGATAGTGTTCCACTGTTCTGTGATAACACTAGTGCTATTTGCATTGCTAAAAACCCCGTGCAACATTCTAGAACTAAGCACATTGACATTAGGTATCACTTTCTCCGTGATAATGTTGAAAAAGGAAACATTGTGCTTCACCATGTATATACCGAACAACAATTGGCTGAAATTTTTACAAAACCTTTGGATTTCACTCGTTTTTGTTACATTCGTGGTGAAATAGGGGTTATGCATCCTCATGGCTTAAATTGAGGGGGAGTTTTTGAAACATAGGAAGTCTATGTGTGAATCTGAAATTAAAATAATATGAGCATATTATTTCATACATATATGACTTTGTGATTCCTTTTACATGCTGAAAGTTCTTACTACATTACTCGTGTTATACTTTTTGTAGTTTTTGCCATGTCTAGTAATTGGAATAATTACTTACACTAAATCTGGTCATGGTCGAACTTTCTTGCTGTTTTGAACTTGTTGCATGCTCACAAGTGCTTTTAATCATAAAGAATTAATCAAGTAATCAACTCACATGTTGAGTTTTTATGAACAAATATAATTTGAGAAAAGATCAAGAGAATATGCATGCATCGCACTTCTTCTTTTGAGATGGCTTGTCATTGCACTCAGATATGAACTTGGAAGAAGTTGTGTATGACTAAAACCATGTCCTTAAGCTTCCGATTGTCAAGTGACATAGGCTTGGCTTGGTTGGTTAGAATAAGGCAGATGCGCATATAATCTCTTGCAAATATCATATGATACAAATTTATGCTTTGAAAAATAATAAAATGCAGCAACAAATGTCATGCTTTCAGGTTTTGAAATAGTTGAGTTTGTGAGATCATGACCTGCTAAAATTGAAAATCACACTTGCTTTCTAGCATGGCTTACACTACATTATGTATCTCATTGATGTGATAGTGTAAGTTACTTGATAGTATGACTTGGGTGAGCTTTGTTTATATGTATATGTTATATGCTCATAACAACTAAAGAAGGAGAGATAATTTGTTTATATCTCATAACAATTAAAATTTCTCTTTTACCTTGCTGAATACATTGTCAAAGGGGGAGAGATTAATCACACATTCAAAAAAAAAGGAGAGATAATAAAGGGGGAGACATTTTCAAAAGGGGGAGAGATTTTCGTTTACGTTTGTTTTACAAAAAGGGGAGAAATTGTTTTCAAAACTTTTATTTGAATAAGCCAATGTTCGGATTTTTAAATGGTGTTGCCAATGCATTCATCAAGGGGGAGATTGTAAGACCTATGTGTGCTGAATACATTGGCTTGTAGTGAATACACTTGGCTTTGATGATAAAAGTTTTTAATATCACCAAAACACCTTTTTATCAAGGTCCGACTCTAGCTCCGAGCTACAGCAAGGTCCGGCTTGCTTTGGGTAGCTTCGGCTACGTTAGATGCTAGGTCCGACTTCTTGGTAAGGTCCGACCAGCTTTGGTTAGCTCCGGTGAGCTTTATCTTTAGCTCCGGCATATATTTGATAGCTCCGGCATATTTTCGTTAGCTCCGGGATGCTAAGCTTCGACGTACTTTGTCTAGCTCCGGGTTTTGGGTTGACTAGTTCCGACTAGTTTTGATAAGCTCCGGATCCAGGATCTACTAGTTTTGGTAAGCTCCGGCGCTAGGTTCTACTAGCTCTTGTTAGCTCCGGCTCAAGCTCCGGGTTGCTCTAGCAAGGTCCGGAACTTGACCGCAGTGTTTTTGCTTAGCTCCGGCTCAAGCTCCGGGTTGCTCTGGCAAGGTCCGGAACTTGACCGCGGTGCTTCTGCTTTGCATTTGCAATGTCTCGTACTTGCTTTACTTGATTGGAAAGATTGCTTAGTTTTCATTTGCTAAGTTTTTGGTGCGTTTTGGATGATACGGTTGATATCGTTTCTACTGTGGTTTTGCAACATGCTTATGTGAGGTTCTCACGTAAGGTGTTGTGTTCTGAACTAACGTGAGTCAAGTCGAGGACTTGGGCTCGTATAGATTGGTTGTTTATTCATGTGCAGGTGTTGCTTGAGTTCAAGTCATGGCTGGTGACGGGATCCATTGGACTAGTCTCAGGAGGAGATGAGGTTCCAACAACCAAGTTCAGGAGGAACTGTGGTTGAGCGGGTCAGGAGGTCGCGCAGGATGATTGAATCAAGGACAGTGCATATGAAGGTCGAAGGAAGGTGTTCGCACGTATGCATGTGGTGCATGACGTGGAAATATGCTTCTAGAGACGGATTATGGAAGGAAGATCTGATCGGAAGGATCGGATCGTAACGGTTGATGACTTCGGCTGCGGCGGAGTCGGTTATGGCTCAGTATGGAAATATCGAGTTGGTTATGTTAGGATTTCGTGTGTGTCACGAATTTGAGTTGTTTAGGAATGTGGGATACGTTCCTAAGGTGTTTGGAAGTCTTAAGATTGCTTCTATCTGCGTATAGAAGAGTCCTAAGCAGTTATGGAAAGTTCCGATTGTGATCGGATTAGGATTGGAGTCCTAGTTGAGATTGGGATGGCCTAAGGGCTGGTTATATAAGCAAGGGAAGGCCAAAGCTCGTGGTGCACGACTTTGGGGCTGTTCCTCTTGTGTTCTATTGAATAAAATTCGTACTTTGAAGGAACTTTTGTGCCTTGTTCGTCCGACTTGTTCCAGACAAGTTTTACTCGTCGAGTTTCTGGACAGCACTACCTTTTGTCGGTGGTTTTATCATAACTCAAGTTTTTCTGATCCAATTGACGTGATTCTTTTTGGGTTGTCTTCACAACTTGATTGTCTATAATCTGTCAAAATTTCACGGTCATTGGATTTGTAGTTTCTGAGCTACACGAGTTTCTTTGCAGCATTACAGAAACTGTTTTTCTCGGGTAGGTCAGATTGACCAGTGTTTGATCTTTTGATCATAACTTGAGTTTTTCTCGACGGATTTGAGTAATTATTTTTGTGTTGTCTTCGTGACTTGATTCTCTCTGATATATATCACTTTTTTCATAGTGAAACACGTTTAGATTAGTCTTATACACGATTTCTTTAACAGATCGTTTTTCTACCGAAGGGATTAGGGTTTTATTGTTTCCGCTGCGTAAGATTTTTAAATCTACCATTCACCCCCCCTCTGGTAGCTTTTCACGTGCTCTTCGATCCTAAAAGATGAGATCTTTGAGTGCGGATCTCACGTAATTAAAGGTCGCCAGTTCTCAATACGAAAACTGTATTGGTTCCAAGCGCCTTGTCAGACTGCTGCCTTTGGATTTCCCGCCACCCATCATGACAACAGTTCGCCTGAGGTAATAACCTCGAACTCTTCATTGGTGTGGCCCCAGGCCCATTTGTCATTGACGGGGTAGGTTCTTTGTAATGTGTACTTTCTCTTGTTGTGGTTTCCATCCAAGCGTCGTGGAGGCTTACTTAAGAAGGAAAGTGTGAGACATATGTGTGCTGAATACATTGGCTATGGCGATAAAAGTTTTGAATACTACCAAAACACCTTTTTAACAAGGTCTGACTCTAGGTCCGACATGTCTTTGTTAGCTCCGACATGTATTTGATAGCTCTGGCATGTCTTTGTTAAGATCCAATACGTTTTGCTAGGTCCGACTTATGTTGGTTAGCTCCGACATGTTTTTCTAGCTCTGGCGCTAGATTGTACTAGCTTTGGTAAGCTCCGGCGCTAGGTTGTACTAGCTTTGGTAAGCTCCCACACTAGGTTGTACTAGCTTTGGTAAGCTCCGGCTCAAGCTCCGGTTAGCTTTAGCAAGGTTCGGAGCTTGATTGCAGTGTTCTTGCTTTTACTGTGAATTGTCTCAAACTTGCTTTACATTGTTGGAAAGATTGCTTAGTATTCATTTTCTAAGTTTTTGATGCGTTTTGGTTGATATGGATGATATCGTTTTTGCTATGCTTTGCAACATGCTTATGTGAGGTGCTCACGTAAGATGTTGTAGTTTTAGAACTAACGTGAGTCAAGTCGAGGACTTGTGCTCGAAAGTATTGGTTGTTTATTCATGTGCAGGTGATGCTTGAGTTCAAGACATGGCTGGTGATGGGATCCATTCAACTAGTCTTAGGGAGAAGATGGAATTCAACAACCAAGTTCAGGAGGAATTGTGGTTGAGTTGATCGGAAGGTCGCGCAACATGTTTGAATCAAGAACAATGCATATGAAGGTACCGTGGACTTAATTGGAAGATGTTTGCACGTGTGCAAAGAGTGCATGGACGTGGATACATGGTTCCGAGGCGTGATGAAGAGATGTGGATGTAAAGAATTGGTCGGAAAGGTCCAACCGACTAGGTTATGGACTCAGGCTGCGGCTGAGTCGTGTTTGACTCAAATATGGAAAGTTTTGAGTTGGTTATGATAGGATTTCGTCTAGGTCACGAATTTGAGTTGTTTTAGGAATGTGGGATACATTCCTAAGGTGTTTGGAAGTCTTAAGATTGCTTCTACCTGCGTATAGAAGAGTCTTGAGCAGTTATGGAAAGTTACGATTCGTGATTTGAGTAGGATTAGAGTCCTAATTGAGATTGGGTTGGCCTAAGGGCTGGTTATATAAGCAAGGGAGGCTAGAGCTCTTTGTGCACGACTTTAGAGATGTTCCTCTTGTGTTCTATTGAATAAAATTTGTAGTTGACAGAAACTTTTGTGCCTTGTTCGTTCGACTTGTTCCAGACAAGTTTTTCTCATCGAGTTTTCTGCACAACACTACCTTTCTTCGGTAGTTTTATCATAACTCGAGTTTTACAGATCCAATTGACGTGATTCTTTTTGGTTTGTCTTTACAACTTGATTATCTATCATATTTCAAAATTTCACGATCATTGGATTTGTGGTTTCTGATCTACACGAGTTTCTTTGCAGGGTTACAGATCTGTTTTTTTCTCAGGTAGGACAGATTGACCTTTGTTCGATCTTTCGATCGTAACTTGAGTTTCTCTCGACGGATTTGAGTAATTATTGTTGTGTCATCTTAGTGACTTGATTCTCTCTAATATATATCACTTTTTTCACGGTGAAACATGTTTAGATTAGTCTCACACATGATTTCTTTAACAGATCGTTTTTTTGCTGAAGGGATTGGGATTTAATTGTTTCTGTTGTGTAAGATTTTTTAAATCTACCATTCACCCCCTGGTAGCTTTTCACGTGCTCTTCGATCCTACAGAAAGCACGCGTAGTTTGAGGACTCTTTACGCTTTTGATCAAACTCGCGCTCAGAGCCTCTCAAACCTTGCCTAGTTTTCTCCTCTTTTGCTCCACTTTGCTGCGATGGAGTTAGGTCTTCCCAAGAGCCGCATCCAGAGTAAGGACAATCTGATGAAGGTTCATACCTTCATGGCATGGTCCAGTGACTCCTTCAACCACCTAGTCTGCACTGTCAAGCTCCCCTTCGAGAAGGAACGCCGCGGTGAGATGGTGTATTTTTTGGTGTACGCCATGGTGGGACTGATCCCACCATTCTCGAGCTTCATCCTGATGCTGCTGGACTTCTACCACTTCCAACTGCATCACCTCGGCCCGCACTCCCTTCTGCTCATGGCCACTTTCGTCCACTTCTGGGAGATGTGGGTGGGCGTGCCTCCCTGTGTCGAATTGTTTCGGACCTTCTTCACAGCTCATACCACCGGCAAGGGGACAAAGTTGGTTGGCTTCTATTACTTCGTGAAGCGCAAGAACGGCCCCTTCAAGTACTTGAAGTCATTCCCCTCTGGAAAGTGGGATGAATGGAAGAAAGATTGGATCGTCATTTCAGTGGAGGAGGCAACAGGTTGGAGCTGCCCCAAGGACTCCCCAATGTCGACACCGAGGCCTGGAACGTAGTTCCAAAGTTGTCGAATGCGTTTAACCCTATTCTGACCAGGATCCGAGAATGCGTGGAGGGTGGAGTGACCCCACAGATTGTCTTCGTAAATTTCTTAGTGAACAGGTGTGCTCCGCTGAGGAAGAGGGAGAAGCTCGCCTGGACTCTCAACAGTGTGATGGATGACGACCGGATTGAAACCGATTTGAAGTCCAACTTGGATGAAGAAGCTTTGAAGCTCCATCTCAAGAAATTTCAGCATGGGCTTGTCGACGGCGATGCCTTGGCCCCACCGGCTACTTTCCTGCCCTTAAATATGATTCCATGGATCAGTAAGGAGCTCTGGAGGAAGATGTCGGCACTAACGACCTTGGTGAGGTAGAAAAACGCCGGACCTCCAGGGTTGTAATACCTGGAGCTTCCGAGGAGGTGGTCGCTCCTGCTCCGAGCTAGAGGGTTGAAGACGTAGGCAAGGGCAAGGGCAAGGGCAAGGGCAAGGAGCCAACTGAGTCTTCCAGTCGGAAGAGGAAACTGAAGCATGCTGATGGTAGGTCTGTTAGGCCTGATCCGTCTACAACAGCACCTTCTCCTCGGCGAGGGAGATCTTCTATGGCTACACCTCCTCCGGGGCAAGCGTCTTCTAGAGGCACCAGCTCCAGACAGTCGGCTCCGGTCCCAGTGCCAGCGAGGGCTCCAGGTCCGGAGGTTCTTCCCGACCGAGAGAGACCTCGGCTGGGGCAATACCAACCATGACGACAGGATCCGGGCAACATTTCGGAGCTCCCACCATGCCGACCGCGACATGCTCCGGCTCTGAGCCTTCGGCGAAGAGGTTCCGCGCTGACTCGAGCGGTAGCTTCCCAAGGTAAGCTTTGCTTTTTCACATTGATTTGCCACTGTAATTTTTGTTTTTATCATGTTTTGAATCTTCCAATTTTTTACTGTAGGGCGTCAAAGTCGGGGTCTAAGGCTCCGGCCTCCGTCGCACCGGCTGAAACAGTGCGGACGGAAACTCCAGCTTCCACCCCCGCGTCTCCTTCAGTGGTGGCTGAGGTCACGACAGCTCTGGCTCCAGCTATCGTGGATATGGATTTACAGTCATCGCGAGAAGATCCCGTGGTAGCGCCGGACCACGGGGGAGAAGTTGAGGATGCACCGCCAGCAACAATGCCAAAGGCTGAGGCTCCAGTGCGAGAGGTGGAGATGCCGGAAGCTCCGGCATTTGAGCGAGAGGTTATCGGAGCTCCAGTTCCTGCACCATAAGTTGTTGCGGGGCCGGTGCTGCCAGAAGCTCCGGCACCTGAGTCGAAGGTCGTTGAAGGTTTGGCCGCTGAACCGGAAGCGATTGAAGCCCCGACCACTAAGCCAGAGATGGTTGAAGCTACAATCTCAAAGCCAGTAGTTGTTGAAGGTCCGACGGCTGAGCCGGAAATGCTTGAAGCTACGGTTGCTGAACCGGAAGTGGCTGACGTATCAGCGCCTGAGCCGGCGGTAGTAGAGGCATTGGGTGAAGCTCCAGCTATCGCCTCAGAGGTATTTCCTCTGGAGGTGTATGGGCCAGAGCCGTAACACCACGAAGAAGTGGCGGCAGGCTTTCCACCCACGGAGCCGACAACTGAAGATCCGAAAGCAGTACCTTCGACTTCTGTTGTGGAGGTGGAAATTCCCCCAGTGGGATCTTCCTCAACAGCAGTCGAAGAGCTCTCGGTGGGCGACCCTAATGCCGCAGAAGTTCAGGGAACCACGCTTGTAGAGTGGGACCCTATTTTTGTTATGGAGGATCCCCTGGAACCAGCGGAGTTGACCCCAACAGGCCCGGAGCCTATCCCCTTGGCATTGTCCATATACAATGCCTGCTCAAGCCTCCGACAAGTTTAGGTCGCCTTCGATCATGAGAGAAAGGTCCTTGAAGAGGAGAGCCACATCTTGAGGCATTGGCGCAACAGGATCCATTTTGAGATCAGGCTTGCTCAGACGAGGCTTGCTGATCAGAAGAAATGGATCAAGAGGGAGACGACCCGGATGGAATACTGGGGAAAGTTGCTGGAGAAGGAAGCCACCATCAGGGCCCTCGACGCTAATTCTCGGGATATACTCGAGCGTGCTAAGGAGAGGAGTGATGCTGCTAATGAGCATCACAAAAACCTCACTGCACTGAATGAGATTCTCTAGAAGCGTCGGGCGGACCTTGATGCGAGAGAAGAAAAACTCCTAGAGCAACAAGAGGATATTTTGAAGAGGAGGTCACCCAGAAATTGACTCTGGGTGAGCAAAATTTGACAGATCGCACTAAGAAGTTGGATCTGTGGAGTGAGGAATAAAAGGAGAAGTACTAGAGCCTGGGGCAGGAGCTCTCGAAAAGAGAGGCTGGTATTGCCGCCAGAGAAGGGAAAGTGAGGGGCAGGGAGAAGGACCTGGTTGAACGACGGAACCGCATCCACCTCTGAGAGACGGAGCTAATCAAACACGAAAAGCATGTTGCTGAGAATATGCAGCAACATGCCAAAGTGCTGAAACGCCTCACTCGTGAGAGTTCGGAGCTAGCGGCCGCTTGGAGGTCACTGGAGGAGCTACGAAGCTCAAAGGCAACTGAATCCCTGATGGTATGGGATTTTCTGGGACGTGTGTACAGGGCCCTTGTGCCCCTTGGTTTCTAGTACGCCCGGAGGACCCAGTGCAGGAGCTGGACCAGACGCTGGTGGCGCTTGGCTCTGCTGGCAGTAAACTTGACGCAATGGGTAATGTCATCGATGATCAGCTGTAGACAGAGGGGAAATCTCTGGCTAAAGACGTAACTGAGTATATCTTGGCTTGTTACAGAAGTCGAGACTCCCAGTTTCCTCTTGATTCAGTCTTTGAAGGACTCATTGCTGAAGAGGAGGATGTCGTCAGAGCTAGTGTCCAAGAGGCTGTTGATAAGGTTGCTTCGTTTTTACACAAGACTTAGATCCTCCAGTATCTAGAACCTTTTCCTTTTGCCCTTTGCTGTACTCCCAATTTTGTAATCCAGTACTTTGAATTAATGAAATCCATTCTTTTTGCCATGAATTTCACTTTGTCTTCAATATATCACTTTGTCTTCAATATATTGTGCCCTATCTTGTTGGCCCCCTGGTATATGTGCACAATTCGAGTGTGTACATATACCAAAAGGATTTTACAGTATGTTGATGACTTGAACATTTCGAACTTGTAGATTTTAGATCCAAAGTCTTTATCTTCGATACGTCGACTGCTGGCCCCTCGGGCTGTTGGAGCTTGATAGCTCTGACGGTACCCACCATCAACATATAACACGTCGATGGTGGGCCCCTGGGATTTATCGGAGCTTGATAGATCCGGTAGCTCCTTATGTCAATGCACGAATAGTCGACAGCAGACCTCCAGGGGTTGTCGGAGCTTTGTAGCCCCGACAGCACCCACTGTCAACAATTTAAACGTCGACATCATGCCCCCTTGGATGATGTCGGAGCTTAGTAGCTCCGGCATCATCCACCATCGATATGATTTTCTGTTTTTCCTACACATTAAAGACAAGAAAAGAATAAAATTCGTCCTCTTGTCTATAAATCGTTTGTGACTTATCATTCTTATTTGAGTTTTAAATCTGAAGAAACTCAATATGGTAGCAAGCATATTGATGTAATCTTCCCAGATTTGTATGCTTTTTTAGTACTCACCCTACTTAGGCATGCCATTATATAAGTAGAGTGGCGTGCTTAGGGTGCAGGACCAGACTAAGTCGATAGCACACTCTGGACCTATGTTGGCTTGGCGTTCAGGCAAGTAGACTATACAACATGTTGAGAACCAAAGAGACCAACAATATAACTTGTAACACATATAAATAACTTGGACAAAACTCAAAAAGAATTGCACAAATTCATTATAGATAAGAAGGATAAAAATAATAATTTGATACATTGAACCTTGTACAAAAATAAGTGCACTTGGAGTCTGTTTTCACACAGCAATGTCTTTGATTATAGGTCTAGATTACAGGGGAGACAAGGACACACTTAGGGTGCAGGACCAAGCTAAGTGCGTTATACATCTTGTACTAGCCCTAGGCTGGTAGTTACACTTTTAGTGTTGTGACTGTATAAAGTGTTACTTGACCTTTCCGGACCTTCCCGGAGGGGTCCAGATGTTCTCCCAGAGGACCTACCCTTGTCTGTGTATTGACTCTATAACATACATTGTGTGTAATTACAGAATCGCCTCCGTGATTCTAAGTATAAAACTTACGGAGGTGCTCGATGTTCCAAGGATTAGGAAGCGGAGTCCCATCCTCAGTTGCCAAGCGAATGCATCCGGACCGGGATACTTTCATCACTCAGAAGGGACCTTCCTAGCTGGGGGAAAGTTTATTCATCCCTTCACGAGTTAGTATTTTCCGCAGCACCAGGTCGCCTTCCTCGAGCTGTCGGTTGCGCATGCCTTTGATGGTAGCGCCAGAGCGCTTGGCGATAACGAGCATTCTGAATAGCTGCTTGCCACCTTCCCTCATCGATGAGGTCAAGGTCTTCACGCCGGAGCTGGTCCTGCGTGGCTTCATCGAAGGTCCGGACCCGGAGGAACCCCATGATGATCTCCGGAGGAAGGACGGCTTCAGCTCCGTACACCAGGAAGAAGGGTGTCTCCCCAGTTGATCGGTTATGTGTTGTCCTGTTTGCCCACAATGTGGATGAAAGCTCTTCAATCCAGTTGGCTCCATGCTTTTTTTAGGTGCTCGTATGTGCGCGTCTTTAGTACCTTTAGGATTTTTGCATTTGCTCTCTCTGCATGGCCATTACTTGCTGGGTGAGCTACTGAGGTGTAGCTAAGTTGAACGCCGATGTCTTCACAATATTCCTAAAATGCGGCACTTGTAAATTGGGTCCCGTTGTTAGTTATGACTTTGTTCGGAACTCCAAATCTGCATATTATGGACTTCAAGAACTTGATCGTTGATTGTTTATTGATTTTCACAACTGGAGTAGCTTCCGGACATTTGGTGAACTTGTCGATGGCAACATACAGGAACCTGTAACCTCCGACGGCTTTTGGGAATGAACCCAAGATGTCCATAGCCCACACAGCGAATGGCCATGTAGGAGGTATCATTTGTAGCGATTGAGCTGGTGTGTGAATCTGTTTTGCGTGGAACTGGCATGCTTCACATTTTTTTCACTAGCTCAACTGCATCCTGGAGTGATGTAGGCCAGTAAAAGCCATGCCGGAAGGCTTTACCAACCAACGTGCGGGAAGATGCGTGGTTCCCACACTTGCCTCCATGGATTTCTGCGAGAAGCTCATGGCCTTCTTCCCTTATAATGCAACGCATTAGGACGCCATTGGCACCACGCCGATAGAGATCCCCTTCTACCATTGTGTATCTTTTAGCCAATCTGACAATTCGGTCAGCGGATGCACCGTCTTCAGGAAGGACGTTGTCTTTCAAGTAGCTTCGAATCTCCATGATCCATGCATCGGAGCTAACTTGAGCTTCTGAGTCTGGCGTGCTGGGTTGCTCGAAGCTTCCGACAGCACCTATGACCCTTGGTGGACGCCATGGTAACAGGGCCACTGGGACCGCCAGCTTCGAGGTGCTGGTCTCGCCCCCTTCGCTCAGTTTGGCAGACTGAGCTGTTTGGTCTTAATAACCTCCGGACGAAGATTCTGTTGGGAGCCGGAGCTCCGGTTGAAGCCTTCATTGAGAGTTCATCGGCTTTAGCATTGTGAAGACGATGAACATGGTGAAGATCCAGGACTTCGAAGTCCTTCTGGAGCCTCTGGACTTCAAGGAGATAAGCAGCTAGCTAGGGATTGTTACAGCAACATTCACCTTTGACTTGTTTAATGATGAGTTGTGAATCACCCTTCACCAACAGTTGTTTGACACCATAGTATAGTGCCACCTTGAGCCCATAGATGAGAGATTCATACTCCGCCATGTTGTTGGTTGCCTTGAAGTCAAGGTGAACCATGTATTTGACCTTCTCCCTGGTAGGAGCAAGGAGAAGGATTCCAGCTCTGACCCCCTGCTTCTGCACAGAGCCGTCGAAGTAGAGAGTCCAGTGAGTCTCCGTGAATACCGAAACCTTGGGTTTCGGTTTCTACTCGCTAGGGCCCCCCGGGTTTGATGGAGAGGGAGTCCATTCCGCCATGAAATCAGCCAAATCCTGACTCTTGATTTCTTACCGCGACATGAATTCGAGATCGAACTCGGCTAGCTCTGTTGCCCACTTTGCAATGTTCCCAGTAGAATTAGGGTTATGCAAAATAGCGCGAAGTGGATAAGAAGTTACCACTGATATTTTGTGGGCTTGGAAATGGTGACAAAGCTTCCTTGAGGCAATAAGAACTGCATAAAGCAGTTTATGCACCTCAATGTATCTGGTCTTAGCATTGTGGAGTACTTCGTTGATGAAGTACACTGGGCGCTGGACAGTCCGGACCTTCTCGAAGGGGCCCGGAGTTTCTTCTCCATCGACTCGGACCCTCCCAGAGGGGTCTGAGCCTTCTTGTTGAGCTTCCCGGATCCTCCCGAAGGGGTATGGATCTTCTTCTTGTTCAACCTGGACCTTCCCTAACGGGTTCGAATCTTCTTGAACAGCCGTTGAAACTCCCTTGGATGAGAGAGGTTGATCTTCTAGCATTCTGTCTTGAATATCCGTGTTTGGGGGCTGGGACCCAGACTCGCCTTCAGGTAGCTCCGGACCCTCCCGAAGGGGTCTAGGCTCCTGTACCGGATGTGGCTCCGGTCTGTCCGCGATTAGGACCATGCTTACAACTTCCGTAGTTGTAGAAATATAAAGCAGTAAAGGCTCACCATGATTCGGAGCTACCAAGATTGGTAGGGTGGTGAGGAGCTGCTTCAGCTCTTGAAATGCTTTTTATGCTTCTTCAAACCAATGAAATGGTTCGGACTTTCTCAAGAGTTTGAAGAAGGGTAGCGTTGGCTCTGCCAGTCCTGAGATGAACCGACTGAGTGCAGCTAGACATCCAGTTAGTTTCTGGACGTCCTTGATGCGGGCTGGAGGCCGCATGTCTTCTATAGTCTTGATCTTCGTCAGGTTTGCTTCAATTCCTCAGTGAGTCACCAAGAAACCCAGGAGTTTCCCAGAGCTAACCCCAAAGATGCACTTGTCCAGGTTCAGCTTGGCGCGCGTGATGCGCAACTTGTCGAAGACGGCTTGTAAATTGTCAAGGAGTGACTCCTTGTTCTTGATCTTCACAACGATGTCATCGACATACACCTCCACTAAGTCTCTAATTAGCTCTCCAAATGTTTTGTACATAGCTCGCACAAAGGTTGAAGTAGCATTTTTTAGATCAAAGGGCATGGCAGTATAACAATATAATCCATATACTGTTATGAAGGGAGTATGCTCTTCATCTTCCTTAGACATTTGGATCTGATGATATCCAGAATATGCATCTAGGAAACACAATAGCTCTCACCCGGAGGTGGAGTCCACTGTCTGATCTATCCTAGGTAGTGGAAATGGATCCTTCGGCCATGCCTTATTTAAGGTGGTGTAGTCAATACACATACGAAGCTTCCTGCCGGCCTTGGGTATAACGACTGGGTTTGCCAGCCATTTTGGATGAAAAACCTCTCGGATGAAACCAACTTCGAGCAACTTCTTGATTTCCTGTCGGATGAAGTTTTGCTGCTCAACTGATTACTTCCGGGGCTTCTGGTGTACATACCATGCGTTAGGATAAATCTTCAGATTGTGCTCAATCACCTCCCTAGGGATCCCAGGCATTTGTGAAAGTTGTCAAGCAAACACATCGGCATTTGCCTGGAGGAACGTGATGAGCATTAGTTCCTATTTGTTGTTCAGACCTCCCGATATACGGGTGGTCTGAGTAGCATCAGAACCGATTTGGATGACTTTGACGGTAACGTCAGCGTTGCCGCTTGGTTGCACACGAGGTGTAGAGGTTGAGCCTCAATGACGAGAGCTCGAAGGTTTTGGAGCTAACTCCTTACCGGATGCTTCCTCCTACGCTGTAGCAAGCGCGTGGAGTTCTTCCAATGCAGTGATTCCTGCAGTGCGATCCTCGCGCATCCGAAGAACCCCCGAAGGTGTTGGCATCTTCAACACCAAGTAGCCATAGTGGGCTACAGCCATGAACCTGTACAAAGCAGGCCTACCCAGTATGGTGTTGAACGGTAAACTGATATGCGCCACGTCGAAGACAAGTTTATCGGTTCTATAATTCTCCTGAGTCCCGAAGGACACTGGGAGTGTGATGGAGCCGAGTGGGATAATGACCCCTGGACCTACCCCATAAAAAGGTCGAGAGGGGCGAAGGTCCAAAGGTCGGAGCTGGAGCTTAACGAAGGCTTCAAAGCTTATGAGGTTCAGCCCTGCACCTCCGTCCACCATTACATGGTGGAGTTGAACTTTGTTAATGGTCGGAGACACCATCAACGGGAGTTGTCCAGCTCTGATCATGTTACGAGGAGTTGAACATTGTTAATGGTTCGACGCTCACTGTCGAAGATGTTGGAATCATCGTTGATAGTATTGTAGACAGCCTTCAGAACCTTCTTGGGGTCCTAAAAGCCTAGCTCCTCTTCACGGAGCTTCGTCGACTTTTTAGTTTCCTTCCCGCTGGCGGAAAGGAGATTCTTCTCGGCGTTTGTTGTAGCGCTCGACAAGGTTTCAGACCTCTTGGCATTCTTCCAGACGGTGTTTGTCCGTCTTGTGGATCGGACACCACACTTTGGAGCTGCTGCCGTCTTCTGATGAAGGACGAGGTCGTTTTTCTGGGCGTGGCCCTCGGCTACCCGGAGCTGTAGCAGCCGCAATAGTAGGTGCGCCAGCCGATGTCTTGTTTTTGCCGTTGGAGTTCTTTTTCTTTTTACCACCTCCAGAAGTAGTGGCTTCAGTCTTGGTGGATTTCTTGTTGGCCTCCAGAGGTGGTTTGGAGTGCATCTCACGTCCCTCCGCAGCTTTAGCACATTTATCTACTAAGCTGAAGAGTTCCGTGATGCTGGTGACTTCTTTGGTCGCCAGCTTCTCCAACATCTTTTTGTCTCAAATGCACTATCTGAATGCAACAATAACAGAAAAGCTCGAGATTGAGGGGATGGTATTGCGTACCTGAGAAAACCGCTGAATAAAGGATCGCAAAGATTCCCCCGTCGTTTGCTTTACAGCAAACAAGTCTAGTTCAGTGCCAGGTCGGGTGTATGAACTCCTGAAATTGACAGTGAACTGCTCGCATAGTTCTGTCCAACTATTGATGGAGTCGGGCGGAAGACTCATGACCCAGGACCTTGCAGTCCCATTCAGAGCCACTGGGAAGTAGTTGGCCATCACGGCATCATTGCCCCCCGCCGCCAGTATAGCAGTGGAGTAAACTTGAAGAAACTCGGCGGGGTTGATAGTCCCGTCGAATTTCTCTTGCAAATTAGGCTGGAACTTTTGTGTCCATCTGACCATGCATAAGTGCATGGCCAGGGCAGAATAGCCTCCCCCTACTCCCAGAGGAGCAGGGTTGTCTCGAGCCTCTCGCCTCTCGCGAGCACGCTCGATATGGATGCGGTCGTCCTGTTGCCAGTAACCGCAATCAAGTTCCGACCGCAAGTCGTGAGTCGGAATCCTGGTGATGGTGTGGGTGTGTCATGCCCCGGAAGGCAGCGAAGTCACCTGCTGGGATGCAACACGTCGTCAGTGCCGTGACACGTGAGGACAAAGTCTTCCAGACAAGGTCCTACGTTGAGCTGTTGCCTGCCCCGAAGGAGGAGGACCTTGGTTGTTGATGGCATCGGTTGCGGCTGCAACCAGATGTTGTACATCAGTGCGCCACTGCTCCATCGCACCCTGAGGTGCTCTGGGCACTGGTGGGCGCTCCAACAGAGTTCGTGCAGCAATTAATGCATTTTCTGAGTTGTTGTTTGCTGATGCTGTGACCGACACAAGTACTCCATCCTGCTTTCCAGCATTGCTTGTTGAGGCAGATGGTGGTGGTGGTGGCATGACACCCGCCGGGACAACGGGGCCCGCTGGCTGCTGTATGTTAGAGGGATTGCCTCTAGCAGGCTGTTCAGCATGGTTGTCGTTGGAGGATCCTGCAGCGGAGTTCACCATCTCGTAATCTCAGGCGCCCTCCTACTTGGTGCGCCAAATGTCGAAGTGGTTAAATGACACTTCCTCCAGTACTACTAAATGTAGCCCGCGGAGGTTCTTGTATTGGTTTGGGCGCGAGGAGATCTAGAACAAGATGATGACACGTGAGATTTACGTGGTTCGGGCCGCCTGAGCGTAATACCCTACTCCACGGGGTGTATCTTTCAGTATAGCTTGTGTGCGTCTAAGCTTGGATTCGATTGGTCCCATGTACCATGCGGCACAGTTTTTTTATAGTCTAAGGACCGGCTGTTACAACATTTGTCTGGCCCGACATGTGGCCCTAGCGTATTCAATAACCTAATACATAGTCTATGAGTATTAAGCGTGATTAATAGGGTGATAACGTGCCTTAATAGCCGTGTTACCCCTATTAACAGTCCACTAATTGTGTGTCATTAATATAGCATTAATGACATGTGTTGAAGGCTGTTATATACCAATTTCATCCGTCAATTTAACTCAATTATGTGAAGGATTTATCGTTTCTTGCACACATCACCTTTCTATCTAACCCAATTCCACTTGGACTTGGAGAAATATGTGTATGCAGCATTTTATACAGGAAATGAGTAAATGTAGAGGGACCAATCCTATAAAATATCATCCCAGCCAATCAGGCGATGACACGTGGCATCCCATGGATGAAAGGGCCCAAAAACAGAAGTATCCAAGGAGATCCAATAGTGTATCACCCGTATACATCAATGGGACCCACCTGTCAGCCACCTGGAGAAAGCACACGAGAAACGGTGCAATGACCAGGTCGGCCGACCTGGTCTTTGCACCAAACTCGGTCAGCCTCCACGTGTTGGCTCCTCCCGGCTCCCTGGAGTCAATGGTGACTGATTCGCGCGCTTTTGGTGGCGGGAACCGACCTCAACACTCGTATAAATAGGACCCCCTACCCCTCACCTCAACACACACCACTTGGGCATCATTCTATTGTATACACTATCTTCCATAGTCCTTAGAGGAGTTAGGATGTAGAGAGGAGAGCCTCTAGTCCCAAGTCCAAATTGGGAAAGGAGTAGAAGGAGTCTCTCTTCCCAATTCCACATTGGGAAAGGTATGGCTTATGTATTCCTTCTTGTATTTGTGACTTTGTGCTCAATAAAGATATTATCTTTAGTCTTATTTTATACGTATACTTGGACAAAGCGTTTCTTGTTTGATTGTGGAGTCCATGTATGTGGAAGGTATAGACTTTATGATTTCACTCTCATGATCACATCTTATGGTCATAAACACTATAGACCCTCACTATAGTCTATGTAGTTATGATATGATTATGTTAATATGAATGACTTATGCTATGCTTCAACATTGGTTCAACAATGTTTAGGTTAGTCATTGCCTTAGGATGGCTTGTGCCATGGCTCCTAAGGTATTTGCTTAGTATGCTAGCATGGTGCTAGGGTATTTAAGTAGCGTTGGATGTCTCGTAGACCCACATATTGAAGAGGTAGGCAGTAGGTGGTGACAGCCCTATCTGTCCTTTGTAACCCTCCACGTTCGGCTATGCCACAGGCTCTTGGTGGGATTCGCCCTAGTATTGCTAGGGGTAAGCCCGTGCCCGATGTGTTGAAATGCATTGCATAGGAATTCATCATTGACATGACAATTAGTATCTACCTTAGGCTATGTATATGTATTAGGAGCATTGTAGGAGCAACTCTCTAACTCTCAATCCAATCTCCCTCTAGGACCCATTTTACCCTTTAGAATAGATTGCCTAGGTGTGTGTCACACTACCCCTATTATCAACTGACCCCTGTCCGGATAATGGATTAGTATCCCATAGCTTGACCCTAAGAGTAGTATATACTTTACTCCATTGCCTTCCTTTGGGATAAATACGATACCCTTGGGAATACTCATGGGTGAAATGCTACAACGGTATCTTTCGTGCGCTTGCGGATCTCATCTCTTTACCGGAGATGATCTGTGGTGTTAAGAAATACCAACAAGCATTTTTGGCGCCGTTGCCGGGGATGATTTGTTAGTATATCTTAGGAGCCATCAACAAGCATTTCTGGCACTGTTGTCGGGGAAGGCAAAGAAAGTGAAGGATAGCTATCACTTGTGATTAAGTTATAGGTACTAATAGTTATTAGACAGGATTACCCATGTTTGTTTTCTCCTTTGTGTGAAAATAGGGTAGTTTTGTCCAACCCATTGTATGGGATGGCCAACGAGGACGCAAGTGCTAAATTGCAAGATGATTTAAGGCGTACCACAACAAATGTCCGCTAGGAAACACCATTGCCTTTTTGTGGGAGAATTTCAGCTTTTAGTACGAGCCAAAGTCATCCATACCTAAGCTTGTGGAAGGCTCCAAGAAGTTCTTCTTGGTTTGCCTCCACCATGGGGTGGATAGCTGGCTCTTCATCCAACACTCGTGTCATGGGTTGGATCCACCAATCCATGACCACATTCATGCTGGAGCTGAAGGAGTCCTATTCTCATTCATCATGGATGAGAAGAAAGTCTCCACTCAAGGGGTGGATTGAAGAATGCTCGAGTTCCCATAGCTTGTCATGCAAACCACTTCACAAGGTGGATATGCTAGTTATGGAACTACACCTCCCATTGAAGTGTCATGAATATCCAAGTCGTTGGAGATTTGTTTGGATAATCCAAGTCGTGGATATTCACATGATTTGTGAAAATCCATGTAATCATGGGACACGTGGGAATTATTTCCATAAGACCCATGAGGACCTTTTTCAAACAACAACTCCCATGGCTACCATTCACAAGGAGGTCAAGGGTGGAATTAACATCACCCTTGTATTCAAGGAGGCTATGTCTTTCCAAGGGATTTAAGTTCAACTAGCCTACCTCGAAGTATCTTGGCCAAGCAGAAATCAAGACAACATTCACATGAAGATCTTGGCCAAGGACAATAACTTAAGGATCATTCAAAGTCCAAGATATCCCACATCACTTGTTGGGATTCCCACACTTCGACCAAACCCATTCAACCTAGGGCAAGTGACATTGTGGATGAAGCATTTCTTGTTTGATTGTGGAGTCCACATGTCATCATGTCCAAGGAAGCCTTTGATCCATGATCAAGGTATGGGTTGATTCAATGGAATACCAATATGGCCAGAGTGTCACCCCTAAGGAGGACAAAGCCTCACCATGCTCATGAAGGAATACATTCAAGAGGGAGAACCCGTCGCTACAACAACATGTCTATATCAATACAACGGGGAGAGGCTAGGGCCACCATGTGGCCCACATGTCCAAATGACAGCCAAATGAGTTTGGCATGTCAAAACAGAAGAAATCATCCACATCTTCAACTTCGGGATTAGACAACAAATCATCGCGCTGAACAGAACGGAGGTAAGTCCTACTCATCGGACTTCAAAAATTTGGTGAGTCCTTGCCAATAGGTTAATTGGTAGTTATCTCATATTTGTTTTCCAAATTGCATCAACCCTTGCATTTGCATGTTTGAAATTCCACACTTGCATGTTGGAAAGTAAAATTTCCAACCATCATAAAACTAAAAGATTGAATTAGGGGAGAAATTTAATTGGATACGAACTACGTGCATGATCACTTGAATTTATCTTCCTAGTTCAAACCAAAAAGGTTTGCTTTGACTCTCATTGCATTTACAAGTTATTTCAAGTTGGGAAAGATAATTTGAAAATTGGGTTCAATTTGCTTTTGGCTAACGTAACCCGTTTTTGAGTTGTTTTGTGTGTTCCTGATTAAAGTGCAGCTAGGTCAAAATTGTGAAGAGGTGGTTTGGCAAGAAAGTGGAAGGTTTCATCAAGCTCAAGTCACCATTGGGAGGATTTGAGAACACTTCTCTCCTTCAAACTCATTTTGAGTTTGAGGAAGAGAAATGTTCAAGAGGATGACCCAATGGAGGAGCCAGAACCAAATCCATCGCCAAATCCAACCTCAACTTGGCATTTGACATAAACCATCAAGCCTACGCCAAAAATCAAGGTTGTGAGTTTCTCACACAAAGACCTTCGTCACCAACTAATGCCCAAATGAGGTATGAGTTTAGAATTTTCCATTGTTTGGTTTGCCATAGAATTGAATGTATTTGCTTGCATTTGTGAGGAAGGTTGACACTTCCTCATCATTCAATTCTCAATCATCATCACAAGAGTAAGCGTGGGTATTGACTTTTGGATCTCCAAAATGAAATTCCACCTTACTTGGAAAAATCTCAAACAAGTACCTAGAATCCTTTAAGAATTGATTTGTAAACTTAGTCATTTTTGTCGAGGTTTAGAAAACAAAACTTTTGGGCATGACTTAATTGGTGAATTGGCATATAGGAATTTGGGCATAGTGACATCCATAATTTTTAATTGAGCTTCATGCATAGATGGTGTTACTAGATTTCAAACTCCTAGGAATAAGTGATATCCTTGCTCTGAAATTGAATTGCATTTTTAGGAGGAGTCACTAAATTTCAAATTCCTAGTGAGGTTCAGGAGGATAAAATTGAGAATCTTGTTTGTCATGGTCTAAATGATAAAAATTTGCTCTTGAAAGCTAATATGGTTAGAAACTTTAAAAGGTGTAGGGATCCATATAGTGTATTTCTATCACATGCATTGCTATGAGTAGGAGCTTTAGAAAATATGCAACATGAATTATCCATAAAGCTCCACTCTTATCAATGAATAACACATTGATCATAGATACACTTGACATTGGATCCAATGCATATTTGATTTTGTTCTCCCCCGTATGTACAAATGAAAGTTCAGTTACCTAACTCGATCGTTCATTTGTACAAGTATCGGGAGCTAACCATCCCTCTCTATTCAAGAGAGGAAGTTTGTAGGAATAATATTACTATGCAGGCATTCAAGAAGCTGATTGTTGGGATCCCTAGAGGATCCCATTTCAACATCTCCTGGCCATGGAGTAAATAAGGATGGTTGCTACCTATCGGAAATTATGCCCCAAGGTCAATCATAACTATACGAGGCTAGAGATTTGAAATGGGAACCCTCCATGAGCAACCAATGGGATGCCACAAATGGGTGAGAGCATTATGCTCTCAACTATTTTAAGCACTCATTCAAGCTTAAGGGATTTTCCACCATCATTGGGTACAAGTTATTCCTATGTGGCTAAGAGTTATGATGTACCATGACCAAGGAATGACAAGATCACACACAATTTATATTGGGTGCAAGTTGTTCCTATGTGGCTAGAAGGTATGTCATGCCTTAGCCAAGGAACAACAGATCACACTCAACCCATGTTGAGTTCATGTCATTCCTTTGTGGTTCTAGGTATGTTGTACCTTACCCAAGGAACAACTGATCATACCCAATGCATGTTGGGCACATGTCACTCCCTTATGGCAAAAAGATATGATACACCTTAGCCAAAGAATGACGAACATACTAAATGTATGTTGAGTGCACGTCATTCCTTTGGATCTAAAAGGTTATCATTATCTTAGCCAAGGAATGGCAAATCACACCCAACACATGGAGACCCTGATGTGCGGACGATCAACATCGAAAACACTCTATTCAACCACACCCATGGTGTCAATGGGAGGCAACACAACAATCAACACTCAACCCTCCATTGTCAAAGCCATGCTGCAACAAGGATAGGCCAACTCATGGCCTACCTCCGTCGTTACGGTTTCAACCCCTATCACGGACCTTGATCAAGAATAAGCTTGGGGGAGGACCCCCACTTGAGGTAACTTGTATCACAACCACTACATTTTTATTTCAAATCATCCATTGCATATTTATTTTCCATCCATCCATCATCCACCTTGCATTTAAAAAAAATATAAAAATAGGTTAGATTTGCTTTCATCAAAAAAGGATGTGCGGTAAGAATGATTTAGAATTCACATAGATGAAATGATGAATAGTTGCTCTGTTTATTTTCATAAGTCTCTAGTTTACCACTTGCTACTCTCCAAATATTGCTTTCATTGGTTTGAAATACTTTTACCTTAATTTGGAAGTTGTGGGTAGCAAAAGCTTAATCTAATTCTAGGTTGTTGCAAGATTAGAATTAGTAATTGGGCTGCTAGTCCTAGTTTGAAAGTAAAACTTAGATTTCCGGAGAAATTCTAAAAAGATTTAAGTTTCCCTCAATTGATTGGAAATACCTACCAAAGCCATATGATGTTCATACATAGACAAAACCTTATGCATATGCTATTTGCTTTCACATTGAAGCCTAGTGAAACTAGTATAGACCTATGTGAGAAATCATTCAACTCTTTTTGAATTCAAGACTTCACTTGCACATGCTATACTTCTACACTAGAAGTAAGCAAAACGTCCATCATATCCACCATACCACAACAAAAAGAGAAACTCCATGTTATTCATGTTTAGCACTCTCTTCAAAATTCATTGCAAAGAAAGGGAGTAGAAGACATGGCTACAAAAAGAAAATGAAAAAAAAAAGGCATGCTTACATCATAAGCATGGGAAAAAAAGAGAGAAAAGAAAAGTAGCCATGTTTCATCCCTGCAAAAAAGAAAGAGAGATTATACCAAAAAGGAGTTATCTCAAGTATCCACATCCACTTCCACTCCATCACACATGCACTAGTCCTATATCAAAAAGTTTTGATTTGAATTCTCCTAAGGCTTACTCTTTTGACTTAGCAATATATATGATGCAAATATGCCTACTTACTTTCCTTACCAAGCTCCACATACAAGCCATGTTCAATGAGTAGGAATAGTAGAGGCACAATGCTTTGGTGAGGAAATATTCCCACTATCCACAAAGGAGTGATTGAGAGAATCAAATTGAGGTACTTAATATCTAAATTGAATTCTCCGGGATTTAAGTGGAACTTGATTTCTAGGCTATGATTGCTCCATTTGCTATTCTAACTTTCAACTACTCATGAATATGAAAAATCATAAGCCCATGATAACTTAAGAAAGGTAGGGTATCATAGCCAATTTCTGCAATACTAGGTAGAGTATCTTATTGTGCATTAGATACTTTTGAAAATAAGATATTGTAGCAACTCCTGATCATCAACCTAAAGTCTTGACTTTGCTCGGGACGAGCAAAGGATAAGCTTGGGAGAGTTTGTTGACGGCTGTTATATACCAATTTCATCCGTCAATTTAACTCAATTATGTGAAGGATTTGTCATTTCTTGCACACATCACCGTTCTATCTAACCCAATTCCACTTGGACTTGGAGAAATATGTGTATGCAGCATTTTATGCAGGAAATGAAGAAATGTAGAGGGACCAATCCTATAAAATACCATCCCATCCAATCAGGCGATGACACGTGGCATCCCATGGATCAAATGGCCCACAAACAGAAGTATCCAAGGAGATCCAATGGTGTATCACCCATATACATCAATGGGACCCACCTGGTAGCCACCTGGAGAAAGCACACGAGAAACGATGCAATGACCAGGTCGGCCAAACTAGGGGGTCGGCCGACCTGGTCTTTGCACCAAACTCGGTCAGCCTCCATGCGTTGGCTCCTCCCGGCTCCCAGGATTCAATGGTGACTGATTCGCGCGCTTTTGGTAGCGGGAACCGACCTCAACACTAGTATAAATAGGACCCCCTACCCCTCACTTCAACACACACCACTTGGGCATCATTCTATTGTATACATTATCTTCCATAGTCCTTAGAGGAGTTAGGATGTAGAGAGGAGAGCCTCTAGTCCCAAGTCCAAATTGGGAAATGAGTAGAAGGAGTCTCTCTTCCCAATTCCACATTGGGAAAGGTATGGCTTATGTATTCCTTCTTGTATTTGTGACTTTGTGCTCAATAAAGATATTATATTTAGTCTTCTTTTATACGTATACTTGGACAAAGCGTTTCTTGTTTGATTGTGGAGTCCATGTATGTGGAAGGTATAGTCTTTATGATTTCACTCTCATGATCACATCTTATGGTCATAAACACTATAGACCTCCACTATAGTCTATGTAGTTATGATATGATTATGTTAATATGAATGACTTATGCTATGCTTCAACATTGGTTCAACGATGTTTAGGTTAGTCATTGCCTTAGGATGGCTTGTGCCATGGATCCTAAGGTATTTGCTTAGTATGCTAGCATGGTGATAGGGTATTTAAGTAGCGTTGGATGTCTCGTAGACCCACAGATTGAAGAGGTAGGCAGTAGGTGGTGACAGCCCTATTTGTCCTTTGTAATCCTCCACGTTCGGCTATGCCATAGGCTCTTGGCGGGAGTCGTCCTAGTATTGCTAGGGGTAAACCCGTGCTTGATGTGTTGAAATGCATTGCATAGGAATTCATCATTGACATGACAATTAGTATCTACCTTAGGCTATGTATATGTATTAGGAGCATTGTAGAGCAACTCTCAATCCAATCTCCCTCTAGGACCCATTTTACCCTTTAGAATAGATTGCCTAGGTGTGTGTCACACTACCCCTATTATCAACTGACCCCTATCCGGATAATGGATTAGTATCCCATAGCTTGACCATAAGAGTAGTATATACTTTACTTCATTGCCTTCCTTTGGGATAAATACGATACCCTTGGCAATACTCATGGGTGAAATGCTACAACGGTATCTTCCGTGCGCTTGCGGATCTCATCTCTTTAGCGGAGATGATCTGTGGTGTTAAGAAATACCAACAAGCATTTCTGGCGCCGTTGCCAGGGATGATTTGTTAGTATATCTTAGGAGCTATCAACAACATGTAATCAGGTCTTGTAACTGCCGCATTAACTGTCCCTTGAATGTTCGTGCTGTTGGAGATTAGCCAATGTCTTTGTTGGTGTTGTAGGTCCGGAAGCTCCACACGTGGCAGTTCAGGAGCTTCCCCTCGTGGGGAGATAGGTACGGAACTGATATACACGTGGCGGCACCGGAGCTTTCCTATGTCGGGAGTTCAGCTCCGGTCTTATATTACATGTGGCAGTCCTGGAGCTACCCATATGAGGGAGGCGGGTCTAATGTCGTGTGACATGTGGGGCCTGAGGAAGCTTTCAACTCGGACAGGTGGAATTCTCTTGTACTTCTTGCGGTATCATGGGGTACCCGGTACGCAGGGTACCAACAACAACTGTGTCATTAGGGAGGCCAAGATCGAGATGATCGAAGGAGAACTTGAGAGGTTCACTATCATGGATGGTGAATCTCCCCAAGACTTATACGACCGCCTCAAGACTCTCATCAACAAGATTCGGTCTTATGGAAGCACCCGGTGGACCGACCATGAGGTGGTAAAGAGGATGATTGGAGCATTCATGCCTCGAAATGTCACTCTTTGCTCACTAATTCGTGAGAGTCCGAATTTTCACAAGATGACTCCCGAAGAAGTTCTTGGGAGGATCATCAACCATGAGATAACGGAGCAAGAAGCTATGTTCCACAACGATCTACAAAAGCTCTCCTCCTCCTCCAAGAAAAGGGATGTTGCATTCAAGACAACATCCTCAAGATCACAAGAAAAGGAAGAGAGTGATGAAGAGAGCCCCGACACCGATGAGGAAGAGGCACTCTTCATCAACAACTTCAGGAGGATGTTTAGAAGAAGGAGGGAGGCTACCATCATGAAAGAAAGAGCAAAGACAAGCCCAAGACAAGATCAAAGAGGGCTTTCTACAATTGTGGGGAGTATGGTGGCTTCATTGTGGATTTCCCACACAAGGAAAACAAGAAGAAGAAGGAGGGCAAGTCCAAGGAGAAGAAGTACTTCAAGAAGGAGAAGCAATCGGGGCATGCCCATCTTGGAAAGGAATGGGATTCAAATGAGGAATCCTCCTTCGATGAAGAGGAGAAGATAGCAACCATTGCTATATGAAGAAGACAACCGCGGAGAACAAGCTCTTCCCCAACTTGGAGAAATCAAGGCCAACTTGCCTCATGGCCAAGGAGGGAAGAAGGAAGGTTAAATCTAAATCCTCCTCTTCAATTTCTTCGCATGATGATTTTGATAGTAGGTTTGAGAATGAACATATGCTTAAGGATATGAGTAAAACTACCTTGAAAAGATTGAGGTTGTAGACGGATGTGATATTTGACAAGGAAGAGCTCATCAACCGTCAAGAAGACATGCTCATCCAACAAAAGGAGAGATGTCAAGAGGTTGAGGAGCTCTTGGAGCTTGAAAGAGAAAGAAGCAAGGCACTTGAGTGTGAACTCGCTTTGAGCAAGGAAACTTGCTCAACCCTTGAGAACACTACAATTGTACTCAAGGATGAACTTATTAGTTTGACACATGCTAACAAGATCATTGAAACACAAGTGAAGTCTCTCAAGGTCAATGCCCCTTCTTCATCGATAAGCTCACCTTCTACAAATGTCAAATCTGAAGCGCCTCAATCTTGCAAATGCTCAGACTTGATTATGAAACTTAAAGATGAGCTTAAGTTGGCACAAACCAATCAAGCACTAAAGGGTGGCATCTTTGACAAGGAGAAGATGGCATATGCACGTAGTGCATAAGCCAACACAAGACATCCCCTTGTCAAGGATGGTCTTGGTTATTCTAGGGAGATGAGGCAAAACGCCAAAACTCCCAAGAATAGCAAAGACTTGATTGTTTTTGTCAAAGGATGCTCATACAACAATAAGGGAAAGAACATCGCTACATCACCCAAAATGCCTAAGAAAGAACCTCATCCATTGTTCCATGACTTTGATGCTTCATATGTGTTATTAAGGAACAAATTTGGTAAAGCTTATGCTAGTAAGTTGGGCCACACCGAAAGAGTCCTAAACATTGCGTGCGGGTGCCCAAGTGCCTCTTGACTAACATCAAAGGACCCAACACTGCTTGGGTACCTAAAGCCAAGGCTTAAATCTTTCTTGTAGGCATACTCCTCCGGTGGAACCAAATGGGTTCTTAATAGCGGATGCACCAACCATATGCACCGGAGAGAGGAAGATGTTTGTGGAGTATGAGCAAATGAAGATCCAAGTGAAGGAATCTATTTTGGGGACAATAGCCAAGGAAAAATCCTTGGCACCGGTAAAATTTCAATATCTTCTAATCATACACTTTCAAATGTTTTGCATGTTGACTCACTTGATTATAAACTCTTGTCCATATCACAACTATGTGACAAAGGTTATAATTTTCTCTTTACTAATGAGGGTGTGACCGTCACAAGGAGAAGTAATGGCTCAATTGCTTTTAAGGGTGTACTCAAAGGAAAGCTTTATCTTGTGTATTTCTCCGTCGATAAAGCCCAACTTGATACATGCTTAATTCCAAAAACTAACATGGGATGGCTTTGACATAGAAGGCTAGCCCATGTTGGGATGATAAACTTGCAAAAACTCATTAAGGGCGAGCATGTCCGTGGTTTAAAGAATGTTGTGTTTGAAAAGGATAGGCCATGTAGCGCATGCCAAGCCGGAAAGAAAGTTGGAGCTCCACATCCATCCAAGAACATTATGACGACAACAAGACCATTGGAACTTCTACACATGGATCTCTTCGATCCAATCGCCTACATAAGTGTTGACCGTAACAAATACTGTCTTGTTATTGTTGATGATTTTTCATGTATCACTTGGCTATTCTTTTTGCATGATAAAAGTGAGACTCAAGGTGTACTCAAGAAATACTTGAAGAGAGCTTAAAATGAGTTATCCTTAAGTATCAAGACCATAAGGAGTGACAACGACACCGAATTCAAGAATACTCAAGTTGAAGAGTTTTTGGATGAATAAGGCATCAAACATGAGTTCTCGGCCCCCTACTCGCCTAAACAAAATGGGGTGGCCGAGAGGAAGAATAAAACTCTAATTGAGATGTCAAGAACCATGCTTGATGAGTACAAGACGTCGTACCAGTTTAGGGCGGAAGCGGTTAACAGCGCTTGCCATGCCATAAACCGGTTATATCTTCACCGCATACTCAAGAAGACATCTTATGAGCTCCTAACCGGTAACAAGCCCAACATTTCTTACTTTCGTGTTTTTGGCAGCAAATGCTACATTCTCAACAAGAAGCCTAGGACTTTGAAGTTCACTTCTAAGTTCGATGAGGGTTTCTTGCTTGGTTATGACTCAAACACCTACGCCTATCGTGTCTTCAACAAATCCTCCAGAATTGTTGAAGTAGCACGGGATGTAGTGTTTGATGAGACTAATGGCTCCCAAGTGGAGCAAGTTGATCGTCATGTGCTAGATCAAGAAGAAGCTCCACAAGTAATTATAGGAAGGATGGCACTTGGAGATATACGACCACAAGAACAACCTCAAGATCCAATTGACCATCTCACTCATCAAGCAAGCTCTTCCTCAAGTGATCAAGATCAAGTCTCCCAAGATGCGCTCCAATAAGATGAAAATGGAGGCATAAATCAAGGGGGAGACAATGAAAATGAGGAAGACAAAGATGAAGATTCAAGACTTCAAGCGACCCACCCAAGTGTGCACCAAAGCATTCAACGGGATCATCCCGTTGACAATATACTTGGAGACATATCCAAGGGGGTAACTACTCGATCTCGTGTTGCAAATTTTTGTGAACATTACTCTTTTGTTTATTCCTTGGAGCCTCACAAGGTTGAAGAAGCACTATGAGATCCGGATTGGGTGATGGCCATGCAAGAAGAGCTCAACAACTTTGAAAGAAATCAAGGGTGGGAGCTCATGAAGAGGCCTAATGCAAATGTTGTGGGCACAAAGTGGGTGTTCCACAACAAACAAGATGAGCACGGGGTAGTTACAAGGAACAAAGCACGACTTGTGGCCAAAGGGTATTCACAAGTCAAAGGTTTGGATTTCGAAGAAATCTTTGCTCCCGTAGCTAGGCTTGAATCAATTTGTATATTACTTGCCTTTGCTACTCACCATGATTTTAAGATATATGAAATGGATGTCAAGAGTGCATTCCTCAATGGTCCTATCAAGGAAGAGGTGTATGTGGAGCAACCCCCCGGCTTTGAAGACCAAGAATTTTCAAACCATGTGTACAAATTGTGTAAGGCGCTCTATGGGCTCAAACAAGCTCCTAGAGCTTGGTATGAGTCTCTTAGAGACTTTCTAACTCAAAATGGTTTTAAAATTGGGAAGACGGATTACACTCTATTCACTAAGCATTTTAATAATGATTTGTTTGTTTGCCAAATATATGTTGATTGCATTATATTTGGTTCTACTAACAAAGCTTTTTGTGATGAGTTTTCCAAGATAATGGCCAGAATATTTGAGATGTCCATGATGGGGGAGTTGAAGTTCTTCCTAGGTTTTCAAGTGAAGCAACTCAAGGAAGGGACATTCATTAGTCAAACTAAGTACACATAAGACATACTTAAGAAGTTTGACAAGGACAAGGCCAAACCCATCAAGACTCCTATGGCAACCAATGGGCATCTTGATCTTAATGAAGATGGTCCAAGTGTGGACCAAAAGGTATATCGTTTCATGATAGGTTCATTGCTTTACTTATGTGCATATAGGCCCAATATCATGCTTAGTGTGTGTATGTGTGCTAGATTTCAAGCTGCTCCTAAGGTGTGTCATTTGACAGCCGTTAAGAGAATTCTTAGATATTTGGTTCACACACCAAGCCTAGGACTTTGGTACCCCAAAGGCTCTAAGTTTAATCTCATTTGATATTTTGATGCAGACTATGTGGGGTGCAAAGTTGATAGGAAGAGCACCTCCGGAACTTGCCAATTTCTTGGTAGATCCCTAGTGTCTTGGTCCTCAAAGAAACAAAACTCCATTGCTCTTTCCACAGCCGAAGCGGAGTATGTTGCCACCGGAAGTTGTTGTGCACAACTTCTTTGGATGCAACAAACTCTTAGGGACTATGTCATAAACTTGCGCCATATCCCCATCCTATGTGACAATGATAGTGCCATCAAAATAGCCCGCAATCCAGTTGAGCATTCAAGGACCAAACACATTGATATCCGCCCCCACTTCTTGAGAGATCACTCCATCAAAGGAGACATTGCAATCCCATGCGAGAACCAAAAAAAAATAGGCCGATAGTTTTACCAAACCCCTAGATGAGAAAAGATTTTGCAAACTTAGGAGTGATCTCAATATCTTATATTCTCGAAATGTGGCTTGAGTCTTGCACATCTGATTGTTATATTCAAAATTCACACATGCTTGCGAAAAACTCATCCTCCTCAATTTTCTACAAATTATTTTGAAATTATTAAATATTTGTGAATTATGGTCATAGTTGATTGTTGATTGCTTACTGGCCATGTTTACAAAGATCTTTCGTGAACATATAGTCCAAAAGGATCAAATCTCCACTGAGAACTCAATATATAGGAGTTTTCAGCCTTAGGATCGAACTAGTCCGCCCTTTAGATCGGACTAGTCTGGTGGCTCAGAATAGTCCGGACTTAGTCCGCTGGACGGACAAGTCTGGGTCTCCAACCGGACAACTCCAGGACTTGGGGACTTAACCTCCCCAGAGAGCCCTCGACCTCCTCACTCTTACCCACACAGTCTCTCTCTTCAAAACGCACGAAAACCGCCCCCAAATCGGCAATTTTCGATTCCAAACACCAAATCTCGATTCCATTCTGTGGATTGAAGCCCTAGGGTGCGTGGGAACTCGTCCCCAAGCATCGGAGGTCGATTCCTCACCCACATTTCGTCGAATCGAAGATTTGAAGAGGTATTCTTGACCTAACACAAAAACCTTCGAATTTTAGTTCTTTTAGGTCTATTGATAGAAACCTCTTCACAAATGTTGTTGTTCACATCATTGTGATCATGTACCTCAATTTTGGTGGTAGGATCTGTAGATTTTGTAAAATTTATCTAGATTAGGGTTCTTGTTGTGTGAACCAGACTAGTCCGGCCACAGGGCGAACAAGTTCGGCTTGGTACGGACTAGTCCGGCCCCTGGGCGAACAAGTCTGGGTTACACAGTGAAAACCCTAACCTTGATCAATTTGTGAATTCTAATGCCATTTCTCTACTCCCTTGGACTTATACACATTCCTTTGAATCTCTTATCAGCAACTATGTCGGATTCCGACTATGTTCCACTTTCCGACTCCGAAGCCGAGGCGGGACGGCAAGCACTATACCATCGAAAGCGCGAAGAGGACGAGCTTGTCATGCCATATCTCGAATCCCAGTCCGAGGCAAGGAAAGCAAAGAAACAGCAGAGGGAAGCCCACAACTCAACTGCAGCCGAGGTAGCTCCCAAGAAGAAAAGACTTGTGACTGTGGGGGAGAAGGCAAAATCCCAGGAGGCAAGGACCTCCAAGGACAAGGGCAAGGCACCAGTGGATGTTGCACCCAGGAAGAGGGTCCTTGTTGCTAAGAAGCCTCCAACCAAGGCAAAGAAGGGAGCCTCTCAGCCCATAGGTCCCTTCGGGATGTCTTCACCTGCACAGAACCCCAACCGTGCAGCTGCCTTCGATGCCAACATCTTCAAAGGAAAAGGGGCTGAGATGGCTAGGAAGATCAGGAAGATCAATATCTACCAAAGGGAGAGGAGCATAGTGGATCCCCACTTTTGGTGTGACTTCCACTGTGACTACTACAGGACAGTCTACATGTCCAAGCAGACTCCAGTCACAGATGCTCAGTGGATCGATTGGGACTACATGGCCCAGAAGGATCACGTGGCTTTCAATGTTGTGATTGAGGTCATAGAGTGCCATGGCTTGAAGAAGTTCATGGCATTTCAATATGATTGGAATGTGAAAGTAATTGCCCAATTCTACTCTATTGTCTACTTCCATACCGACGGGGACAGGAGGATCACTTGGATGATCCATGGAGAGCAATACTCCACCACTTACTGGGAGTTTTCTCAGCTACTAGACTTGGAGGATCAACTGAAGAATGAGATCATCATTTCCAACCTAAGGCCAGTTGATCGAGACACTTTTGAGTACATGTATCCAAGTTATGTACCTTTTGAGGCGGGGCACATAAGGAACATCAACCGTTCTATAGTGTCCTCAACCGTGTCCTTCGGAAGATTATTGCCCCCAAGGATGGAGATGCGGGGATTATTCAAGGAAATTTAGGGCACTTGATGGTTCTAATTGATGGAGATGTCCGTTTCAATGTGGTGGACTACATCTTTGACGACATCTTCAACATCTCGCATACTCCAAACCGATCATGTGGATACGCTCCTTACATCATGTACATGATCGAGAAGGTGTTCGGGCTCACCTTCAAGAAGGACATCACTCACCGAAGGCTTTGTCCTCAAATCCCTTCTCCGGAGCTTGCCACCCCTAGAAGGAAGAATGCGGATCCTCCCGCTTCTTCTTCTCACTTCGTGCCATCACCTCCTCCACCTTCTCCATCATCACAATGCGGCAGTGGTTTCCTCAAATGCTTTAAATCCATCTTCTCCTCTTGCCAGATAGCGGAGGTTCGGCAACGTCGCATGGAGCGTCGTCAAGAGAAGTATCTCAAGGCGATGTGCGACAAGCTGGACATCCCCATGTCTCTCGCCGCAGAAAGTGATGGGGAGATGACTCCATTCCCGGAGTTCAACGCCGGGGAGCTTACTCAATTCGTTGAAGATGGTACCTCCACAGCGGCTCCATCCGAATATGATGACCATGATGACCCGGAAGCCACGGAGAGAGACAGTGGGCATCAAGGTGGAGGAGACGACGACGACGATGATGAGGAGGAGTAGATCTTAGGACTCCTCTTTCTTTCTTTTCCTTTTTGGTGTCTTGATGCCGAAGGGGAAGAGATTGGAAGGGGGTACTTAGATAGTTTTATGGGCAAGAGATTGATCCACTATGGACTTATGTTTTTAAAACTTTCATTTCAAGTTGTTGTAAGACTTAATCTATGTTCTCATGTATTTTGTCTAAATTGTGATGTGTTGCCTCAATTACATGTTTATCTTGCATATTTGTTGCCTTATCATGATTTATGAGCACATCACTTAGGCACCCCACCATAACATGTATATGTATGAGAACTCTCTCAATTTCTCTTACTCATGATGCATACATTGAGGGGGATTCACTCATACAAATACATGTTATGAAAACAAATTAGTATCCTTTTCTGTTGAAGTCTTAATGTGTTGTCATCAATCACCAAAAAGGGGGAGATTGAAAGTGCATCTAGGCATCCCCGTGGGTTTTGGATGATTGATGACAACAATTAAGAGACTAATGAGCTGAGTTGATCTTAAGCACAAGTGTGATGGTTGAAATGAGACGAAAACCCTAAAAAGGAAGAGGTCGAAATGGGCGTCAAAGACTCAAGCGTAGAAATTAGGGTTTCTATGATGTTGAGCTTAAGTGAGTCGTATCATGTGTGAGGGTGGATGTATCATGTGCATTGAGATCATTCTAGAGGGCTTAAAGTGGTGGTTGAGAGAAAAACCTAAGTGAGAAGCCAAATGAGGCAAATAGGAGGTCGTACTAGTCCGGGCCTCAGGGCCGGACTAGTTCGGCCAGTCAGAGTAGTCCGTTCTGAGTCGGACTAAAGGTCTCTGGAGGAGATCAGACTTGTTTGTATGGGTACGGACTAGTCCGTTCATCCCTTAGTGGGGTTGGAGCTAAGTCCTCAAAAATCAGACTTGTCCGTTTTGGAACAGACCAAAGCTCTTTGGAGAAGTTCGGACTTGTCCATGGTGGTACGGACTAGTCCGTTTGAGACTTAGTGCGAGAGAAACCGAGCAAACCTTAGAGGGCTGGACTAGTCCGCCCCCTGTGGCCGGACTAGTCCGTGCCTACCCAACTGAGTCCGTTTTGGGATGGATTAAACCTTTTATGTCCTACTTCATACTAATCCGTTGTTGACCGGACTAGTCCGTATTGTTAGTGGACATTTGAAATTCAAACATTGGCGCACACGTGATCTGTTTTGTCGATCGATGACGTGAAATTCTCAGTGGTCCCAGAAGGCCGAACTAGTCTATGGTAGAGGACCGGACTAGTCCGGGGTTGTCCTGGTGGCAACGGGACCCCTATAAAAAGGGGACCCCCAACCCCTATTTGATAACTTTTGAACCCTAGTGCCACCACAAGTGCCCTAGAGCCTTCCAAAGCCTTCCAGTTGTTCTACTAGCCCTCTAAGACCAAATCTTGAAGAGATTAGGGTTTGGGGAGGAGAGTGAAGGAAGATCATCGCGCTTTAGCTCTCAGTTTGATCTCTTGCACATTGTGTTGTGTTTTGTGACTTGTGTGAGTTGAGCTTCGTGTGCTCCTCATTGTATTGATTTGTGGGAGCCTCAACTTGTGAGCAGCCCTAATCAAACTTGGTGATTACCCATTGTTATAGTGGAAACCAAGCCGATCATTGTGGTGGCTTGGTGAGAGAAGGGTCAAGTGAGACCCGGTCCTTGTGTGGACTTCTCAACGTGGAGCTGAACCGTGGGATAAATTGTATCTCTCTTGTCACCTTACATTTGATAATCACTAGAATTGATTTTAGGGTTAATATTGCTCTTCACTTTGATCTTGTTGGAATGTTGTAACCTATTTGCCTACAATTTTCAATCTAAGTTGTATTAGGTTACTACACATTACCTACATCTTTGGTGAACTTAAATTTTGCAAATAGCTTGTAGAAATCAAGTTTTTAGGTTTTCACCCAGTGCTGAGCGGACTAGTCCGGCCCTATCCAGGCAAGTCTGGCCTCAACAATTTAATCTTGTTTTATTAAGCTATTTTAGGTATTATTGCCTATTCACCCCCCGCCCTCTAGGCGACTTTCACCAGCTCCGACACTTCGCAAGGGGCCTGATGTCGACGTCCCAGAATGTCAACATCAGCACCAAGCGCAGATAAGTGAGTAAACTCTCCTACCCCGCACTTGTTGCTAACAGGGTTCTCTTGTGATAGCCTGTGCACCAGGGGCCTGCCGTCGATGACTCTACGACGATGTTGGACGATATCGGAGCATCCAACTCTGGCACCTCCCAAGGGGCCTACCGTCGACGACTCTACGACGATGGTGGGCGACGCCGGAGCGACCAGCTCCGGCACCTACCAAGGGGCCTGCCGTCGACGTCTCCACGACGGTGGTGGGCGACGCCAGAGCATCCAACTTCGGCACTTCGCAAGGTGCCTGCCGTTAATGTTCCAGAAAATCAACATCACCACCAAGCGCGGATAAGTGAGTAAACTCTCCTACCTCGCACTTGTTGCTAACAGGGTTCTCTTGCGATAGCCTGTGCACCAGGGGCCTGCCGTCGACGACTCTATGACGATGGTGGATGACGCCAGAGCATCCAGCTCCAGCACCTCCCAAGGGGCCTGCCATTGACGAATCTACGATGATGGTGGCGAGACCGGAGTGTCCAGCTCCGGAACCTCCCAAGGGGCTTGCCGTCGACGTCTCCAATACGGTGGTGGGCGACGCCGGAGCGTCCAGCTCTGACAATTGGTGGCGTTATGAAACTCCAACTACCCTGCTCTGTTGGGGGCACGTTGAAGACCTCGTGCAAATCAAAATGCTAGATGTGTCCAGCCAACTAACCACATCTACCAAGGGGCCTCTAAGGGGGTTCCATCTGCAGGAAGTCAATGCGCAACATCTTGGCTGTATCAATGGTGCAATCGTTGGTCCTAAAAAGCTAATGGGCTCGGCAAAGGTTCTGCAAACCCTTATGCAACTAAGGACTCAGAGCAACAGTTGAGAAGCACAAAGACAAGCCAAGAAGCCAAACACAAATTTATATTCATTAATGAATATTTACAAAGGGGAGAACCCCGGATACAAAGTCGGGCTGCCAGCCTCAGTCCCTGCCGAATTGCGCGACGACATGTTTCACAACATTCTTGACCTGTGTCGCTCCCGCCTCCTCGCGCTCTTCAACAGGACCCTCAAAAATTGGCTCTAGGGGCAGATCAGAGTGTCAGCTCCGGTAGCACACTAGGACATGGGTTGCTACCATCTCCGCCATCGCCCTACACTCGACTTCCAGGCGTTGAGCCAGCTGACGCTCCTGTAGATCGAGCTCCCGGGCGCGGTGCTTCATCGAGCACTTCCGAGCCTTGGACGTCGAGATCACGCAGGAGAAGATCCTGGCGCTCAGCTGAATGTTGCGCCCGATCCCGCGACAAGTCCCTCTCCCAGAGCTCAAGATCTTCAAGTCGGGATTGCAGCCTATCCCGATCAGCCTCAGCATGAGCCATCATTGCCTGGGCCGTCACCTTCTTCTCGGTGACTGCAGCCTCCCTCTTGGCAACGGTGGCTTCTTGGCGACTCAGGGCCTCTCGATCTTCTTCAAGAGCACGCAGGCGAGCGTCATCCGCGTCGCTGGCCACCTTGGCATCGGTCAGAATCTTCTGGGACAGGGCGTCTGTGGCCCTCACCAAGTGGTGCCTCATCTCCAGCTCCTTGCTCTCCTTCTGGTACTTCGCCTTCGCCTCAGTGATCCTGGACCCCAAAAGACCCTCCCAACCTTGGAGGCGCTCACCCTCAGCACGCAGCTTCTCCCACTCCGCAACAAGAGCCTCCTGCGCCCGATGGAGATTGGATTGCACCTGAAGGATGTTGGATTGTGTCAAGTCTATGACATCGAAGAGGCGCTCCGGCTGCGCCGAAGTCAGGGAAGGTCGTCCGGTGATCATTTCGAGGACCTCTTCCTCCCGTAGCGGTGAAGGCGAGGCCACTAGTACCACGGATCTTACCTCCAAAGACTGAGTAGAAGTTGTGGTTCCACCCGAAGCAGCAGCGCCACCATCGCTCAAGGAGCCTCCCGTCGGCTCAGCAGCAGTGGAGGCCAAGCCTTCAGCCCCCGGAGCCGACTCGGACCTTTCCTATACCACGACGACCCGAGGTGCCCCTGGCGCAACAGCTAGAGGTATCTCCGGTGCGACAGATGGAGATGCAGTCGGAGATGCTTCACCACCTGCGTCAGGCACAGACGCTGGAGCAGCGCTCCCTAGGACAAGTTTGGCGGGCTGCCCGCCGGCACAGCCGTAGCCTCCTCAGCCGCCTTCAAAGCGCTTCCGGGCACTACCCCGGCGGTAAGGGCCTCACAACAGCTGACATAGCCCTGCAAATCAAGAACAAGCCCTGATCAATCAACAAAGGCAGGCGAGATAATAGAGCAAGTGTTGGTAAGAATTCCTTACAGACGTCCCCAGAAGCTCCAGCGAGCCTCCACTTTTGGTGACCCTGAAGTCGCAGGACATGACGATGGCATAACACGCGAGGTCATCCCAGTTGGGCCTCCGCCAAAACCACCAGCAACGCTGCCACCCTGCACTGGTGTGCCTCCACCAACTGCGACGGAGCCACTCCCGGAGCCTCCTCCCGAGCTGCCGACGACGTCGTCTCGAGGCCTTTTCGCCTAAGGCTCCGTAGGTGTGACGCTGGCGGAGCCCCCTGTGGCACCTTGGATCGAGCTGGCGACCGGGATGTTGGATGGCATGCCGATCGGCGACGCCACCGGAGCCGCCGTTTGATGGACCGAGCCTCCCCCCAAAGAATCGCCGATGCCCAATACTGAAGAGAGGCGCACCGGGGGACATTGACTTTGAGCGAAGGCCACTTGCGGCGGCGCCGTCGGTGGCGACCGAGGGCGTTTCTCCTTCATGACCTCGACCACCAAGGTCTTCCCCTTGCCTATATTAGGGATCGATGCCTTCCCCTTGCCTGCATCCGGGACCAACGCCTTGCCTTTCCCTCCAACAGCGGGTGCCTCCTCCGCCCTGGAAGCTTCGAAGCCTGAAAAAGGTGTGGACTCCTCCGAAAAGTCGACGATGGCCAAGCCCCGGCTCTCATCACCAACCTGCCATGGCACAAGACCGATTGCGTCCAGGTTGGGCATCTCCTTCAGAACCTTCATCCGAAGGTCCCGATCCGTGCAAAGCGGCGGGCAGGCTCGCGGGAAGTTGAAGATGTCGTTTGACAGCAGGTCACCACACGCCTTGGACATTGCGTCGAGCAACTCTTTCGGGGTTGTCTCTGTGTCGCGATCCTGCACCAGCCAGGTGCCATCCTGTATCCCAAAGTAGAGCCAGGCAAGATGGCAACGGTGCTAAAGGGGGGCCAGGCGCCATCGGATGAAGTCCGCCATCACCTTTAACTCTGACAGACCATGATCCGCCAGGAATTGGATCCTCTCCATCACCGGGTTGTAGGATTGCTCCAACTCCAGCCGCTCCTCCCATGTCTCCTTCCTGATCGTCGCCCATCCGGCGGGCATAACCAGGCGGTCGTGGGCGTCAACTTGTACGATCACTCAGTCCTTCCTCCAATCAGCCCACTTCGCCGAAGAGAGTGGTGTGATGTACATGAAGGGGTTGTTGGCCCAATGCTGGAAGCAGTAGCCGCTGAGGAAGTTGGATTTGTTCTTCTTCTCGTTCTGCCTCAGCACGAAGAACTGCCGAAACACCGGTATGCTCGAATAAACCCCGACGAACATCTCTCAGAAATGAGAGAACACTGCCGCCACCACCAGAGAGTTCGGCGACGGGTAATGAAGCTGAAGCCCAAGGACTTCCAGGAGTGTCACCAGGATAGAAGAAATAGGGGGGACGAACCCGGAGTATGTGTATGTCTGGAAGAAGACGATATCCTTTTCCCCAACTCCAGTGGCAAGGAGCGGGGACGGATCAGATCCCATCGCTCCTTGTCCTCCCAGCCAAAAAGTCGCCTCACGGGAGAGACATCCTCCATCCGGGAAGAAGGCCCATTGGAGCATAGGTCTAGAAACTCGAGGGTGGGAAGACGCTCAAGGAGGAATACGAAGGCTTGAATTGGGGCATGCGGAAGGAAGGAACCTCCATTGTGCACAGAGGTACCCCTTTTAAGCACCCTAGTGGCATTTGGGCACACCATGCAAATTTAAACGAGCTCCGAATCAAAGGCTCATACCACGACGTCCATGACAAACGGGCCCAGGTCACCCGTCAGAAAAACCGACCTGGGCAGTTCTTCGCCCAAGAAGGCAACCCGACGGTTCCCATAAAGACCGAAGTGAAAGCAGCAGAAGTGCAGCGGGCACCTTGGGAACTGTCGCGATAATGTCATAGCAAGCAAAGATTCCGTTGCCACGACCCCTCAACCAAAGAGGGACGCATGGTCACAACAATAGAGGAGCGCACCGCTTCGACTTATCAAGACAAAATTAAAAGGCCACGAGGGAGAGCAAGATAAGGGCTCCACCCTCGGGCTCGTCGCCTCCCCCCAAGGTGGACCTAGGGGCCACTGTCAGTACCCAGCATACCGGGTACCCTCGCGCACAAGCTAGAGCCGCCTAGGTACCTCGCCTCCCAGCAGAGGTGGGGTCCTAGGGCGCCACATGTTCAAAAGACCCGAACCCATCAGCCACAGATGGGAGGTCCGGGATATCCGCAAGAAACCCTATGGAGGAGCTCGGCACCCCCTTTTGGAGACGAGCCCCCGGGTAACCACGTGTCCAACAGGTAAGGACCCCTCCTCCCCGTGAGACAGGGCTCCAGAGCTGCCATGTGGACAGAGACATTAGACGGGCCACCTCCCGAATGGGTGGGCTCCGGCGTTGCCATATGTATCGCAAGGCGGGACCTAATCTCTACCGCGGAGGTGAGCTCCTGGCACTGACACGTGTCTAGGAGGATGAGGCCTAGCCATCCCCGCATAGGTGAGCTCCCGAGCCGACACGTGACCCGCAAGGTGGGACCTGACCTCCATCGCAGAGGTGAGCTCCCGAGCTGCCACGTGGTTCGCAAGGCGGGACCTGACCTCCCCTCCAGAGGTGAGCTCTCAAGCTGTCGCATAGTCCAGCCACTTGCCCTGGACGGAGGGACGCTGGAGTTAAGAGGACGATGCGCCTTGTCCCTGTCAAGGATTGAAGATACACGGCTTCCCGAGACGCATGTCGCGATGCACGCCTAATGTCAAGTACTGTTGTGACCAATCGCATCACAGTGAAGACGCCGCAGGCTTCCCACTCCGCCAAGTGGGTAGCATATGGCGACAGAGACAGTTGGATTGGATATCCCCTGCCAATGTCAGCAACGACGCATGGGTGTTGACGGCTGTTATATACCAATTTCATCCGTCAATTTAACTCACTTATGTGAAGGATTTGTCATTTCTTGCACACATCACCTTTCTATCTAACCAAATTCCACTTGGACTTGGAGAAATATGTGTATGCAACATTTTATGCAGAAAATGAGGAAATGTGGAGGGAATAATCCTATAAAATATCATCCCATCCAATTAGGCGACGACACGTGGCATCCCATGGATCAAATGGCCCACAAACAGAAGCATCCAAGAAGATCCAACGGTGTATCGCCCATATACATCAATGGGACCCACCTGGCAGCCACCTGGAGAAAGCACACGAGAAACGGTGCAATGACCAGGTCGATCGAACCAGGGGTCAGCCGACCTGGTCTTTGCACCAAACTCAGTCAGCCTCCACGTGTTGGCTCCTCCCGGCTCCCTGGAGTCAATGGTGACTGATTTGCGCGCTTTTGGTGGCGAGAACCGACCTCAACACTAGTATAAATAGGACCCCCTACCCCTCACTTCAACACACACCACTTCGGCATCATTCTATTGTATACACTATCTTCCATAGTCCTTAGAGGAGTTAGGATGTAGAGACGAGAGCCTCTAGTCCCAAGTCCAAATTGGGAAAGGAGTAGAAGGAGTCTCTCTTCCCAATTCCACATTGGGAAAGCTATGGCTTATGTATTCCTTCTTGTATTTGTGACTTTGTGCTCAATAAAGATATTATCTTTAGTCTTCTTTTATACGTATACTTGGACAAAGCGTTTCTTGTTTGATTGTGGAGTCCATGTATGTGGAAGGTATAGTCTTTATGATTTCACTCTCATGATCACATCTTATGGTTATAAACACTATAGACCCCCACTATAGTCTATGTAGTTATGATATGGTTATGTTAATATGAATGACTTATGCTATGCTTCAACATTGGTTCAACGATGTTTAGGTTAGTCATTGCCTTAGGATGTCTTGTGCCATGGCTCCTAAGGTATTTGCTTAGTATGCTAGCATGGTGCTAGGGTATTTAAGTAGCGTTGGATGTCTCGTAGACCCACGGATTGAAGAGGTAGGCAGTAGGTGGTGACATCCCTATCTTTCCTTTGTAATCCTCCACGTTCGGCTATGCCACAGGCTCTTGGCGGGAGTCGCCCTAGTATTGCTAGGGGTAAGCCCGTGCCCGATGTGTTGAATAGTATTGCATAGGAATTCATCCTTGACATGACCATTAGTATCTACCTTAGGCTATGTATATGTATTAGGAGCATAGTAGGAGCAACTCTCTAACTCTTAATCCAATCTCCCTCTAGGACCCATTTTACCCTTTAGAATAGATTGCCTAGGTGTGTGTCACACTACCCCTATTATCAACTGACCCCCGTCCGGATAATGGATTAGTATCCCATAGCTTGACCATAAGAGTAGTATATACTTTCTCCATTGCCTTCCTTTGGGATAAATATGATACCCATGGTAATACTCATGGGTGAAATGCTACAACAGTATCTTCCGTGTGCTTGCGGATCTCATCTCTATTTACCGGAGATGATCTGTGGTGTTAAGAAATACCAACAAGCATTTTTGGCGCTGTTGTCGGGGATGATTTGTTAGTATATCTTAGGAGCCGTTAACAAGCATTTCTTGCGCCGTTGCCGAGGGAGCCAAAGGAAGTGAAGGATAGCTATCACCTGTGATTAAGCTATAGGTACTAGTAGTTATAAGGCAGGATTACCCTTGTTTGTTTTCTCCTTTGTGTGAAAACAGGGTACTGTTGGCCAACCCATTGTATGGGGTGGCCAACGAGGACGCAAGTGCTCAACTGCAGGATGATTCAAGGCGTACCTCAACAAATGTATGCTATGCAACACCATTGCCTTTTTGCGGGAGAATTTCAGCTTTCAGTAGGAGCCAAAGTCATCCATACCCAAGCTTGGGGAAGGCTCCAAGAAGTTCTTCTTGGTTTTCCTCCACCATGGGGTGGATAGCTGGCTCTTCATCCAACACTCGTGTCATGGGTTGGCTCCACCAATCCATGACCACATTAATGCTGGAGCTGAAGGAGTCATATTCTCATTCATCATGGATGAGAAGAAAGTCTCCACTCCAGTTGTGGATTGAAGAATGCTCGAGTTCCCATAGCTTGTCATGCACACCACTTCACAAGGGGGATATGCTAGTTATGGAACTACACCTCCCATTGAAGTGTCATGAATATCCAAGTCGTTGGAGATTTTTTGGATAATCCAAGTCGTGGATATTCACATGATTTGTGAAAATCCAGGTCAACATGGGACGCCTGGGAATTATTTCCCTAAGACCCATGAGGACCTTTTTCAAACAACAACTCCAATGGCTACCATTCACAAGGAGGTCAAGGGTGGAATTAACATCACCCTTGTATTCAAGGAGGCTATGGCTCTCCAAGGGATTTAAGTTCAACTAGCCTACCTTGAAGTATATTGGCCAAGCAGAAATCAAGACAACATTCACATGAAGATCTTGCCCAAGGACAAGAACTTAAGGAGCATTCAAAGTCCAAGATTTCCCACAACACTTGTTGGTATTCCCACACTTCGACCAAACCCATTCAACCTAGGGCAAGTGACATTGTGGATGAAGCGTTTCTTGTTTGATTGTGGAGTCCACATGTCATCATGCCCAAGGAAGCCTTTGACCCATGATCAAGGTATGGGTTGATTCAATGGAATATCAATATGGTCAGAGTGGCACCCTTAAGAAGGACAAAGCCTCACCATGCTCATGAAGGAATACATTCAAGAGGGAGAACCCGTCGCTACAACAAAATGTCTATATCAATACAACGGGGAGAGGCTAGGGCCACCATGTGGCCCACATGTCCAAATGACAGCCAAATGAGTTTGGCATGTCAAAACAGAAGAAATCGTCCACATCTTCAACTCCATGATTGGACAACAAATCATCGCGCTGAACATAACGGAGGTAAGTCCTACTCATCGGACTTCAAAAATTCGGTGAGTCCTTGCCAATAGGTTAATTGGTAGTTATCTCATATTTGTTTTCCAAATTGCATCAACCCTTACATTTGCATGTTTCAAATTCCGCACTTGCATGTTGGAAAGTAAAATTTCCAACCATCATAAAACTAAAAATTTTGAATTAGGGGAGAAATTTAATTGGATATGAACTACGTGCATGACCACTTGAATTTATCTTCCTAGTTCAAACCAAAAATATTTGCTTTGACCCTCATTACATTTACAAGTTATTTCAAGCCGGGCAAGACAATTTGAAAATTGGGTTCAATTTTCTTTTGGCTAACGTAACCCGTTTTCGAGTTGTTTTGTGTGTTCCTGATTAAAGTGCAGCAAGGTCAAAATTGTGAAGAGGAGGTTTGGCAAGAAAGTGGAAGGTTTCATCAAGCTCAAGTCACCATTGGGAGGATTTGAGAACACTTCTCTCCTTCAAACTCATTTTTGAGTTTGAGGAAGAGAAATGTTCTAGAGGATGAACCAATGGAGGAGCCAGAACCAAGTCCATCGCCAAATCCAACCTCAACTTGGCATTTGATATCAACCATCAAGCCTACGCCAAAAATCAAGGTTGTGAGTTTCTCACACAAAGACCTTCGTCACCAACTAATCTCCAAATGAGGTATGAGTTTAGAATTTTTCATTGTTTGCTTTGACATAGAATTGAATGTATTTGCTTGCATTTATGAGGAATGTTGACACTTCCTCATAATTCAATTCTCAAGCATCCTCACAAGAGTAAGCGTGGGTATTGACTTTTGGATATCCAAAAGGAAATCCCACCTTACTTGGGAAAATCTCAAAAGAGTACCTAGAATCCTTTAAGAATTGTTTTGTAAACTTAGTCATTTTTATCGAGGTTTAGAAAACAAAACTTTTGGGCATGACTTAATTGGTGAATTGGCATATAAGAACTTGAGCATAGTGACAACCATAATTTTTAATTGAGCTTCATGCATAGATGGTGTTACTAGATTTCAAACTCCTAGGAATAAGTGATATCATTGCTTTGAAATTGAATTGCATTTTTAGGAGGAGTCACTAACTTTCAAATTCCTAGTGAGGTTCAGGAGGATAAAATTGAGAATCTTGTTTGTCATAGTCTAAATGATAAAAATTTGCTCTTGAAAGCTAAGATGGTTAGAAACTTTAAAAGGTGTAGGGATCCATATAGTGTATTTCTATCACATGCATTGCTATGAGTAGGAGCTTTAGAAAATATGCAACATGAATTATCTATAAAGATCCACTCTTATCAATGAATAACACATTGATCATAGATACACTTGACATTGGATCCAATACATATTTGATTTTGTTCTTCCCCGTATGTACAAATGAAAATTCGGTTACCTAACTCGAACGTTCATTTGTACAAGTCTCGGGAGCTAACCATCCCTCTCCATTCAAGAGAGGAAGTTTGCAGGAGTAATATTACTATCGGTACCCTGAGTACCGTATATCCCTTGAGATTGCAAAGATCTCAAGAAAATGTCATCTACTTGATTTGAAGACCTTCGAAGGCCCACATGTCAGACACAACCGGATCCGCTTCCCCAACATGGTTAGTCCTAGGGTCGCCACGTGTACCATCAAACCGGAGCTACCGCCCACAAGGGGGAAGCTCCGGGCTATGTACCATAACGGCACCCCCGGACCTAACCTCAGACCGAGGGAAGCTCCGGAACTGACACGTGTCTGGTGGCACCGGACCTATCTGTTCCCCACAGTATGCTCCGGAGCTGCCACGTGTCCAACCGTCGGATCTTCAGCCTCAAACCTCCGGTAGAATCCACAACAGCTCCGGATCTTCAAACGGGAATCAAGGACTTCAAGACCCGATTAAGTGTCATTAATACTATGTTAATGACACACGATCAGACAACCCTTATTACCAGTAACGGCGCTGTAAAAGCCCGTAACTCAGTCATTAAGGGTAATTAAGCGCATCAAATATGTATCAATATTAGTAGCCGCCGGGGCCACATGTCGGGTCAGGCCAACTTGTAACGGCCAGTCCTTGTACTATAAAAGGAAAGGCCGACGATACATAGAGAACATGTGGTCTGATCGGCTCACACGCGCTCTCAACTCACGTCACCTGAGTTGAGTTCATACATCCAATACAACACCAACACACCCCGTGGAGTAGGGTATTACGCTCAGGCGGCCCGAACCACGTAAATATTTGTGTCTCCTGTGTCATTTTACATTTCACCTTCTTGGATCTTCGCGTGCCAACACCGAACTTCAAACTCAGCAAACACTTTTAGTAGTGTCGGGAGATCTGCCGGATCAAAACCACCGACAGTTGGCGCGCCAGGTAGGGGGGCGCCTGAGATTTCAAGAATGGTGAACTCAGCTGCTGAATCATCCAATGGTCATCCCGCTGTTCAAGCTGCTGGGGGCAATCCCTCCAATATGCAGCCACCAGCAGGAACCTCAGTTCCAGCAGGAGTCGCACTTCCACCACCGCCGCCTCCACCGGCAAATCAAGCTGGGCAGAGCGATGGTGCACTGGCATCAATCACTGCGTCGGCGAATCATGACAACCCAGAACATGCGCTCCATGCAGCATGTGCTCTCCTTCAGCGCCCACCACCTTCAGATGCATCCCGCGATGCAATGGAGCAATGGAGGGCCAATGTGGAACACTTGGTTGCAGCAGCAGCCGACCGCATCAGTAATCAGGGTCCTCCTCCTTCAGGACGGGCCCCGTTGCAGCGACGGACCTTGTCTGGCAGACTTGGTCCGCACGTTTCCAACAACAAGAGACGTGTTGCATCACAGCAAGTGACGTCGTTTCCCTCCGGGGCTCGACGCACTCACACGGTATCAAGGCTTTCAACTCATGACCTCCGGGCGGAGCTTGATCGCCGATACCGTTAACAAGACGGCTGAGTCCATATCGAGCGTGCTCATGAAAGACGAGAAGCTCGGGACATTCCTGCTCCTGAAGGAGTAGGAGGAGGCTGTTCAGCCCTGGCCATGCATCTGCGTATGGTCAGGTGGCCACAGAAATTCCGTCCTCACCTGCCGGATAAGTTTGACGGGACCATTAATCCCGTCAAATTTCTTCAGATTTACTCCACTGCTATCCTGGCAGCTGGAGGAAATGGGGCCGTAATGGCCAACTATTTTCCTGTGGCTTTAACTGGGACCGCCCGGTCCTGGTTTATGAGCCTTCCACCCAATTCCATCAACGGTTGGGAGGAGTTGTGCCGACAGTTCACCGCCAACTTCGGGAGTTCATACACCCGACCAGGCACCGAACTGGACCTTTTTGCAGTCGTGCAAAAAGGGGGAGAATCCCGGCGATCATTCATCCAGAGATTCTCTCAGGTACGAAACACTATCCCTTCTATCTCTAGCGCTTCTGTCATTGTGGCATTTAGACAGGGCGTATAGGATAAGAAGATGTTGGAGAAACTGGCGATCAAGGAGATCACCAGTGTCACGGAACTCTTCAGCTTGGCCGACAAATGTGCCAGAGCTGCGAAGGGCCGTGAAATGCACTCCAAACCACCTCCGGAGGATCGCAAGAAATCCTCCAAAGGCGAAGCCACTACCTTCGGGAGTGGAAAAAAGAAGAAAAAGACCAACGGCAAGAAGAAGCCGTCGGCCGGCGCATCTAATGCTGCAGCTGCTGCAGCTCCAGGTGGTCGGGAGCCACGCCTCGAGAAGCGACCTCGACCGTCTTCTGAAGACGGTGGCAAACCCAAGGTGTGGTGTCCAATTCATAAGACGGACAATCACAGTTTGGAAGACTGTCGGGAGGTCCAAAACCTTGTCGAGCACTACAACAAGCGCCGGGAAGAAGTTCCTTTCTGACAGAGGGAAGGAAAACAAAAAGTTGACGAAGCTCCGGCTGAAAAGGGGTTAGGTTTTCAGGATCTTAAAAAGGTCCTGAAGGTCATCTACACCTCCGTCGATGACGAGTCTGACGTCTTTGACAACGAGCGTCGGAAGACCATGAACACCATTTTTGGTGGATCATGGGACATCACCTCCCGTCGCTGTAGCTCCTACAGCCAGAGCGGAGCCTCATCGGAAGTGGATGGACACAACCATCATTTTGATGCTTCGGACTGCCCTTGAAGCATGGTTGGAGCAGGCCAGTTACCTTTGATGGTATCTCCTACCATCAATAACATTCAGCTCCACCATGTTATGGTAGACGGTGGTTTGGGGCTGAACCTCATAAGCTTTGAAGCTTTTACCAAGCTTCAGCTCCGTCCTTCGGATCTTCACCCCTCCCGACCTTTCTCCGGAGTAGGTCCGGGAGCCATTACCCCACTCGGTGCTATTACTCTCCCCGTTACCTTCGGGACCCGGGAGAAGTATCGCACTGAGAAGTTGGTCTTTGACGTTGCTCAGATCAACTTACCTTTCAACGCCATCTTGGGTAGGCCTGCCTTGTACAAATTCATGGCAGCTGCTCATTATGGCTACCTGGTGTTAAAGATGCCAACACCAGTAGGCGTTCTCCAGATCCGCGGAGATCGCACTGCCGGAGTAACCACTCTGGAAGAACTTCATGCGCTTACTACGGCGCAAGAAGAAGACTCCAGGCAGGAGCAAGCTCCAAAACCCCCGAGCATTCATCAATGAGGCTCGACTTCTACACTTCGTTTGCAACCAAGCGGCGACACCGACATTCCCGTCAAAGTCATCCAAATCAGTTCCGACGCCGCTCAGACCACCCGTATATCGGGGGGACTGAATGACAAATAGGAACTCGCGCTCATCGCTTTCCTCCGGGCTAATGTCGATGTGTTTGCCTGGCAACCGTCACAAATGCCTGGGATCCCCAGGGAAGTGATTTAGCACAATCTGAAGATCTACCCTAACGCCTGACCCGTGCATCAGAATCCTCGGAAGCAATCCGTGGAGCGACAGAACTTCATTCGACAAGAAGTGAAGAAGTTGCTCGAAGCTAGATTCATCCGAGAAGTCTTCCATCCAAAATGGCTGGCAAACCCAGTCGTTGTGCCCAAGGCCGGCGGGAAGCTTCTGATGTGTATTGACTACACAACACTAAATAAGGCGTGTCCAAAAGATCCATTCCCACTACCTAGAATAGATCAGATAGTGGATTCCACCTCCGGGTGTGAATTACTGTGTTTCCTAGATGCATATTCTGGGTATCATCAAATCAGAATGTCTAGGGAAGATGAAGAGCATACCTCTTTCATCACAGTAGATGGATTGTACTGTTATACAGCCATGCCATTTGGTCTCAAGAATGCAGCTTCAACCTTTGTACGAGCTATGCACAAAACTTTTGAAGAACTCATTAGAGACATAGTGGAAGTGTACGTCGATGACATCGCGGTCAAGGTCAAGAACAAGGAGTCACTCCTTGACACCTTACAGGCTATCTTCGACAAGCTGCGGGTCACCCACACAAAGCTAAACCCAGACAAGTGTGTCTTCGGGGTTAGCTCCAGAAAACTTCTTGGTTTCCTGGTAAATCACTGGGGCATAGAGGCTAATCCCGCGAAGATCAAAGCCATTGAATACATGCGGCCACCAGCCCGCATCAAGGATGTCCAAAAGCTGACTGGATGTTTAGCAGCCCTCAGTTGGTTCATTTCAAGACTGGCGGAACGAGCACTTCCCTTCTCCAAGTTATTGAGGAAGTCCGAACCATTCCAATGGTCTGAAGAAGCAGAAAAGGCGTTCCAGGAGCTAAAACAGCTCCTCACCACCCTACCAACTCTGGTAGCTCCGAACCCTGGTGAGCCTTTGCTGCTTTACATTTCAGCAACTGACGAAGTCATCAGTATGTTCCTGGTTGCGGAGAGACCAGAACCATCCCATGCTCAGGAATCCAGACCCCTCCGGGAGGGTCCGGAGGTTCCTGAAAGCGAGTATGGGTCCCAGTTCCCAGACTTGAGTCCACAAGAAGTTACTTCAGAAGACCCAGACCCCTCCGGGAGGGTCCAGGTCGCTTCTGAAGAAGCTTCGGGTCCCTCCAGCAAGGACCCGGAGGTCCCCGAAGAAGGTCCGGATCCCTCTGGGAGGATCCGGGTCAATGAAGAGGAAGCTTCGGGCCCCTCCGGGAGGGTCCGGACCATCCAGCGCCCAGTTTACTTCATCAGTGAAGTACTTCATGACACCAAGACTCGATACCTAGAGGTTCATAAGCTGCTCTATGCAGTTCTTATCGCCTCCAGGAAGCTTCGCCATTACTTCCAAGCTCACAAGATTTCAGTGGTGACTTCTTACCCACTTCGAGCAATCTTGCATAATCCCAATTCAACTGGGAATATTGCAAAGTGGGCAGCGGAATTGGCCGAATTCGATCTCGAATTCATTCCAAGACAAGCAATCAAGAGTCAAGCATTGGCAGATTTTGTGGCAGAATGGACTCCCTCTCCATCAAACACTGGGGGCCCCAGTGAGCAGAAGATGGAACACAAGGCTACGGTCTTCATCGAGCCTCACTGGACCCTCTACTTCGATGGCTCCATGCAAAAGCAGGGGGCCGGAGCTGGAATCCTTCTCCTCGCACCAACTGGGGAGAAGGTAAAATACATGGTACACCTTGACTTCAAGGCGACCAACAACATGGCGGAGTACGAAGCACTCATCTACGGACTAAAGGTGGCACTGTCATACGGTGTCAAGCAGCTGCTGGTCAAGGGAGATTCACAGCTCATCATTAAACAAGTGAAGGGTGAATGCTCCTGCAACAATCTCCAGCTAGGTGCTTACCTCCTTGAAGTCCAGAGGCTTCAGAAGGACTTCGAAGTCCTAGACCTCCACCACATCCAGCGTGTCCACAACGCTGAAGCCGACGAACTCTTGACGAAAGCGTCAACCGGAGCTCCAGCTCCTAATGGAACTTTTGTCCGGAGGTTGTCAAAACCCACAGCTCAGCCTGCCGAACTGAGCGAAGGAGGCGAGATCAGCATCCCGAAGCTGACGGTCCCGATGGCCCTGTTACCATGGCAGCCATCAAGGGTCGTAGGTGCTGCCGGAAGCTCCAAGCAACCCAACACGCAAGACTCAAATGCTCAAGTTAGCTCCGATGCATGGATCTCGGAGATCCGGAGCTACTTGAAAGACAACATCCTTCCTGACGATGATGTATCCGCTGACCGGATAGTCAGATGGGCTAAAAGATACACGTTGGTAGAAGGGGATCTCTACCGGCGCGGTGCCAACAGCGTCCTAATGCGGTGCATCACAAGGGAAGAAGGTTGCGTGCTCCTCGCAGAAATCCATGGAGGCGAGTGTGGAAACCACACATCTTCCTGCACGCTGGTCAGTAAAGCCTTCCGGCATGGCTTCTACTGGCCTACAACACTTCAGGATGCAACTGAGCTGGTGAAGAAATGTGAAGCATGCCAATTTCATGCAAAGCAAATTCACACACCGGCTCAGCCTCTACAAATGATACCTCCTACATGGCCCTTCGCTGTGTGGGGTATGGACATCTTGGGACATTTCCCAAGAGCCGTTAGAGGTTACAAGTTCCTGTACGTCGCCATTGACAAGTTCACCAAGTGGCCGGAAGCAACTCCAGTTGTGACAATAAACAAGCAATCTTCTATCAACTTTTTGTAGTCCATTGTATGCAGATTTGGAGTCCCAAAAAAAATCATTACTGATAACGGGACCCAATTCAAGAGCTCTGCATTTCAAGGATATTGCGAAGACCTCGGCATTCAAGTTTGCTATGCCTCCGTAGCTCACCCGGCAAGCAATAGTCAGGCCGAGAGAGCAAATGCTGAAATCCTGAAAGGACTCAAAATGCACACCTATGAGCGCTTGAAAAAACATGGAGCCAACTGGATTGAAGAGCTTCCGCCCACTCTATGGGCCAACAGGACAACTCCAAACCGGTCAACTGGAGATACACCCTTCTTCCTGGTGTACGGAGCTGAAGCAATCCTTCCTCCGGAAATCACCTTGGGGTCACTCCGGGTCCGGACCTTCGATGAAGCCACGCAGGACTAGCTCCAACGTGAAGACCTAGACCTCCTTGAGGAGGGAAGGTGCCAAGCAGCTGTTCGGAATGCCCGATACCGCCAAGTCCTTCGGCGCTATCATCAGCGGCATGTACAAAACCGACAGCTCGAGGGAGGCGATCTGGTGCTACGGAGAATACAATCCAGAGAAGGGTTAAACAAACTCTCCCCCACCTGGGAGGGACCCTTCCGAGTGATTAAAGTATCCCATCCCGGAAGCGTTCGCTTGGCTACCGAGGATGGGACACCTCTCCCAAATCCTTGGAATATTGAGCACCTCCGTAAGTTCTACACTTAATATCACGGAGGTGAGTCTGTAGTAACTTGAGGTGTATGTTATAGAGTCATTGTACAGAGTCGGGTAGTTCCTCCGGGAGAACAGCCGGACCTTTCCCGGAAGGTCCGCAAAGTTCATGCAACACTTGTCACAGTCTCAGAACTAAAAGTGTAGCTAGCTACACTGGGTCAAACGAGAAATGAAACACGCTTAGCCTGGTTCCGTACCCTAAGAGTGTACTTGTTTCCCCTGTACCCCGGACCTATAATGAAAGACATCTTCATGTGAAACAGACTCCACGTGCATTTATTTTGTACAGGCTCAACATTTTTTATTTTTCTCTTTCTTGTCTATAACAAAGTTGTGCAATTCTTAAGAAATTTTAGTTCGACCAGTTCATGTACAATTCGAGCTGTAAATTCAATTCTTTTGGATTCAAATATTGTTCATGGCCCACTCGCCTGAATGCCGCCAAGCCAATATAGGGCCGGAGTGTGCTATCGACTTAGCCTGGTCAAGCACCCTAAGTACGCCACTCTACTACACCCCGGCAGGCCGAAGTAAGGCGGGTACAAGTACAATTGGATCTAGAAGAAAGAAGGCAACGCATTCAGTTGTATTCAGAATTGTGTTTGACCTAAAACTTTCTTGGGAATCGTAAGCCGTGACAAAGTTATAGGCAAGGAGCGAATTTTACTATTTTTCTTGGCTTCAGTGTGCAGGAAAAATAAAGAATCCACGTTGATGGAGAAAAGTCGGAGCTAACAAAGCTCCAACTCCCCCTATGTAGCTTGTGATCGATGTTAAACATTGAAAACGAGCATTGCCGGAGCAACCAAGCTCCGGCAAAGCTACGGGGGGCAGCCGTCAAGGCAGAATAAAAGATGGTGAGAAGACCCCACAAGCAGAGTCTGCTGCCGACAAGCTACGTGTTGGCAAAGGTCACTGCCGGAGCTACTAAGCTCCAACACCCCGGAGGGCTAACTATCGATGCTCTACGCGTTGATAGGGACTATTGCCGGAGCTACTAAGCTCCGACGGTAGTCAATGTCAGAGCTTTTGAGCTCCAACAACCTCAGGGGGCCTTCACTATCGAAGACTTCGGACCTACACTCTACAAGTTCGAAGCAAACGAGTCTTCAACAAAATACAATATCCTCTTGGTACATGTTCACAATTAAATTGTGTACATCTACCAGGGGGCCAAGTGAAAACAGAAGTGTTGAAGACAAAAAATGAAATTCATTAACAAATTGTGGATTCCATTCATCTGGAGACAAGGGATTACAAAATTGGGGAAGAAAAAGAGAGAATACAAGTGGGAGCTACAGAGATGGTCCTAGACCCTATGGGAGAACTGGGCGACCTTCTGAGCAACCTCCGACACGTTGGCTCGAGTGGCTTCACCTTCTCCTTCGACGGGACCTTCAAGCATCGGGTCCAGAGGAAATTGTGGATCCCGGCTGGTGTAGCACGTCAGCACATACTCTGCGACGTTCTTCGCCAGGGACTGCCCCTTAGCCTCCAACTGGTCCGCGATGGCGTCACCCACCTTGGAGAGTTTGTCACCCGCCGAGCTCAACGCTTGCAACGCCAGGTCCGGCTCTGGCTCCGGATCATCCGGACGCACAGGACTGAAGCCCATTGGTGTCAGCGTGTCGTTGGCTTTGCTCAGGAACTCCCAAACTTGTAGGGAGTCCACAGTCCTCAAGCCCTTCAGTTCCTCCAAGGATCTTTTGGCCGCCGCCAGTTCAGAATTCTGACGAGCAAGGCGCTCAACCTCTTTGGCATTTTGCTGAATCTTTTCAACAACCTGCTTCTCGAGTTTTCCGAGCTCCTCCTCCTGGAGGTGGATCTTGTTCCGGCGGTCGACCAGGTCCTTCTCCCGGCCCCTAACTTTCTTCTCCCTGGCAGCGATGGCACACTCTTGCTTGTAGAGTTCCTGCCCTCGCACCCAGGCCTTCTCCTCCTCCTCAACGCAACGCTCCTCCAATTTCTTGGTGCGTTCCTCGAGACCCTTGTCAGCCAGAGCCACCTTTTCGACGAGCTCATCCTCCCTCTTCACGACATCATCTCGCAGCTCTAGGAGTTTTTGCTCTTCGTCTTCGAGCTTCTTCTCCATCTCCTCAAGTGCCTCCCGGCGTGTGATGCCCGGTTCCGAAAATGAACCAAGCTAACGCATATGTGTGCCCAGGATGTTCAACACACATACACGAGTGATTCACAAATGATAAACAGATAATTACCACAGCTCAAATTATTAAATAAGTACTCTTATTACATAATTCATTATATCCTCGATTACAAGCTCTAATGAATATTAATGATAAGTTCAACTAATGCAGCGGAAATAAACTAATTAAGCAACTAAGCAAACTAAGCAAAAGGGATAGCGCAGCTCCATGCAACACCACAGGCAAAGCTGACGGTAAACACGGCCTAGAACTCCGCATTATCGCCATTAAACTCATAATTCTGACCTGCAACTGTTGGGGGGGGGGATTGCAAGAGTGAGTACATGTCGTACTCAGCAAGTGTGGAAAGTATGACATGTGGCTGTTTCAAATGACGACAATAATAATGGCTAAGTGTTGAAAAGTACAGTAAAACATTTGAAAAGCAATATATTATATATGTGTGAAGTAATCCCATCATAAACCATGTAACCATCATAATACCAGTCCATAATTTACCATTGCCAATAACCATAATCAATGTCATAAACCATGATTCCATCCCATAACCATAACTATAATCATAACCATAACCATAACCATAATATCAACCATAACCATTACCAAACCATAACCATTCCAAATCCCAATCTCCCTCTAATCATGTAGGTCATCCAGGCGCTCATAACCGGGAGCACGGCTATCATGATAGTTTCAATTAACTCTGCAGAGTTTGTACCTCTTTACCCACGTGTTTGTGATTTCATCACCCGTCGGCGACTAAAGAACCTCCCTTATGCCAATTACACTTCCTTTGGTGTATGGCCAAGAGATCACAAAACAGCCTTTACAAAGGGATTACTAGCCTATTTAGACCCCACTGAGGTTTCACCGATGGCGATGTCTCCTGCAGAGCACATCTTCAACCAAGGGCCCCTCTTGAGCCATTCGGATCAATATGCTTCAAGGACACTTGCCTTGCTCCGACGGATAGGGTTGCTCAAGCGCTTCGAAGTCTTGGTTCTGGAAATCTGAAAGTTGCCTAGAGGGGGGGTGAATAGGCTAATTGACCTGCAAATGACTTAATAAAACGAGATTAAATCACAGGGGGTGGACTAGTCCGGTCTGGGGGCAGACTAGTCCGGTCAGCCTGCGTGAAGAACCCTAAAAGATGTTTCTAGCAAGTTTTAGGGGATTTTCTCGAGGCTACAGGTGAAGATATGTTTAAGTCAAGTTAAACAACTACCAACACAAGAGTGAGTCAAGCTTCAACAAGTTTAGCAATATGAAGTACGAAACAAGACTAGCAACCCTAGAACGAAATAATCGATAAAGTAAATGCGAAGAACACGAAGACACAAGGATTTTATGCCGAGGTTCGATTCCACACAAGGAATCTACGTCCCTGTTGAGGAGTCCACAAAGGACCGGGTTCAACAACCCTTCCCTCACCAAGTTTACCACACGGGCCTAACTTGGTTTTCCACTAATCACAAGGGTGATTACAAAGTTCGTTGGGGCTTCTCACAATCTGAGGCTCCCACACCACAAAGGTGATCAACACCACAAAATATACTCAATGCACAGCACACAAAGACTCAATGAGTGCAAGAGATCAAACCGGGAGCACAAGCGCGATGTTCTTTCTCTTCTCCACCTCACTAAACCCTAATCCACTCAAGAATTAGTTTTAGAGGGAAAGTAGGCAAGAAAGAGGCTTAGGAGTGCTCCAAGTTGGCTGTGGCGGCGCTAGGGTTCGAGAGTTTCAAGAGATGTTTGAAATGAGGCCGGGGGTCCCCTTTTTATAGGGGTCCCGAGCCCAAACTGCTGACCTCAGCAAAAGGGCGGACTAGTCCGGCCTCAGGCCCGGACTAGTCCGGCCTAGGGGACCACTGACCTCTTGTCAGGTCCCGACAGCTGACACGCTATCGTCACACTACCTGCCAAACTTCAAATTCAAATGGTCATTTCAACAACGGACTAGTCCGGTCACCACCGGACTAGTCCGATCTCACACTGAGCCTTTTGCTCCGTGTGAAAACGGACTAGTCTGAGGACCACGGACTAGTCCGGCCCCAAGGGCGGACTAGTCTGGTCCTCCCAGACTTAGTCACAGAAGCACCTTCAACTCGCCAACCCGGACTAGTCCGGCCCCAAGGGCGGACTAGTCCGTTCTCACTCAGGACCTCTTGGTCCGGTCTCAAACGGACAAGTCCGTGGTTTTGGGACTTAGTCCCCAAAACCCACTCACTGCTACCAGGACTAGTTCGGCCACAAACGGACTAGTCCGATCTCAGTCATACCCTTCTGGTCCGGCCGAATACGGACTTGGCCGGTTAGGGGCGGACTAGTCCGGCCACCTGCACGGACTAGTCCGACCCTACTGCCAGACTACTTATCCACTCTTTTCTCTCAAGGGGTTTGACCTCTAAACCACTTTGAGCTCCCAAACTTGATCTCAATGCACTTTACACACGCACCCTCCTATTCCTACGGCTAGTCTAACTCAACACGCTAGAAACCCTAGTTTCTACGCTTCGAGTTGACTTTGTTTCCTTCCTTTTCCTTTTTGAGGGTTTGCGTATCCGATCGGGTCCACACCTGTGCTAAGATCACTTGAGCTCATTAGCGACTTAATTGTCGTCATCAATCATCCAAAACCCACAGGGAACCTAGATGCACTTTCAATCTCCCCCTTTTTGGTGATTGATGACAACACATTAAGTCCTTCAACAATTAAGAGTATTAAATTTGGTTTTCATAACTTGTGTGCGTATGAATGACTCCCCCTCAATGTATGCAGCATGTAAAAGAGGTGGAGGAGATCTTTCATACCCACACACGTTATGGTGGGGTGCCTACGTGACGTGCTCAACAATTGTGACAAGACATAAAGAACATCAATATAATCATAAGATTGACAATAAGAGCATTATATTGATATTACAACACTAACAAGTCTTGCACATATGTAAACATCCAAGAGCATGAATATATTACATAACAAGTCCACAAACCACAAACACACCCACAAAAGATTAACTCCCCCTTAACTCTCCCCCTTTGGCATCAAGGCACCAAAAAGGAAAACAAGGGGGGAAACTAAGACCTAAGAACTAGTCCTCATCTTCGCCACTTCCACTCTCCGTGGCCTCGGAATCTTCGACGTCTTCCTCATGATCGTCGTCGTCGTCGTCGTCGTCGTCGAAATTCCTTGCCGAGGGAGCAGCCCGAGAGGAGCTTCCATCCTCTTGGAGTTGGGCGAGCTCATCGGCGGTGAAGTTGGGGAATGGAGTGATCTCTCCATCACTCACCTCCGGAGAGGACATCGGGACCTCCAGCTTGTCGCACACTGCCTTAAGATATTTTTCCTGGCGCTTGTGTGCCCTTTGAGCGCGGATCTCTTGCTTCCGGCAGGAAGTGAAGATCGCCTTGAAGCATTTGAAGAAGGCACTCATTGATTGAGGCGGAGGCGGAGACGGAGGTGCCACGGGGCGAGATGGAGGATCTGCATTCTTGCGACGAGGGGGAACAGGTACATTCGGAGGCTTCTGAGGACGAAGCGGGCGGTGCGACACGTCCTTGACGAAGGTCACGCCCGACACCTTCTCGATGAGGCACATGATGTAGGGGGCATACCCGCAAGCACGGTTGGGGGTATGCGAGATGTTGAAGATATCGTCGAAGATGTAATCGACGAGGTTGAACTTCTCTTCCCCATCAACCAGAAGTAGCAAGTGCCTCAAGTTCCCTTGAATTACCCCAGCATCACCGTCCTTCGGTGCTATCGTCCTTCTGAGGATTCTGTTCATAATGCTGTAGAAGGGCTTGATGTTGCGGGCGAGACCGGCATCAAATGGAACGTGACTTGGATACATATATGCTAGCTCTTCACGGTCCACGGCCTTGAGGTTAGAGATTATAATCTCATGATCCATGTGTGCCTCAAGCCCTAAAATCTTGGCGAACTCTGCGAAAGTGACTGAGTACTGCTCACCATGTGTCATCCAAATAATTCTTCTGTCACCTGAGGTGGTGAAGTAGATGGTGGAGTAGAACTGCAGAATCACTTCGACGTTCCAGTCATACTTGAAACCCATGATCTTCTTGAGGTCATGGCGCTCAGCAGCTTCGATGACAGCGTCAAAAGCAGAGTGTTGCTTTTTGGCCATGTAATCCCAGTCAACCCATTGAGCTTCTATTATCGGCTTCTTCATCTGCTAATAGACTAGCCGGTAGTAGTCACAATGAAAGTCGCACCAGAACCTGGGATCTGCCGTGCTCCTCTCAAACTTGTAGACCTTCTCGGTCCTCAGCCCCCTGGCCTTTTTAGCCCCTTTTCCATGAAACACATTGGCAGACAACTCCTTTTGCCTGTTGGGGTTCCTTTCTGGTGTGTGAACCTCAAGGGGGTCAATGGAAGTGGCCTTCCCTTTCTCCTTGATCACAACACCTCCAGCTGCCTTCTTTGCTGACATCTTGACAGTTGGCTTCTTCTTCTTCGGCTCGACAGGAGCCGGAGCCTTTCCCTTCTTAGGGTCACGCTCGACCCTAGGATCAGCTTCCATTTGGGCTGGCTCCTTGCCCTTCGCTTTCTCACCAATGGTGACGAGCTTCTTTCTCTTGGGGGCATTGGCCTCAGCAGCCCTGGAGTTGTGAGCCTCCCTGTCTTCCCTTTTCTTCTTCCGTAGCTCATTGAGGGACTCTGCGGTTGCTCGAGCTATGGCTTCTTCCTCGTTGTAGATGCTTGCGGCAACTTTGGAGGCTTCGAGTGCCTTCAGCCGTCTCTCTTCCTTTGCCTTTTGCGCCTCTATGAGCGCAGCCTTGGTCCTTGCCTCGACAATTTGAGCTTTGGTTCGCCCCTCGGGGTTTAGACGAGGAGGGGAACGCTCCGAGTTCGACATGCTGCGGAAAGCATAGAGAAAGGAAGGTATGAGTCCAAGGAGAGGGAGCATTGCGGAAAAGATCTCGAGAAAAGACTAGAAGTAGGGTTTGCCCTGTGCAAACCGGACTTGTCCGCCCCAGGGGCGGACTAGTCCGGAATGCGCACAATGAACCCTAACCCTAATCGATTCATCGAAAAATCATCGAATCAGCGCACAATACTCCTAGGCTATGATCGCAAGGGTATATGGAGCAACATTAATGAAGGTGTTCCTATCAAAAACTTTAAGAATCAAGAATGGGGCTAGTTTTTGAAGAACGAGGGAATACCTTCTCAAATCCACTAGAATCGACGAAATCGGAGATGGATCGCGAATGTGGAGCGCGGGGAAGTGATCCCTCACTCCCAAAGACTCCGATGTGTGGATTGGAGTCGAGATTTGGTGGTTGGAGCGCAAAATCGCCGATGGGGGGGCGGTTGCTAGCGCGTGGAAGTGAGAGAGTCAAGTGAGAGAGGGAGAGGAGGGGTCTGGGCCACCTGGGGGTTTAAGTCCCCAAGGGCCGGACTAGTCCGGTTGAGGGGCCGGACTAGTCCAATCCGCGGACCAGACTCAGACTAGTCCGGATCCGGACTTGTCCGTCCACAGGGGCGGACTAGTCCGGTCCTACTGGGCTGAAAAATAATATATTTGAATTTTGCCCACTAAAATAGGTCCTTTTGGACAAATATAGCATGAAAAACATGATAGACAAGATTATAAGGGAATATATGACAAAACATGACCATTTTCTAAGGAAAATAGATTTATCAAATAGTTTTGAAGAGAAATCAAGATAGAGAGGAGTTTTTCGAAATATAGCTCAAAATATATGAGGAATGTGGTTTAAGCCACATTCCGAGAATCCAAAATGTTGAGCTCACTTCTTAGCTCACAGAAACGCTTTTCATCAAGAGGCTTGGTGAAAATGTCCGCAAGTTGATGTTCCGTCCTCACATGAGAAATCGCAATATCTCCCTTCATTGAGTGATCTCGCAAGAAATGGTGTCGAATGTCTATGTGTTTGGTCCTAGAGTGCTCCACCGGATTATGGGCTATCTTGATGGCACTCTCGTTGTCACACAAGAGTGGAATGTTGCGCAAGTTAATCCCATAATCCCTAAGGGTTTGTCGCATCCAAAGAAGTTGTGCACAACAACTTCCGGCTGCAACATATTACGCTTCAGCGGTGGAGAGAGCAATAGAGTTTTGCTTCTTGGAGGACCAAGACACTAGAGATCGACCTAAGAATTGACATGTACCCGATGTGCTCTTCCTATCAACTTTGCACCCCGCATAGTCCGCATCGGAATATCCGATGAGATTAAACTTGGATCCTTTGGGGTACCAAAGTCCTAGGGTAGGTGTGTGTACTAGATATCTCAAGATCCTTTTAACAGCGGTCAAATGACAAGCCTTAGGCGCTGCTTGAAAGCGTGCACACACACACACACTTAGAATGATATCGGGCCTAGATGCACAAAGATAGAGAAGTGAACCAATCATAGACCTATATAATTTTTGATCCACACTTGGACCGTCCTCATTTAGGTCTAGGTGTCCATTTGTCCCCATAGGGGTTTTGATGGGTTTTGCCTTATCCATGTCAAACTTCATTAGAATATCTTGTGTATACTTAGTTTGACTTATGAATGTCCCTTCTTTGAGTTGTTTTACTTGAAATCCTAGAAAGAACTTTAACTCACCCATCATGGACATTTCAAACCTCTCCGTCATTATCTTGGAGAACTCATCACAAAACACCTTATTTGTGGAACCAAATATGATGTCATCCACATATATTTGGCACACAAAAATATCCTCGTTGAAGTGCTTTGTGAAAATGGTATAATCCGCTTTGCCTATCCTAAAACCATTTTCAATTAGAAAGTCTCTTAAGCACTCATACCAAGCTCTAGGAGCTTGCTTGAGGCCATAAAGAGCCTTTCGCAATTTGTAAACATGGTTAGGATAGTCTTGCTCTTCAAACCCCAGAGGTTGCTCTACATAAACTTCTTCCTTGATTGGACCATTAAGGAACGCACTCTTAACATCCATTTGGTAGATCTTGAAATCATGATGAGTAGCAAAGGCTAACAATATCCGAATTGACTCAAGCCTAGCTACGGGGGCAAATGTCTCATCAAAATCCAATCCTTCAACTTGTGAGTACCCTTTTGCCACAAGTCGTGCCTTGTTCCTAGTTACCACGCCATGCTCATCTTGTTTGTTGCGAAACACCCACTTGTTTCCAACAACATTAGCTTGTGGGCGCTTGACAAGCTCCCAAACCTTGTTCCTTTCAAAGTTATTGAGCTCCTCTTGCATGGCAACTACCCAATCCGGATCTCTTAAGGCATCTTCAACCTTATGTGGTTCCAAGGATGAGACAAAAGAGAAATGCTCACAAAAGTTTGCAACACGTGAACGTGTTGTTACTCCTTTTGTGATATCTCCTAGAATGTTGTCAACGGGATGATCCCGTTGAACACTTTGATGAACACGAGGATGCGGAGGTTGAACTCTTGAATCACTTGCTTCGTCTTCCTCACTTTGGTCTCCCCCTTGATTCATGTCTCCCCCTTGATCTTCACTCCCATTATCACTTTGGGGAGCATCTAGTGAATGTCCAACTTGTCCAATGGGGGTTTGACCTACTTCATAGAGAGGATGGTCACTTGAGCTTTGAGATGGTTCTTGTGGGCGAACATCTCCAAGTGCCATTCTCCTTAGAGCTTCTAGTGGAGGTTCCTCTTGATCAAGGGCATGTTGATCATCTTGCTCCACTTGAGAGCCATTGGTTTCGTCAAACACCACGTCACGTGCTACTTCAACAATTCCGGAGGATTTGTTGAACACACGGTACGCATGAGTGTTTGAGTCATATCCAAGCAAGAAACCCTCATCGGACTTTGAAGCAAACTTCGAAGTCCTAGGCTTCTTGTTGAGGATATAACACTTGCTACCAAAGACACGAAAGTAAGAAACATTGGGTTTCTTACCAACGAGAAGCTCATAAGGAGTCTTCTTGAGGAGGCGATGAAGGTACAATCGGTTTACGGCATGGCAAGCGGTGTTAACCGCTTCCGCCCAAAACCGGTCCGATGTTTTGTACTCATCTAGCATCGTCCTTGACATCTCAATAAGCGTCCTATTCTTTCTTTCGGCAATTCCATTTTGTTGTGGAGAATAGGGAGCGGAAAACTCATGCTTGATGCCCTCCTCATCTAGGAACTCTTCTACTTGCATGTTCTTGAATTCGGTGCCATTGTCACTCCTTATAGCCTTTATCCTTAAGGTGAACTCATTTTGAGCTCTCCTTAGGAATTTCTTGAGGACACCGGGGGTTTCACTCTTATCATGCAAGAAGAATACCCAAGTATATCTTGAAAAGTCATCAACGATGACTAGACTATACTTGTTGCCACCAATGCTAATATAGGCAATGGGGCCAAAAAGATCCATATGGAGTAACTCCAAAGGTCTAGTTGTCGTCATGACATTCTTAGAGGGGTGTTGAGCTCCTACTTGCTTTCCCGCTTGGCATGCACTACATGGCCTATCCTTTTCAAATACCACATCCTTTAGACCACGAACGTGCTCTCCCTTAAGGAGCTTTTGAAGGTTCCTCATTCCAACATGGGCTAGCCTTCTATGCCAAAGCCATCCCATTTTGGCTTTCGCCATTAAGCATGTGTCAAGTTGAGCCTTATCCGTGGTGAAGTCCACAAGATAGAGCTTTCCCTTGAGCACTCCCTTAAAGGCTATCGAGTCATTACCCTCTATAATAACGCTCACACCCTCACTAGTAAATACACACTTATATCCTTTATCACATAGTTGTGATATGGATAGGAGATTATAATCTAGGGAATCAACATGCAAAACATTTGATAGAGTATGTGATGAAGAGATAGCAATTTTACCCGAGCCAAGGATTTTCCCTTGGCTATTGTCCCCAAAGAACATTCCTTCACTTGGGTCCTCATTCTCCTAATACTCTATGAACATGCTCCTCTCTCCGGTCATGTGGTTGGTACATCCGCTATCCAACACCCATTTCGATCCACCCGAGGAGTAAGCCTACAAAACAAGTTTATGCCTTCCTTTTAGGTACCCAAGCGGAGTTGGGTCCTTTCACGTTAGTAGTTAGGCATTTGGGCACCCACACGCAAGGCTTGGGGCTCTTGCGGAGTGACCCAACATATCTAGCAAACACTTTGTCGTGTTTGTTCCTCTTTAGCACATGAGATGCATCAAAATCATGGAATAGAGGATGCGATTCAGATTTAGGAAATTTGTTGCTAGAGGGTGAGTTCTTTTCAATTTTAGTTGGGGATGAACTCCCCTTAACAAAGACAATCATGTCTTTGCCATACTTGGAGGTTTTGGCGTTATGCCTTCCACCTCTAGTATAGCCAAGGCCATCCTTGACATGGCGTGGTCTTGTGTTGGTGTATGCAATTCGTGCATACGCCACCTTTTCCTTGTCAAAGATGGCACCCTTAGGTGCTTGCTTGCCTTGCGCTAAGTTGAGTTCATCCTTAAGCTTAAGGATTAAATTAGAGCACTTGCAAGGCGATGTTGCATTGGATGAGGCCTTTGAGGGGGTTGAGCTCTTGGAGGAAGAGGCTACATTATTCTTAAGAGACTCAACTTGAGTCTCAAGGATCTTGTTAACTTTTGACAAGTTTCCAAGTTCATCCTTGAGCTCAATTGACTTCTCCTCAAGACTTGAACACGTTTTCTTGCAAAGAGCAAGTTCGTGTTCCAATGCCTTGCTCTTCTCTCTTTCGAGCTCAAGGAGCTCATCAGGCTCTTGACATCTCTCCTTCTCAAGGATGAGCATGTCCTCTTGTCTATTGATGAGATCCTCCTTCTCAAAGATCTCATCCATAAGCAATTTCATCCTTCGCAAGGTGCTTTTGCTTATGTCCTTAAACATGTGTTCATTCTCACTAGCACTATCAAATTCATCTTGTGAGGAAGTTGAGGAGGAGGGATGAGATGTTACCTTTCTCCTTCCCTCCCTTGCCATAAGGCAAGTAGGTTTGTAGTCGTTGTTGAGGTTGGGGAAGAGCTTGCTTCCCTTGGAGCTCCTCCCGATGGCTATGGTAGCCATCTTCTCCTCTTCTTCTTCGGAGGAGGACTCATCGTTAGAGTCCCACTCCTTCCCCAAGTGGGCTTGTCCGGAGGGCCTCTTCTTCTTGAAGAATTTCTTATCTTGAGGCTTGCCCTCCTTCTTCTTCTTCGCTTCTTCATGTGGGCAATCAGCGATGAAGTGCCCATACTCGCCACAATTGTAGCAAGACCTTTTTGATTTGGGCCTTGCTCTTTCCTTCCCCTTGCCTTCATAGTTGTGTCCACCTTTCTTCTTTCTCATCATTCTCTTGAATTTGTTGATGAAGAAGGCCTCTTCCTCATCGGTGTCGAGGCTCTCCTCATCACTTTGCTCTTGCTCCTTTGAAGAGGGTGTTGCCTTGAGTGCAACGTTCTTCTTCTTGGAGGCGGTGAACTTCTGAAGGTCGTTGTAGAAGAGCGCCTCCTTCTCCATGATCTCATGGTTGATGATCCTGCCAAGGACCTCCTCCGGGGTCATTTGAGTGAACCCCGGGCTTTCTCGAATCATGGAGCAAAGAGCGACGTTCCTAGGCATGAATGCCCGGATCATCCTCTTCACCACCTCGTGGTCGGTCCACTTGGTGCAGCCATATGATCGGCTCTTGTTGATAAGTACCTTCAACCGGTTGTACATGTCTTGGGGGGATTCACCATCCAAGATGGCGAATCTCCCAAGCTCTCCTTCGATGAGCTCGATCTTGGCCTCCTTGACCACCTGATTTCCTTCATGCGCCGTCTTGAGGGTGTTCCATATGTCTTTGGCCACCTCAAGGCCATCGACGTGGTTGAACTCATCTCTTGAGAGAGATGAGATAATCACACCCGCAGCTTGAGCGTTGCGGTGGATGAGGATGGCTTGTTCTTGAGTGATGTTGTCCTCATCCTTCGGAATCTCCACCCCGGTCATGACAATTTGCCACAACGCCAGGTTGAGTGACACGAGGTGGATCTTCATATTGTGTTTCCACATCCCGTAATCAGTTCCATCGAATTGGGGAGGTTTCCCCAATGGGATGGAGAGGTAGTGGTTGTTGGCGGCAAGGCGTTCATAGTTGAGCCCTTGTCGGTTGTAGTTTACTTTGCCACTACCACTTGATTGGTTCGACGGATCGATCTTGGAGATGTTTAGCTTCTCCCGGAGCTTCGCCTTGAGTTGGCGAGTCTCCTCATCGTCCGTTGGCTTATCTTGATAGGCCAGCGTCTCCTCACGGGTTGCCTCGTAGTTGCTGCTCGATGCGTCGTCATTCACCACTCCAGCCATCTCTCCGAGTTGTTAGACTCTTTGTGGAGAGTCCTTCTCTGATACCAATTGAAAGTTGCCTAGAGGGGGGGTGACTAGGCTAATTGACCTGCAAATGACTTAATAAAACGAGATTAAATCACAGGGGGCGGACTAGTCCGGTCTGGGGGCGGACTAGTCCGGTCAGCCTGCGTGAAGAACCCTAAAAGATGTTTCTAGCAAGTTTTAGGGGATTTTCTCGAGGCTACAGGTGAAGATATGTTTAAGTCAAGTTAAACAACTACCAACACAAGAGTGAGTCAAGCTTCAACAAGTTTAGCAATATGAAGTACGAAACAAGACTAGCAACCCTAGAACGAAATAATCGATAAAGTAAATGCGAAGAACACGAAGACACAAGGATTTTATCCCGAGGTTCGATTCCACACAAGGAATCTACGTCCCCGTTGAGGAGTCCACAAAGGACTGGGTTCAACAACCCTTGTTTACCACACGGGCCTAACTTGGTTTTCCACTAATCACAAGGGTGATTACAAAGTTCGTTGGGGCTTCTCACAATCTGAGGCTCCCACACCACAAAGGTGATCAACACCACAAAATATACTCAACGCACAGCATACAAAGACTCAATGAGTGCAAGAGATCAAACCGGGAGCACAAGCGCGATGTTCTTCCTCTTCTCCACCTCACTAAACCCTAATCCACTCAAGAATTAGTTTTAGAGGGAAAGTAGGCAAGAAAGAGGCTTAGGAGTGCTCCAAGTTGGCTGTGGCGGCGCTAGGGTTCGAGAGTTTCAAGAGATGTTTGAAATGAGGCCGGGGGTCCCCTTTTTATAGGGGTCCCAAGCCCAAACTGCTGACCTCAGCAAAAGGGCGGACTAGTCCGGCCTAGGGGACCACTGACCTCTTGTCAGGTCCCGACAGCTGACACGCTATCGTCACACTACCCGCCAAACTTCAAATTCAAACGGTCACTTCAACAACGGACTAGTCCGGTCACCACCAGACTAGTCCGATCTCACACAGAGCCTTTTGCTCCGTGTGAAAACGGACTAGTTTGAGGACCACGGACTAGTCCGGCCCCAAGGGCGGACTAGTCCGGTCCTCCCAGACTTAGTCACAGAAGCACCTTCAACTCGCCAACCCGGACTAGTCCGGCCCCAAGGGCGGACTAGTCCGTTCTCACTCAGGACCTCTTGGTCCGGTCTCAAACGGACAAGTCCGTGGTTTTGGGACTTAGTCCCCAAAACCCACTCACTGCTACCAGGACTAGTCCGGCCACAAACGGACTAGTCCGATCTCAGTCAGACCCTTCTGGTCCGGCCGAATACGGACTTGGCCGGCCAGGGGCGGACTAGTCCGGCCACCTGCACGGACTAGTCCGGCCCTACTGCCAGACTACTTATCCACTCTTTTCTCTCAAGGGGTTTGACCTCTAAACCACTTTGAGCTCCCAAACTTGATCTCAATGCACTTTACACACGCACCCTCCTATTTCTACGGCTAGTCTAACTCAACACGCTAGAAACCCTAGTTTCTACACTTCGAGTTGACTCCGTTTCCTTCCTTTTCCATTTTGAGGGTTTGCGTCTCCGATCGAGTCCACACCTGTGCTAAGATCACTTGAGCTCATTAGCGACTTAATTGTCATCATCAATCATCCAAAACCCACGGGGAACCTAGATGCACTTTCAAAATCCTCGTATACGATCTCTTGAGCACTTCCCTCTACTCGCGATCACACATACAAGAAAATACGTATAAATCAACATGATGCACACACATTAATCAACATGCGATGATATGCATGCATGCAAAGTTCATTAATTAATTAACTACAGTTGTTTATTAATTAGATGCAACTAGTTCATACGTGTTCATAAGAGTTTACGGGGGTTTTAGAGTGGTTTAATGCTGCTGAAAATAAAAAGGCAATGCAACAAAAATCAATTCACGTCTATTAGATTCAATACGGTCGCTAAAATTCGCATCGGGAACGAATCCTACCGTAGATGTGACGGCTTGACGATCGCGGAACGAATGCGATGCGTAGACGAAGTGGATGGCGCAGTAGTCCTCCGGCGGCACGACCACGGCGGCGACGATCTCCGGTGGACGGTGGGACCCTCCTCTTTTTCTTCCTCTCCTTCCCCTCTTTTTTTCTTCCCTTTTTCCCCTGGCGGCACAGCCTTCTGGTGCCTTTTTTTCTTTTCGGCACCGGCGGCGTTCCTGGAAGGCGGCGGCGTTTCTGGGATCGGGGGAAAACCTAGGGACCTACGGTCCTTTTTATAGGCGCGGACTAGGGCCGGCGCTGGGATTCGGCAGCGGGAGTCGGTGCGGGTGGGAGCGCGGGAAACGGCGGGAAAATCGGGATTCGGCGGCGGGCGGGGCCGGCTCCGCGCGTGGGCGCGCGTGCCGCGTGGGGCGAGCGGGCGGGCGCTGGTCGAATCGGGAGCGGGAGCGGGAGCGGGAGGCGTGGGGCCTGGGCGTAGGCGGCGGCAGGGTGGGAGACAGGCGGGCATCGGGGCGCGCTGCAGGGGATGGGACCGAGCGGCGCGTTGGGCGGCGGGGCGTGCGGCTGAGCGGGGCCGTGGGAGCAGGAGCGGGAGGCGGGGGGGGGGGGCGTGGCTGCGGGCCCCAAGCGCGGCAGCGCGGGCTGCGCGCTGCAGGCAGCAGGCGCGCGGTGCGCGCGGGCGTGGGGGCCGAGGCAGGCCGCGGTCGGCTCGGCCGCCTGGCCAGCAGGCGGTTTTTCCTTTTTTTCTTCTTTTTTTTAGATTTTTATTATTATAATATATTTTATTATTTATATTTTATTTATTTTATTTATCTTATTAATTTTATTTATTTATTATTTTATATATATATTTATTATTATATATATTATTTATTTATATCTTTTATATATATTTTTTATTATTATTATAATTTTTATACTTATTCCCTATTACAAGTTTTAGTCTATAATTATTATTGTTTTTTTCTTCTTTTTGCTACACCATATATGTATGTTTTATCTTTTCTTTTATTTTATTAATATTTAATGCATGATCATGTATGCAATGCATGATGCGAAAATTTAGGGTGTTACAAATCTACCCCCTTTAAAGTGAATCTCGCCCTCGAGATTCGATAGCGTGGAGAAAAGGTGCGGGAATTCTGCCTTCAGGTCTTCTTCACGTTCCCATGTAGCTTCGCTTTCCGTATGGTGTTTCCATTGCACTTTGCACCAACGGATCCTCTTATTCCTTGTGAATCCAAAACAATGAGGTTGGCGGAGAAGTCTACCCCCCTTATTCTAAGGCTTACTTTTGGACATACTATATTTGTCCTCATCTCTCCTCCAGGAGACTTAACCAATAGAGTAAACTTCATATGAGAGACAGGCAAACTATACTTGGCAACATACTTCGATGCAATGAATGAATGCGATGCTCCAGAATCAAATAACATAGTCGTGGGGTTGGAGTTTGCGAGAAACATACCAATGATCACATCATCCGCTTGTTGAGCATCCTCCGTAGATACATGGTTCACGTTGCCATGAGCAAAATTCTGCTGTCCACGGCTTCCTTGTGGTTGTCCTCCATTGGGTCTTGGGTTTTGTCTCGGCGCATTGCTTCTTTGACCAAGGCCTGACTTAGGACATTGATTCGCAAAGTGTCCAGCTTCTCCACAAGTATAGCACCTCTTAACTCCACCAGAATTATTGGGACGAGCTTGGTTTTGAACATTGGCTCCAGGAAAATCAGCACGAGGTGCATAAGGCATTGCTTGCATGACAGGGCGCTGCTGCACAAACTGAGTTGGGCGTGGTGCATAACCAGGGCGCTGAGCAGGAATAGAGGAGCTGTAATGAGGCGCATTGGGTGGCGCAAAGCGAGGGCGCACATTACTTCCTTGTTGATGTCCTTGATATGGCGCCTTCCTCTTGATTTCTTGCTCCATCTCACGGATCTTGTTCTCAACCACAATTGCTTTGTCCACAAGCTTCTGAAAGTTAGCATAGTCACAATTGAGTAGTTGCACTTGGATTTCATTGTTCAATCCCCTCATGAACAAATATTGCTTCTGGCTGTCCCGACTAACATCCTCAGGCGCATACCTTGAGAGTTGAGTGAACTTATTGAGATATTCACTCACGCTTGATCTTCCTTGCCTCAAGTTCTCAAATTCTTGCCTCTTCAAGAACATAACACCTTCCGGCATATAATGAGAACAAAAATTCTCCTTGAATTCGGCCCAAGTAATTTTCTCTTGGTTCTCATGAGCATTGCAATAAGAATCCCACCAATCTGCAGCTGCTCCAACTAGTTGATGAGAAGCGAACAAGACCTTCTCCCGGTCACTGCATTGGACAATAGCAAGTTTCTTCTCCACGGACTTGAGCCAATCATCAGCATCCATAGGGTCGGCAGCTTGAGCAAAGGTTGGCGGCCTAGTCCTCATAAACTCTCCTAATCGGTTATGAGGAGGCGGGGGTGGCGGTGGAGGCATGTGGGGCTGATTGTTGATATTGTTGCTAGCCTGCAGCTGTCCCATAGTTTGTATCATGGTCTGCATGAGCTGGTTTTGCATAGCTAGTAGCTGCTCGATATTGATGGCTCCATGAGCAGGTCCTTGTTCATTGTTGTTCTGAGGTACTCCATGGTTCTCCTCCTCACCATTAGCATCCCTCTGGTTGCGAGTCCTCACCATCTAAAGAAAAGCAATAGGTAAGAACTAAGAAACGTCCCCAACTATATGCATCAAGGGATATGGAACTAAACAACTAGCTATACTAGCCTAGGTGGACATGGCAATGCTAAAGCATCCCAAAATCCTCTATTAAGCACACAAGCAAGCAATATATATAGCACACCAAGCAAACACATCGATTCCTGAGTGCTCCTATGTGCTCTAAAGTGTCCATTCTATCTAGGTTGCGTCCTACGGTCAACCTGTGACTCTGATACCAATCTGAGATGCCTGGTTCCGAAAATGAACCAAGCTAACGCATATGTGTGCCCAGGATGTTCAACACACATACACGAGTGGTTCACAAATGATAAAAAGATAATTACCACAGCTCAAATTATTAAATAAGTACTCTTATTACATAATGCATTATATCCTCGATTACAAGCTCTAATGAATATTAATGATAAGTTCAACTAATGCAGCGGAAATAAACTAATTAAGCAACTAAGCAAACTAAGCAAAAGGGATAGCGCAGCTCCATGCAACACCACAGGCAAAGCTGACGGTAGACACGACCTAGAACTCCGCATTATCGCCATTAAACTCATAATTCTGACGTGCAACTTGGGGGGATTGCAAGAGTGAGTACATGTCGTACTCAGCAAGTGTGGAAAGTATGACATGTGGCTGTTTCAAATGACGACAATAATAATGGCTAAGTGCTGAAAAGTACAGTAAAACATTTGAAAAGCAATATATTATATATGTGTGAAGTAATCCCATCATAAACCATGTAACCATCATAATACCAGTCCATAATTTACCATTGCCAATAACCATAATCAATGTCATAAACCATGATTCCATCCCATAACCATAACTATAATCATAACCATAACCATAACCATAACCATAATATCAACCATAACCATTACCAAACCATAACCATTCCAAATCCCAATCTCCCTCTAATCATGTAGGTCATCCACGCGCTCATAACCGAGAGCACGGCTATCATGATAGTTTCAATTAACTCTGCAGAGTTTGTACCTCTTTACCCACGTGTTTGTGATTTCATCACCCGTCGGCGACTAAAGAACCTCCCTTATGCCAATTACACTTCCTTTGGTGTATGGCCAAGAGATCACAAAATAGCTTTTACAAAGGGATTACTAGCCTATTTAGACCCCACTGAGGTTTCACCGGTGGCGATGCCTCCAACTGAGCACACCTTCAACCAAGGGCCCCCTCTTGAGCCATTCGGATCCCAGGGTAGTCCCACCAATCATCAACAAACCCAATCTGACTACCCCTTCCCCGAGCCTCCGCAATGGTCCAAACAGCACTAGCAAAGCCCTAATTAATCAGCTACGCCGCACCCATACTTGGCCTCGTGGTGGCACTGTAGTCCTGGCTTATTCTCGTATGAACCGGTCCTTAGATCTAAAGCAAGCAAACAACCATAACATCCAACCCATCCACATACCAGGCTTGCTTAGATCACCCATCGTATTGACCAGTTCACATTAACCATAATATCATTGATGCATAATTAAATGTGTAGTGTTGTTTTTCCATCCCGATTAATTAAGCGAAGCAAAAAGGTAAAAGCCCTTCCCGACTCTCTACCATAAATTCCAGGTGACAAGGGTGGTTAAACAAAACTAGTAAACTTCCTACCATAGGATTCCCATCAATTTGACACAAGCATGCAGTTTGCAAACAAAACATTTATTTTAAAATAGGATCAATATGCTTCAAGGACACTTGCCTTGCTCCGACGGATAGGGTTGCTCAAACGCTTCGAAGTCTTGGTTCTGGAAATCCTCGTACACGATCTCTTGAGCACTTCCCTCTACTCGCGATCACACATACAAGAAAATACGTATAAATCAACATGATGCACACACATTAATCAACATGCGATGATATGCATGCATGCAAAGTTCATTAATTAATTAACTACGGTTGTTTATTAATTAGATGCAACTAGTTCATACGTGTTCATAAGAGTTTACGGGGGTTTTAGAGTGGTTTAATGCTGTTAAAAATAAAAAGGCGATGCAACAAAAATCAATTCACGTCTATTAGATTCAATACGGTCGCTAAAATTCGCATCGGAACGAATCCTACTGTAGATGTGACGGCTTGACGATCGCGGAACGAATGCGACGCGTAGATGAAGTGGATGGCGCAGCAGTCCTCCGGCAGCACGACGACGGCGACGACGATCTCCGGTGGACGGTGGGACCCTCCTCTTTTTCTTCCTCTCCTTCCCCTCTTTTTTTCTTCCCTTTTTCCCCTGGCGGCACAACCTTCTGGTGCCTTTTTTTCTTTTCGGCACCGGCGGCGTTCCTGGAAGGCGGCGGCGTTTCTGGGATCGGGGGTAAACCTAGGGACCTACGGTCCTTTTTATAGGCGTGGACTAGGGCCGGCGCTGGGATTCGGCAGCGGGAGTCGGTGCGGGTGGGAGCGCGGGAAACGGCGGGAAAATCGGGATTCGGCGGCGGGCGGGGCCGACTCCGCGCGTGGGCGCGCGTGCCGCGTGGGGCGAGCGGGCGGGCGCTGGTCGGCTCGGGAGCGGGAGCGGGAGGCGTGGGGCCCGGGCGCAGGCGGCGGCAGGGTGGGAGACAGGCGGGCATCGGGGCGCGCTGCAGGGGATGGAACCGAGCGGCGCGTTGGGCGGCGGGGCGTGCGGCTGAGTGGGGCCGTGGGAACGGGAGGCGGGGGGGGGGGGGGGGGGGCGTGGCTGCGGGCCCCAGGCGCGGCAGCGCGGGCTGCGCGCTGCAGGCGGCAGGCGTGCGGTGCGCGCGGGCGTGGGGGCCGAGGCAGGCCGCGGTCGGCTCGGCCGCCTGGCCAGCAGGCGGTTTTTCCTTTTTTTCCTTCTTTTTTTAGATTTTTATTATTATAATATATTTTATTATTTATATTTTATTTATTTTATTTATCTTATTCATTTTATTTATTTTTTATTATATATATATATTATTATATATATATTATTTATTTATATCTTTTATATATATTTTTATTATTATTATATTTTTTATACTTATTCCCTATTACTAGTTTTAGGCTATACTTATTATTATTCTTTTCTTCTTTTTGCTACACCATATATGTATGTTTTATCTTTTCTTTTATTCTATTAATATTTAATGCATGATCATGTATGCAATGCATGATGCAAAAATTTAGGGTGTTACACAGCGCTTGATGAGGCTAGTGTTAATGGCTTCAGGCCTTTCTTGGTGATCATCAGCCGCACTATTAGCTGCCTTGGCCTTCTCATAAATGGCTCGGGATTGAGTGTCGAGGGCACGAGTCAAGCTCTCCCTATCATCCAATAATTTGCCCCAGTATTCCAGGCGAACCTTCTCCTGTTTGATCCACTCCTTGTCGTCTGCCAGTCTCGACTGCGCCAGCTTGGTCTCGAAGTAGAGCCGATTACGCCACCGCCTAAGGGTTTGGCACTCCTATTCAAGAGCCTTGCTGTCGTGGTAGAACGCCAGCTGGACTTGACGTAGACTGGAGCAAGCGTTATCAATGGACAATGATAGGGGAATAGGGTCCAGACCTGCTGGGGTCTCCTCCGCTGGTTCCAGCGGGTTCTTGCTTACAAAAATTGGGTCCCACTCCACAAGAGTGGTCCCTTGAGCCTCCACGGCACTAGGGTCGTCCTCTGGGATAGCCTCAGCCGCCACCGAGGAGGGTCCTCCAGAAGAAGTTCTGACCTCCGGAAGTGGTTCCGAAGGCCCTGCCGCCAGGTCTTCATTTGCCCCCTCAGGCAGGGGACCAGCGACTTCATCACGGCACCCTGGCTCAGCAGCAGGCACCTCTGCCGTCATCACTTCTGGAGCAGGGGCTACTTCCGGCTCCAGCCTGGGCTCCTCCTCCGCTGGTGGCTCGGGTGTTGGCACCTCGACCATCATGGGTTCGAGTGCTGATGCCTCCGCAGCGACCGGCTCGGGCGCTGGAAGGTCAACAACAACCGGCCCTGAGACCGGAGCTTCAACCTCAACCGGCTCAGGCGCCGGAAGGTCTTCAACTGCAACCGGCTCTGCAACTGGAGCTTCAGTGGCAACCGGCTCTGAGGCTGGAGCTTCGGAGGTAGCCGACTCAACCGCCGGGACTTCCTCAACATCCGGCTCGCTCGTCGGGACTTCAATAACCTCCGGCTCAACTGCCGGGGCTTCGACAATTTCCAACTCTAGGGCTGGAATCACTGCTTCCTCCGGCTCAGCGACCGAAGCTTCCAACATCTCAGCATCAAGACTCGGGGCTTCAACCTCCGGGGCAGGTACCGCCCGCTGGCGCATCTTCTCTCCCGCGGTCCGGCGCTACCACGGGAGTCTCAGGGGATGAGTCGAGGTCCATGACCACGACATCTGGCGCCGGAGCTACTGCAGCTTCAGCCACCACTTGGGGCGGCACCGGGACAGGAGCATAAGCCTCCACCCTCACAGCTTCAGCTGCTGTGGCTGAGGGCGGAGCCTCACTCCTCTTCTTGGGGACGCTGCGGATGATGGATGAAGAAACTTAAAAAACAGTTACTACAACAAAACAACTGTCTGAGGTAAATATTAAAAATTACCTCAGAAGGCTTCTGCACCAGCTTGCACGGAATCTCTTTCCCGGGCGTTCTAGACTGACCATGGCCGCCGCCGGCGTGGTAGCTCCGGAAGGCCCCCCAGAACTTGTTGCAGCCGCGAGCATTTCCTTAGTCGAGGCCCCCCTCGACCGGGAAGGACCTCCGGACCCAGAGACCTCAGCTGGCCCTGGTATTGGAGTCACATGCTCGGGGCTAGCACCCCGGGAAGACACTGCTGCAGGTGCAGTCGCCGTAGTTGTAGAAGACCTCCCCCTCCAGGGAGAAGGAGCTGCTGCAGAGGGTGCAGGCCTGACGAACCTTCCGTCGGCATGCTTTAGCTTCCTCTTCCGGCTCGAGGGTTCGGCCGTCGGCTCCTTGACCTTGCCGATGACTTCGGTCCTTGGCTTCGGGGCAGGGGCGGAGCCACCTTCAGAAGCCTCAGGGATCACCACCCTGGAAGTCGATCGTCTCTCGACGACACTGAGGTTGTCAAGCGCCGGCATCGTCCGTCAGAGATCCCTGCTGAACTGTACTTCCACGTTCAGAGGGAGGAAAGCTGGTGGCGGGGTCAAGTCATCACCCGCGACGTCGATGTCGTGCTGGAACTTCTTGAGATGAAACTCCAAGGTCACCCCCTCCATGTTGGACTTCAGTCCGGTCTCGACCCGGTCGTCGTCCATCACACTGTTGAGGGTCCAAGCGAGTTTTTCTCTCCTCTTCAGCGGTGCCCACCTGTTGACCAGGAAATTGCAAAATACCGCCTGAGGAGTTAATCCTCCCTCCACACATTGGCGGATCCTGGTCAGAGCAGGGTTGAAGGCATCCGACAGCACCGGAGCTTCACTCCAGACTACAGTGTCGATGTTAGGGAGGCCTTCGGGCAGCTCCAGCTTCTCGTGCTCCTCCACCCGGATGACTATCCAGTCTTTCTTCCAATCGTCCCACTTTCCAGAGGGAAACGACCAGAGGTACTTGAATGGACACTTCTTGCGCTTCACAAAGTAGTAGAAGCCAAGGTACTCATCACTCCTTCCGGTGGTATGGACGGTGAAGAAGGTACGAAAAAGCTCAATGCAGGGGGGGATGCCCACCCACATTTCACAGAAGTGGACGAAGACAGACACTAGAAGAATGGAGTGGGGGCCAAGGTGGTACAGCTGCAGACCATAGAAGTCTAGCAGCATCAAGAAAAAGGAGGAAAAAGGTGGGATCAACCCCACCATGGCGTACGCAGAAAAGTACACCATCTCGCTGGCGTGCTCCTTCTCGAATGGGAGCTTTCCCCCAGCGCGGACCATGTGGTTGAAGAAGTCTGAGGACCACCCCATGAGGGCCCGGACCTTCTTCAGGTCACTTTCGGTCTTCAAGCGGCTCTTGCGAAAACTCAACTCCATCGCAGCACAACGAGGCAAGGGAGGAAAAGCAAGCACAAGTTTGGGAGTTCGAGCGCAAGTTCAGATGAGAGGCGTAAAGAACCCCGGACGGTGCGCGCTTTCCTTCTTAAGTAAGCCCCGGCAACGCTTGGATGGAAACCACAGGGAAGCCGAAGATACTATTCAAAAATTTCACCCTACCGATGACAAGAGGGCCTGGGACCACCCCGACGATCAAGTTGAGGTTCTTACCCAGGCGAACGGTTGTCATCATGAAAGGCGGGAAGCCCGAAGGCGGCAGCCTGACAAGGCGCGCAGAACCGATACGATTTTCGTATCGGGAACCGGCGACCTTCAATTGCGTGAGATTCGCACGCCAAAGATCTCATTTGCCGCACCCGGGATATGCCATGCAGCGAGGATTTAACTCCAAAACTATCGCCAACGGCACATCTGAAGACCTTTGAAGACTCGGCTCAAAAGTCAAAGCATGGACCCACCTCCGGCGGAATGACTTCACCCAAGTGGTCTTCCCCAGAGGTGGGCCCAGGGGGCCACTGTCGGTACCCTGAGTACCGTATACCCCTTGAGATTGCAAAGATCTCAAGGAAATGTCATCTACTTGATTTGAAGACCTTCGGAGGCCCACATGTCAGACACAACCGGACCCGCTTCTCCAACATGGTTAGTCCCAGGGTCACCACGTGTACCATCAAACCGGAGCTACCGCCCGCAAGGGGGAAGCTCCGGGCTATGTACCATAACGGCACCCCTGGACCTAACCCCAGACCGAGGGAAGCTCCGGAACCGACACGTGTCTGGTGGCACCGGACCTATCTGTTCCCCAAAGTATGCTCCGGAGCTGCTACGTGTCCAGCCGTCGGATCTTCAGCCTCAAACCTCCGGTAGAATCCACAACGGCTCCGGATCTTCAGAGGGGAATCAAGGACTTCAAGACCCGATTAAGTGTCATTAATACTATGTTAATGACACACGATCGGACAACCCTTATTACCAGTAACGGCGTTGTCAAAGCCCGTACTCGGTCATTAAGGGTAATTAAGCACATCAAATGTGTATCAATATTAGTAGCCGCCGGGGCCACATGTCGGGCCAGGCCAACTTGTAACGACCTGTCCTTGTACTATAAAAGGACAGGCCGACGATACATAGAGAACATCTGGTCTGATCGGCTCACACGCGCTCTCAACTCACGTCACCTGAGTTGAGTTCATACATCCAATACAACACCAACACACCCCGTGGAGTAGGGTATTACGCTCAAGCGGCTCGAACCACGTAAATATTTGTGTCTCCTGTGTCATTTTACATTTCACCTTCTTGAATCTTCGCGCGCCCACACCGAACTTCAAACTCCGCAAACACTTTTAGTAGTGTCGGAAGATCTTCCGGATCAAAACCACCGACAATTACTATGCAAGCATTCAAGAAGCTGATTGTTGGTATCCCTAGAGGATCCCATTTCAACATCTCTTGGCCAAGGAATAAATGAGGATGGTTGCTACCTATCGAAAATTATGCCCGAAGGTCAATCATAACTATACGAGGCTAGATATTTGAAATGGGAACCCTCCATGAGCAATCAATGAGCTGCCACGAATGGGTGAGAGCATTATGCTCTCAACTATTTTAAGCACTCATTCAAGCTCAAGGGATTTGCCACCATCATTGGGTACAAGTTATTCTTATGTGGCTAAGAGTTATGATGTACCATGACCAAGGAATGACAAGATCACACCCAATTTATATTGGGTACAAGCTGTTCCTATGTGGCTAGAAGGTATGTCATGCCTTAGCCAAGGAAGAACATATCACACTCAACCCATGTGAGTGCATGTCATTCCTTTGTAGTTCTAGGTATGTTATACCTTACCCAAGGAACAACTGATCATACCCAATGCATGTTGGGCACATGTCACTCCCTTATGGCAAAAATATATGACACACCTTAGCCAAAGAATGACGAAACATACTCAATGTATGTTGAGTGCACGTCATTCCTTTGGATCTAAAGGTTATCATTATCCTAGCCAAGGAATGACAAATCACACCCAACACATGGAGACCCTGACGTGCGGACGGTCAACATCGAAAACACTCTATTCAACCACACTCATGGTGTCCATGGGAGGCAACACAACAATCAACACTCAACCCTCCATTGTCAAAGCCACGCTGCAACAAGGATAGGCCAACTCATGGCCTACATCCGTCGTTAGGGTTTCAACCCCTATCACGGACCTTGATCAAGAATAAGCTTGGGAGATGACCCCCACTTGAGGTAACTTGTATCACACCCACTGCATTTTTATTTCAAATCATCCATTGCATATTTATTTTCCATCCATCCATCATCCACCTTGCATTTAAAAAAATATATAAAAATAGGTTATATTTGCTTTCATCAAATAAAGATGTGCGGTAAGAATGATTTATAACTCACATAGATGAAATGATGAATAGTTGCTCTATTTTATTTTCCTAAGTCTCTGGTTTACAACTTGCTACTCTCCAAATATTGCTTTCATTGGTTTGAAATACTTTTACCTTAATTTGGAAGTTGTGGGTACCAAAAGCTTAATCTAATTCTAGGTTGTTGCAAGACTAGAATTGGTAATAGGGCTGCTAGTCCTAGTTTGAAAGTAAAACTTAGATTTCCGGAGAAATTCTAAAAAGATTTAAGTTTCCCTCAATTGATTGGAAATACCTACCAAAGTCATATGATGTTCATACATAGACAAAACCTTATGCATATGTTATTTGCTTTCACATTGAGCCTAGTCAAACTAGTATATACCTATGTGAGAAATCATTCAACTCTTTTTGAATTCAAGACTTCACTTGCACATGCTATACTTCTACACTAGAAGTAAGCAAAACGTCCATCATATCCACCATACCACAACAAAAAGAGAAACTCTATGTTATTCATGTTTAGCACTCTCTTCAAAATTCATTGCAAAGAAAGGGAGTAGAAGACATGGCTACAAAAAGAAAAAAAAAGAAGCATGCTTACATCATAAGCATGAGAAAAAAAAGAAGAGGGGAAAGAAAAGTAGCCATGTTTCATCTCAGCAAAAAGAAAGAGAGATTATACCAAAAAGGAGTTATCTCAAGTATCCACATTCACTTCCACTCCATCACACATGCACTAGTCTTGAATCAAAAAGTTTTGATTTGAATTCTCCTAAGGCTTACTTGACTTAGCAATATATGTGATGCAAATATGCCTACTTACTTTTCTTACCAAGCTCCACATACAAGCCATATTCAATGAGTAGGAATAGTAGAGGCACAATGCTTTGGTGGGGAAATATTTCCACTATCCATAAAGGAGTGACTGAGAGAATAGAATTGAGGTACTTAATATCTAAATTGAATTCTCCGGGATTTGAGTGGAACTTCATTTCTAGGCATGTTTGCTTTATTTTCTATTCTACCTTTCAACTACTCATGAATATGAAAAAGCATAAGCCCCATGATAACTTAAGAAAGGTAGAGTATCATAGCAAATTTCTGCAATACTAGGTAGAGTATCTTGTTGTGCATTAGATACTTTTGAAAATAAGATATTGTAGCAACTCCTGATCATCAACCTAAAGTCTTAACTTTGCTCGGGACGAGCAAAAGATAAGCTTGGGGGAGTTTGTTGACAGCTGTTATATACCAATTTCATCCGTCAATTTAACTCGCTTATGTGAAGGATTTGTCATTTCTTGCACACATCACCTTTCTATCTAACCCAATTCCACTTGGACTTGGAGAAATATGTGTATACAGCATTTTATGCAGAAAATGAGGAAATGTGAAGGGACCAATCCTATAAAATATCATCCCAACCAATCAGGTGACGACACGTGGCATCCCATGGATCGAATGACCCACAAACAGAAGTATCCAAGGAGATCCAACGGTGTATCACCCATATACATCAATGAGACCCACCTGGCAGCCACCTGGAGAAAGCACACGAGAAACGGTGCAATGACCAGGTCGGCCAAACCAGGGGGTCGACCGACCTGGTCTTTGCACCAAACTCAGTCAGCATCCACGTGTTGGCTCTTCCCGGCTCCCTGGAGTCAATGGTGACTGATTCGCGTGCTTTTGGTGGCGGGAACCGACCTCAACACTAGTATAAATAGGACCCCCTACCCCTCACTTCAACACACACCACTTGGACATCATTCTATTATATACACTATCTTTCATAGTCCTTAGAGGAGTTAGGATGTAGAGAGGGGAGCCTCTAGTCCCAAGTCCAAAATGGGAAAGGAGTAGGAGTCTCTCTTCCTAGTTCCACAGTGGGAAAGGTATGGCTTATGTATTCCTTCTTGTATTTGTGACTTTATGCTCAACAAAGATATTATCTTTAGTCATCTTTTATACGTATACTTGGACAAAGCGTTTCTTGTTTGATTGTGGAGTCCATGTATGTGGAAGGTATAGTCTTTATGATTTCACTCTCATGATCACATCTTATGGTCATAAACCCTATAGACCCCCACTATAGTCTATATAGTTATGATATGATTATGTTAATATGAATGACTTATGCTATGCTTCAACATTGGTTCAACGATGTTTAGGTTAGTCATTGCTTAGGATGGCTTGTGCCATGACTCCTAAGGTATTTGCTTAGTATGCTAGCATGGTTCTAGGGTATTTAAGTAGCATTGGATGTCTCGTAGACCCACAAATTGAAGAGGTAGGCAGTAGGTAGTGACAGCCCTATCTATCCTTTGTAATCCTGCACGTTTGGCTATGCCACAAACTCTTGGCGGGCGCCCTAGTATTGCTAGGGGTAAGCCCGTGCCCGATGTGTTGAATAGTATTGCATAGGAATTCATCATTGACATGATCATTAGTATCTACCTTAGGCTATGTATATGTATTAGGAGCATTGTAGGAGCAACTCTCTAACTCTTAATCCAATCTCCCTCTAGGACTCATTTTACCCTTTAGAATAGAATGCCTAGGTGTGTGTCACACTACCCCTATTATCAACTGACCCCTATCCGGATACTGGATTAGTATCTCATAGCTTGACCATAAGAGTAGTATATACTTTACTCCATTGCCTTCCTTTGGGATAAATACAATACCCTTGGGAATACTCATGGGTGAAATGCTACAACGATATCTTCCGTGCACTTGCGGATCTCATCTCTTTACTGGAGATGATCTTTGGTGTTAAGAAATACCAACAAACATTTCTGGCGCCGTTGCTCGGGATGATTTGTTAGTATATCTTAGGAGCCGTCAACAATCGGCTACTGACGACGCAGACGGCAAGACGACGAGTTTTGAAGCCTTATATTTTTAGGATAAGATCTCCCCAGGACCACGTGTTGAGCCCCGGGACCCCACCTATAAGGCGTCTGACCTTGTCTATAAAAGGTCCGGACTGCCACCGTTACAAGGATTCCCACATCGAACATCACACACACACACACACACACACACACACACACACACACACACACACACACACACACACACACACACACACACACACACACATACTAGCAATACCATCCACTGTGGAGTAGGGTGTTACGCTCCTTGTGGACCGAACCACGTAAAAACCACTGTCTCATACTTCCACCCGCTAGAACACTTGATTGAGGCCTAAGCCCCGCCGAACAAAGAACCTCCACGGGCTGCTACTTAGCAGATACAGGGGGAAGTGTCGCTCTAACACTTCGACGGAGCCAATATTAAATCTTGATTACTACATGGACATGGACAATGCCATGGTAGAATATAAATCTAACGACATGTTCGAGATCTAATCTAGATCGCTTACCATAGAAATTTGTAAATACTATAGTCTATATAATAAAGTGTGTTGAAATGAACATATTTGTTATTTTATATTAGAGTTATTTAATACTCTAATTTTTAAATATGTGTTTAATGCAATTAATTAAATTTTTGCAATTCTTAATTGTTAGATCTCACAGGAAGTTAAGATGAAAGAAGAAATTTGCTTGTGGATAGTTGTACCACAAACTCTATACTTAGGGAAACAAAATATTTTCAAACCCTAACTAGAAGGTTAGGAAATGTTTTAACCATCGCTGGATGCGATGCAACAATAGCGGGCTCTGGTCGAGCCACTATAATGTTTCCAAATGGTACACAAGTTATGATCGAGGATGTTTTATTGTATCCCAATTCTACATGTACTCGCATAAGTTTTAGAGATATCCGGAAAAATATGTTACATGTATGTACCCATGAAGATAACAAAGAAGAATTTTCTTCTCATTTCGAATAATTCCGGATATAACGAAGAAATTCTAGAAAGAATTTCTTTTACTCCATCTGTATTGTATTACACATAAATTAAACTCGTACCATATGTTGCATACAAGGTGATTTTTTAGAATGTTGATACATTCAAGACCTGAGATTCACGCCTAGGCCACTCTGGAATATGGATGATGTGAAAAATTAATAGTAATTGCACTGGCTATGAATTAAATAATGCAAAATTTTCAAAATCTAATGATTTTGTGTGCACTTCATGTGCTATGGACAAGTTGATATTGCGGCCTTCTCCGCTTAAAATCCATGCCGAACCTTTGATGTTCCTTGAACAAATTCAAGGAGACATTTGTGGTCCCATACAACCAATGTGTGGTCCTTTTAGATACTTCATGGTATTAATTGTCGTATCTACTAGATGGTCACACGTGTGTTTACTATCTACACGTAACCATGTTTTCACTAAATTTATACTACAAGTCATTAGATTAAAAGCGAATTATCCTAAACATAGGATAAAAAGTTTTCGTATAGACAATGCTGCTAAATTTACATCTCGAACCTTCAATAATTATTGTATGGCTAAAGTATTGAAGTACAACACTCTGTTCCATATATACATACATAAAATGGTTTGGCGGAATCTCTCACAAAGAGATTTAAACTCATAACTAGACTATTATTGCAAGGTTGCAAGTTACCAACATCTTGTTGGGGTCATACAGTTTTACAAGTTGCCGATCTTTTACAACTACAACCAACTGTATATCATACCACCTCCCCACTCCAACTTGTGCGTGGAGATCAACAAAATATCTTGTATCCGCGGAAATTTAGATGTGTAGTATACACATCAATTTCACCATCTAAGCGAACATCTATGGGCCTTCATGGAAAATTGAGGATCTACGTGGGATTTCAATCCCCATCTATATTAAAATATTTAGAGCTTTTAACGGGTGATTTATTCACAACCCGGTTTGCTGATTCTATTTTTAATGAGGATCATTTTACGGCTTATGAGGAGATAATAAATTTATCAATGATAACCGAGAAATTAATTAGGATGGTAAATCCATTCTAACATCTGATCCACGTACAAAGGAGATTGAACTTCAAGTTCATAAAATTAATTGGTTACAGCAAATTGGTAGTAATCTGCCAGATGCCTTTACTGATTATAAATGTGTCACAAAGTTTTTTAATCATGCTATTAATGTGCCTTGTAGAGTGGAGGTACCAACAAAAACCACTTCACCTCCGAAAAGGAGGAGAGCAATCATCAGAAAGATGCTTTAAATGAGCGTAAAAAACTACGAGGACAAAATGCTCCTCAAATCAAGTAAATGCAAGTCAATAAAATGTTGATGAACACCAATTGGATGTATAAATCCAACACGCAACCCTCAACTGCACATTATAGAGCAAGCTGGAAGATCGAAATACCCTAATTCTCACGTGTTGGGAATCATGATGAGTTTCATGGGGTATAAGAAATTTCTATCAATTATACCAGTTCCGGAGAATTACTTGACCGTAATACAATAGTTGTCAACTCATACTTTTCAATCAAGATAGCTTAACTTATAAATGATCCTGATCTTAAGATCATCGCAGAGCGTAAACAACGTTCGAACTGGATCAAATGGAAAGAAACTATCAAGACAAAACTTGACGCACTGAAAAAGAAATAGGTATTTGGTAATATTTATAATACTTACACCTCTTAGAACCTACCCTGTAGGGTTCAATTGGGTATTCATCTGAAAACGGAATGAAAATAATGGGGTTGTGAGATACAAGTCAAGGCTAGTTGCACAAGGGTTCACGCATAGACCCGACATTGATTTCAATGAAACATATTCTTCGGTAATGAATAGAATAAATTTCTGATATCTTATATCTCTGGCAACACAAAACATCTATCTTTGCAGTTGATGGATCTCGTGACTGCATATTTATATAGGTCACTAGATTCGAGAATATACATGAAAGTGTGTGATGTGATACTTGTACCGATTGAAAAGTAGGATGCAACATGTATTGTGCCAAGCTCAACAAGTCATTACACGACTTAAAACACTCTGAAAGGATGTGATATAACCGACTGAAGAAGTTCCTTCTAAGCAGGCTACTCTACTAATGATTATTGTTCTTGTGTCTTTATTCTCAAATCCTTAACTGGATTATGCATTATTTCAGTATGTGTTGATGATTTAAATATCATTGGCATTGAGCTTGATATTAATGAAGCTCACAATCATATAAAGATAGAATTCAAGATGAAAGATTTAAGTAAAACTAAATTTTTCTTAGATTTACAACTAGAGCACCTTTATTCGAGCATTCTCGTACATCAATCGGTTTATATTCAAAAGTGTTGAGAAATTCAATATGGATAAAGTCTATCCATATAAAACTCCTATGGTAGTTAGATCCTTAGAAAAAGATATATATCTATTTCGGCCACGTCAAGAAGGAGAAGAGGTATTGAGTTCTGAATACCCATACCTAAGTTCTATTGGAACACTTATGTATATTGCAAATAATACAAGACTCGGTATTATATTTGCAAGAAATCTACTAGCAAGATACAATGCTGCTCCAACCATGCGTTATTAGAAAGGAGTTAAAGATGTTTTTTGATATCTTAAAGGTACAACAGATCTAGGTCTTTTCTTTTAGAAAAATCAAGATATTAACATCATTGGCTATGCCGATGTTGGGTATTTGAGTGATCCCCACAATAATAAATCTCAGACAGGATTCGTGTTCTTACACGGACGGACGACGATATCATAAAAGTCTTCCAAATAGATTTTAATTGCTACGTCTTCAAATCACCCCAAAATCATAACATATATGAAGCCTTACGTGAATGTACATGGCTACGTAGAGTGATTAATCACATTCAAGTATCATGTGATATTGAAACTATTGTGTTACCAACCATTAATTATGAAGATAATGCAGCTTGCATTGCTTAGATGCAGTCAGGTTTTGTGAAACACATAACACCTAAACTTTTTTACCCACATGAACTTCAAGTAAATGGAAAAACTAGTCTCCAACAAATGAAATCATGTGATAATTTAGCTGATTTATTCACTAAGTTCCTACCTACTCTACATTTACTAAATGTGTCGATGGTATAGATATGCGTCGACTTAAAGATTTATAGGTTTAAGGGGAGCTTTGTCACAGAGCTACCTGACAATAACATCAAATTGTACTTTTGTTCTTATGTGAGTTTTACTTTTATAAGTTCTCACGATAAGTTTTTAATGAGGCAATAAAAATGTAAAATAATTTCTGTTTTCCTATTTTTTTCACAAGGGTTTTTATATGAAAACGAATATGACATTTATATGCTGTGTTTTATCATATTTTAATAATATTTTTCAGGAGTTTTTACACAACATTTAATTATATATATCTTCAGATTTTTCTCACTAGATTTTTCGAAGATAAATTTTCATTCATAAGCGACGTTCGATTGCTAAGGGGGAGTATTGAGAACGGTGGTTCCCGCCTCCAGCGCCTCCGGTCGCGCTTTTTCGCCGATCGGACACGTCCGGTCATGCAAACATATATAAAAAGAAATTGAATAAATGAATGAATTAAGGATTTTCTTAAACTTTTTTTGTGTCTCTCTAAATTTCTATTCAACACCCACCTCGGCGTGCCTGAAACCGGTACACGGTGTACCCCGATCTCCCTGCGTGCGCCAGGTCCTCTACCCGTCCGCTTTGCTTGCTTTCGCGGTTTCCTACCTCCTCGTCCAAACCCAGAATCGCGACGACGAAGCCGACGCTGCAACGGAGAACAAAGACTCGAAAGCCCCTCCCCCGCTTCCGCAGGAGGAGCGCCCGCCCTCGGCATTCCGGCAGTCCGACTACTCCAGGTTCGCACGATGTTCCCCCGTCCCCGTCCCATTCCCTCATCGATTTCTCCGGCCGGTTGCGGGGCTAGGTTGTACGCAGTGTTGGACGCCTGTGCGCGATTCGAGAGTTCAGATACCCTAGGATAACCCTAGGTGCCGGAGGTGATGCTTGTTAATTTGCCTGAGCTGGTACTGCGTACAGGGGCTCTGACCGCGAATGAGTAGAAGGTTAGTTTTGAGGCGTGATTGTCTTTAACCCTAGCGATGAGGATCTGAGGTCTAGTGCGTGGTGACGCTGTTTGTTGTTGGGCACTTCCAATTTATCTGCGTGGGAACTCCATGTGCTGTGCATCAAGATAAGTCTGAATCTAGCGACCTGTTACTGAGTAGCAGTTGTGTTTCTGTATGTAGGTTATTATTGTAATTTTAATTTGGATTAAGTCCAAATTTGGTCTCTCAAACTATTATCTCGGTTTAATTTCCGTCTGTCATCTTTTGTTTCAGACATATTTAATCACTTCTCTCAAAACAGTTTACTTATGATGATATGATCCCTTGAGTGGTTTATATGTTGATTTTGTCTGCATGTGGACACACCGACTCAGATCGTACTTGGAATATGTTTGATAACTCATATCAATATTTTCTGGCCATCATCAACTTAAAAGAAAGGAGGAAGCAATTACAATAATTACTCATCATGTAAAGTGGAGAAGCACATACGGACGGACGAAAATTAAGCTGCGGCCATAGTTAGATTGAAAATGAATGGGTGAGATCAGTCTCACCATGTCAGTTATTCCCTAGCTCTTTTTGGATCCCCTGTTCGCTGATTCCACCACACCCAGCTGTTTTGATCGCAAGAGTGCGTACTCTGTGCAACTCCCCCCACCACACTGTGTAACATCAGCGCCGCCTACGCCGCCATCAAGATAAACTTCCTCTGCCCGCAGGGGCAATCCCTTGTCTTGTTCGCCGGCCCTGACAGCCAGCATCTAGGAGTTGAATCGGGAAATAAACTAGGGATTTGGATAGAGATTTTTAGGGGAGTAGATGAGAGAGAAAAAATTGACATGAGTCATCAAACATATTCCACGTAGGATATGCGTCAGCGTGTCCACATGCACAAAATCACCTTATAATCCACTTAAGGGATCATAAGTAAACGGTTTTGAGAGATAAGTGACTAAATATGTCCAGTATAAAAGATGAGAGGTGGAAGTTAAACCGAGCTAATAGTTGAGGGACCAACTTTGAGGGACCAACTTTGGACTTAATCCTTTGAATTATATTTGTAGCGGGCTCTTCAATCTGTTGTACGATTTTTTGGTGCGGCAGTAGCCAAATTTTTAAGGAAAAGTAGCAGAGAATAAAGGAAAAGTAGGGAGAAAGAATGCAATGTTTACTTCCCTTTTTTACTTGGGATTTATTGTCTGAAATCCAGAAAGTTAGTAATTTCTCACTCCGGTCGCATTTAATTAACTATGTTACATGTTTTGTTGTTATAGGGTATCTGGTGCCCTGCTTTTTATTAATTTCTGAATGGCGGACCTAACCGACATAGGCTGCTGTAGTTGTTTTAGCTTTTTAAGGAAGCCTAGTGTGCCTATATGTCAACCTCAGAATGCTGATGGCATTTTATCCAAAGATTTTCTGAATCATCAATTAACTGAAGATTGTGATGGAAGCTTCTACACTGGAGACAATCTTGATGGAAGCTTTTACAATAAGGACGATTTTGATAGAAGCTTTTATAATGGATATGATTCTGATAGAAGATTAAATAGTGGAGATGATCCTGACAGGAGCTTCTATGATAGAGATAATACTGACTATCTCGATGGAAGTGATGATGGACCACCAAGGAAGAATTCTGAAGATATCATACAGTCAAGAGCACAAAATGGGTTTCAATGTCGAGAGATCCTAGTTAAAGAGACTAAAAAACTATTTCGCTCAGAGGTACCATCTCCTCACTTTCTAATCAACTTCTGTACCACTATCTCCGTACCTGCATATCCATATTTGAATTTTGAATTCATGTCTATTTGAAGTTCTGCCTACGAGCCTATTTTTTGTGTGTAGGAGAACCAACACTGGAAGAGCAGTATGCATGAGCTAGTCCCAACTTATAAGAATCTGGGTTCTATTCATGCTAGGCATAACTGTCACTTCACATTTGAAGTAGCAAAATGTTCTTACCATTTGGCCTTACTTAAGTTTATCATCCGACAATAAAACTGGATAAATTTTAGATGAAAATGCTCGCTTTACTTTTTATTTATACTTAAAAAATTTAAATATCACATCTTTGTTTTTTTATCATTGAGGTTGTTTTAGTTATTGTTCTTTTGATTTTTTAATATGGACCCTTCAGTCCCTCTTTCTGATGCGCAACAGAATCAGTTGCACCCATTTACCGAATTCTCTTTACTTTTAATAAATCACACAATACCCTTTTCTGACAATGAGTTACCATTTCTGACACGTAAGATCCTTATTTCCATCATTAGTTTTCAAAACTAGACCAACTCAACTCAGCCTAGCATTTTGGCTGCCTAAACTCAACTGTACAAGATAGCTAGTTCAATCCGATTCAGGGCATTGGACCATTCCTACAGTTTTGCCTCTCTTGATCTGGATAGGACATCATGCACAAGCTCAGACTTTTCATGGCTTTCCTAGTGTTTTCCAACATTGCATGTTTCGGTAGAAAATAAAAAGTCTAGATATGCACAGTGCAGCTTCTTTCCTGTTGGAATTATGTAACATTTAATCACCCTCTTGGAATGATGAATAGTTAACAGACCTCTTGAAGCTCTGTTTCATAATTATTACTAAATATTTCGATACAGAGCTTGAAGAAGTAAATGGGCAACTGAGTTCGATTAATTGTCCAACACATGTCTCATGAAGGGTAGCAAATTGTACAAGAACATCTACCTTCTGTATTGAATACTATGGTAACATACCATTTTGGCATGTTAGGATGAAAATGGTAATAAAATGATCAATCAATATGTCCACCTGGGAAAGATTGGTTCCGGAAGCTATGGAAAAGTGGTAAGATACCTTTGATGTGCTAACAATGAATTTTCCTTGATAGATGACTAAATTCTTTTTGTTTTGCTGCTTGAAAGGTTCAATACAGAAGCACGAAAGATGGAAAGCTATATGCAGTGAAGGTATCACTTTCTGCTACTTTCTGTGTTTTGATAACATAAATGTATTTGTGAGTCACTCCAATCTCTCTTGCTTTCTTTTACGTTTTTTTTTTAAATACAATTGTTGGATTTCATATCTAGCCTACCCTAACGTGTTTGAGACAAATGCTTTGATGTTGTTGTTATAAATGTCTTCATGAGTCACTTCATGATGAGTAGGCTATCAGGGTTAAACATGCTTGTTGAATCTCATGATTAACTATTTTCTTTCTTATATGTTGTACCCTATGCATATTTTGGCTGGTAGTTAAATTGCTGACTTCAGGACTAAGAGATTAACCAACTGTTAGGTCTAGCATTTCATTTTCTTTGATCAGCACTGTATTTTAAACACTTATTTGTGTGCCCGGTGGTGCACATGTTGATGTCTAACAGACGGAATTTTAGCCTTTGCCTTCCTATTACAGGTTTTGAATAGGCGTCAAATGATGAAAATACATGTTGTAGAATCAAAAACTGCCATGACAGATGTTCTTCGGGAAGTGAGTAACTCCGTCACCTAATTTGTTCATGTAATACTAGACCTTTGCTTTTTCATGCATGTTTATGATAGTTCTCTATCAAAGTGATCGAGTGTGCTGTGAAATTGTTACCTCTGTAGGATCTATCACAAGTTCATGCATACCCTATCCATCTTGAGAATGTTAATTGATCTTAGTTCTGATTCAATGCATTTAAACACTCAACTACTTATGCTTTTAGTTATTTGGTTAGCATGATCTGTCACAAACTTTCTTGGGAACGCCGCCAAACCTGCCGCCTGATCGCCGGCGCCGTCGCTGGACGTCACCGATGAACAGGGACAGGGGTAGAAGAGATGAGTTCTCTTGGACTATAATTCTTGCTTCCCGATTGGCTGCGTGCCGGCCATAATATATAGCCCGTCTGCAGATTACATTAGGGAACTAGGACTCTTATCTCTAAGGAACAATCCGGACTCTCTCTAATATAGAAACTAATATATTTATTCTTTATCTCTAACTTAATTTATGAAAACTAATAATCTAATTATCTTTGCCTGCTTCCCTGACCTGTGCTCTATGCAACCGCACGTGACATATCTCCCTCCCTTGTGAAAAGCTCGTCCTCGAGCTTGGTTGAAGATGCGCTCCTGTGCTGATCGAACTCCGGTGGTCGTGTTCCATGGAATAGAACCGAGGCAAAGCAAGTGTCAGCAAAGCAGTCATCTTTGTCCTTGTACAGATCAGGAAGCCCTCTTCTTCATCCTGGTTCTGAATCAAAAGCATGACACATTCAATTGGAGCAACAACTGTCTTTGAGATAGCAACAGGAAATCCACCTATTGCCCTATTGCCAGGTGTTGAAGACAAGCAAGTGTGCATCGGGCCATGCACTGGCGTGCATCGTGTTGGTGGCGCAGCACGCGAGCCCAATGTTCAAGATGTGGGTGGAGACGGCGAGGATGGGGTTCCACATCCACGAAGAGGTTCCACAGCGCAGCGCGGCGACCACGACGGTGACGGGCACAACGACAAGAGATCCGTCGGTGAACACGGTCCTGGCGGCGCGGATCTGCCCGGCGTCGGCCGCGGTCGAGCGAGGCGGCGGCAGACCCGTGTGCAATCCTGCGCTGCAGTGGACGAGCGCAAACGCGACACCAACAACGGAGATCTGGCGTTCGACGAAGGATCTTGGAGCGGACTCGACTCCGGCGGCAAATTCCCGTCTAGGCGCCGGAACGTAGGAGCAACTGCCGTCGGGGAGGAGACAACCCGTCCACTTGCGCGCTCACCACCCGCCGTGGTCGCACGGCCGCAGGCAACCTGGGTCACCCGCCACTCCGCCTCCAAAGCACCGGATCGGACGGGAACACAGATGTGGGGATGCGGCTGCTCTGATCGCGATTCGACAACAACGGCAGAAGGCAACACCAGGAAGAAGGCGGGCACAACTTTCTCTGTCAGGGAGGTATCAACGGTGCTGGAGTAGATCGATCCGCTCGTTATCTTCGCTGGGAGACGCGGTAGGATCGGAAGGGAGTCGTCCGCCGTCATCTTGTCTTCGTCTTCACCGCAATCAATCTCGTCCTGAACCGTAGATTCGTCCGCAGGAACGGGACCAAAAGCAGCATCCAGAATCGCAGAATTACGCTTCAGCTGTTCGATGATCTCTTGAACCGTTGCAGTGATTTTATCAATCTTATCGCACATAGCGTCGAGCTCAACGTCGTCGTTGCCCATGATCGTAGATGGAATCTGATACCAAATTGTCACAAACTTTCTTGGGAACGCCGCCGAACCTGCCGCCTGATCGCCGGCGCCATCTCTGGACGTCGTCGATGAACAGGGACATGGATAGAAGAGATGAGTTCTCTTGGACCATAATTCTTGCTTCCCGATTGGCTGTGTGCCGGCTACGATATATAGCCCGTCTGCAGATTACATTAGGGAACTAGAACTCTTATCTCTAAGGAACAATCCGGACTCTATCTCTAATATAGAAACAAATATATTTATTCTTTATCTCTTAATTTATGGAAACTAATAATCTAATTATCTTTGCCTGCTTCCCTGACCCGTGCTCTATGCAACCGTACATGACATGATCTGATGAAGTTGGCTTTCAACTGTGCAGTCCTTTTATTTGCCATCCACTTTTGAGAGGTGCCCTCTTTCTTATAGCATATGAAGAATGGATTTATCTGATAACAGTTGACAAGCAATATAGATTGACAGTATAGTTCTCGCCTGATCACACCACCATGAATCTAATTAACAGTTAATCCACATTGTGTGTAGTAGAAGTCCATTTAGCCTCTCAGAGGAATAGATCCATGATGATATGGTGCAAGAAATAACAGTAATTCGCCCCTCTTTGGAGGTTCTGAACTTCTAGTTTAATTCTTGCTTGTCCTTCTCAATACTCAACCCCCTTCTCAATAAGGAGGGAGGCCGGTGTTACAAAGGTAACAGACTCCTACTCTGTTACTGATTCAGTAAAGACTCCTACTCTGTTACTGATTTAATAAAGACTTCTATTCTGTTACTATCTAATCCTAACTTGACTAGGACTCTTTTATTCCTTAACTAACTAGGAAACTAATCTGGCGCTACAGAATTAGATTCCGACTCTCATAACTGAATCCTACTCAGATTCTACTAAAGGTGTTGAGTCCTTCTGGACTCCTGGCTTATTTCCTCCATTATTTCTGCGGCCATACTTTCTCCCAAAGAAAGCTTCCATAACACTTCCCCCCTGCCCAAGAAACAGATTGTCTTCGAGCTGAAATTCTGGATAATCTTATTTGAAATCTTCTAAGTTCATCCATGTAGCTTCTGCTGAACTATGTCCTTTGCAACAAATCAGGAGACCCTAGGAGTCTTTTGTTGGTATAACTCTCAGCACCTTTTCTGGTGTTGGAACTGCTTTTCTCCGAATAATTGGAGGCAATGGCTTCATTCTGCTGGGTGGAGTGCCTTCATATTTTTTTTTTCAAAAATACCACATGAAACACATCATGTATTTTTGCTTTTGCTAGTAGCCGAAGACGATAAGAGACTTGACCAATGCACCCCACAACTTCATATGGTGCAAAATACTTGGGACTCAATTTTGATTTTCCAATCTCACGAAGAGATGATGATGCCCGTTGGTTCAAACGAAGCCACACCCAATCACCTATTTCAAATTGAACATCTCTATGTTTTGCATCATAAAGCAGTTTCATATGGTCTTGTGCTTCGAGTAAATGATCACGTATTTCAGCCAAAAATATATTCCACTCCCATAATTGTCTTTCCACTGTTATCACTCGTGCTGAACCAGTCTGAAATGGTATAAGTTGTGGTGGTTCTCTCCCATAAATAATCTGAAATGGGGTCGCTTTTAAAGCTGATTAGTATGATGTGTTGTAGCAATATTCTGCCCAAAAAAGCCAACGAAGCCAACTCTTCCTCGTCCTCCTCCTCCTTACTCCCCTCCCGCTGAATCACAACGCAAAGCCCTCATACTCTTCCATCCTGCTCACACCCACCAAATGGCGAACTTCCCGATGGATCCCAGTCGCTTCCTCCCAGATGATGCTTTTTAGATTGTCGACGGAGGAGAAGATAGGATCTCCAGAGCCATAGTCCACTTACGAGGTGACCCGGTGGCGAATCATGAACGGTTCGTCATTGCGGAGGATCTACACCATGCTCTCGATGAGAATGCATATGCTGAGTTCATTCCAAACATTGTGTACCACTTAGAGGCAGTTCTTCATATCACAGTACGTTCCACGAGCCTGACTTCGCTTGGTATAGCTCTTCTTGGCTTGGACTGCAGTTTGCAGAGGGATGTTCTTCAAAATAATCCCATAGTTATTGCTGACATCGAGGTGCACTTTGTGAGGTAGACTTTGGCATTAACAGACGGGTGAGAGATTTCTCGGCCGTTGGTTGGATTCTCATATTGGATTTTCCGCTGGATTACCAAACCATGGATAACATTGATATTGCTATTTCCTCGTTTGGGAAGTTGATTGACTGGCACACTAACTCGGCGGCCTTAGGGTATGTACTTATCAAATGCTTACATCATGGAGCTAGTGAAGTGCCCCGAAGCCTTGTTTTCAGGCTTGGTTCCAGGGACGGTCGAGCCGTATCATGGTCGTGCCTACTGGTGGTCCTGGACTTCTAGCATCCGGACGTGATGGCAAATTTTGACGAACAGGTTCCCAACAATGGCAATCCTCATCCTTTGCCTGGACAAGAAGAAGACCCACCCCCGGAGGATCAATGGCAACACTGGGCCCCAGAAGATCAGGAGGGAGATCCTGTCTCGGAGGCGGCAACACAACAACAACAATAGTTGGCCAATCTTAATCTGGGATGGGCCCCCTGGCCGCAACAGGGGGCACAACCACAAATGCAACATGAGAAGCAGGTTCTGCCCGAAGAAGGCATGGGCTCTAATGGCCCCCCATCTGGCTCCTCCACGACGGTGTCTGAAGTAGTGTCGGACAGAAGGTATGTGTGCCAAACGAGCCTGCTTAAATTCTTTGACTCTGATGATATGGCCAGGAAACCGGACTGGATCACTCCGTTTGATATAGAGGCATTCAGACAGCTGCTGACCAGTGCCTTTCCACAACTATCTGGAGCTTGGTGGAACTCCACGCCGCTCAACCCCAGCAAGGGCTCTACTATGTGTGTAATGTTCATTGGAGGAGATGCAAGCTCTAGCTCACAGCCGAAGTCGTGCCAGTATAAGCTCACACTGGAGGAACTGGGGGATTCTGATGCTCCTGCCACGGACCTCTCTTCGGCTCAAAAGACAGTTGAAGACAAGTCCCCTCTGAAGATGCCCAAGCTTAACGCTGACAAGAGATACGGGGTGGTATACACCAGAAAGTTTAAGAAAACCCGGATGAGTCTGCCAAACCTCCCGGAAGCAGAACAGGTGAAGCCCTGACTTAGCCCTCGCATTGATGCCAAGTGGTCGGGCCACAAGCAAACTTCTAAGGGCTGCAGGAGCATTCTGGAGCAAAAAAAGAGGAAGGTGGTCATATTTGCAGATCCGGCCGAGTTAGAGGTATCTGTACAGGACCAAATGTTCCCAGGACCAATCAAATTCCCATCCATGGAAGAACTCCAAGCTCGCGACACTCCTTATCCAGAGATTCCTGTGGAGGAGCTTGCAGCTGTAGCGGCAACATGTGGTGTACCCCCTGAGGTGGTGCAAAAGGAGCTGCTTGCCGCCAAAGATGGTGGGAGCAGCTCGATGAGAGAAGTCCCTCCCCCATGAAGCGCTCTACAAGTTTCTTTTGGCGGAAGGCGCGATGGGAGCGTCAGTTCGCAGCACGGTGGCTGGGACAATTTTGTTGGATCTGGAGACAATCTCGCTATGTTATGACTATAGTTTGCTCTGTTGTTGTCTGGTGGTTTTTTTGGTAAACTGAATGCACGGGAAGTCCCGTGGGATGGGAAGTACGATGGTGAACACTATCTTTGGCTTGTGTTATTTTGGATAACCATTTTTATGGTTTCTTTAAATGTTGCCCCTGTTATCAGGAAGGCATCTTTTGATCATTATTTATTTCATCTTGTTGAGAATAATGAGATTGTATTATTCAGGAGGCTGGAGGCCTCTATAAATAAATGTACAGGGATGGTTAATAAACATAAAAGCCCTTATACAAAAGGGAAAATAGAAACACAACCCTACACCTCTAACACCCCCCCTCAAACTCAATGTGCGTCACGAACACTGAGTTTGGAGAGATAAAAACAATGTTGAGCTCTGGTCTGTGCCTTCGTGAAGAAATCAGCTAGCTGAAGCTCTGAAGGCACATACTGAAGATCAACAACACCATCCTGTACCTGTGCTCGTGTATAAGAAGCATCAACACCAATATGCTTGGTAAGCTCATGCTTGACCGGATCACGAGCAATGCTGATAGCACCTGTACTGTCAGATAAAAGGGGAGTCGGCATACCAACAGAAACACCAAAGTCCTCAAACAACCATCGTAACCAAGTCACCTTTGCACTCACAAGAGCCATAGCATGCAACTCAGCCTCTGCACTCGAACGAGAATCTGCTACCTGTTTCTTAGTCTTCCAAGCAATGAGGGAACCACCAAGAAAAACACAATAGGCAGAAAGAGATCGACGGTCAGAGGGATCACTAGCCCAAGTAGCATCAGAATATGCTTTGAGCTGTAGAGAGCTAGAACGTGAGAAGAACAGACGTCTAGAGATAGTCCCATGAAGATAACGTAAGACACGAAGCAAGTGACTGTAGTGAACCTGGGTGGGAGCAGAAACAAACTGACTCAGAATATGAACAGAGTACGAGATATCAGGACGAGTGACACTAAGGTACACGAGACTCCCTACAATATGACGGTAACGAGTAGGATCATCAAGAGGCTCACCATCAGTGGGCCAAAGATGAACATTGAGTTCTATGGGAGTCTCAACCGTCTGGTGATCAGTAAGAGAAGCCCGATCAAGAAGATCCTGAATGTACTTTTCTTGAGACAGATAAATTCCTTCAGAAGAGGAGGAATCCTCAATCCCAAGAAAGTAGCGAAGAGGACCAAGATCGGACATAAGAAACTGCTCACTGAGACGGGCCTTCACAAAGGCTATGTACTCTGAATCATCTCCGGTGATGATCATGTCATCAACATAGAGAAGAAGAAGAGTGTGGTCACGTGACGAAGTATGCACAAAAAGTGCTGGATCATGAGCACTGGCAGAGAAACCAGCAGCAGTAACCACAGACGCAAAGCGCTGAAACCAAGCACGAGGAGCCTGCTTAAGGCCATAAAGAGAACGGCGAAGCCGACAAACCATACCCTCAGGAACAGAATACCCAGGTGGTGGCTGCATATAAACCTCCTCACGCAGCTCACTATTAAGAAAAGCATTCCTTACATCAAGTTGAGAGATGGACCAATCACGAACAGAGGCCACAACAAGCAGAGTACGAACTGTGGTCATGTGAGCGACAGGAGCAAATGTCTCATCATAGTCACGACCATGTTCCTGCTGGAAGCCACGGGCAACTAATCGAGCCTTATATCGCTCAAGTGAACCATCCGAGCGGGTCTTAACCTTATAAACCCACTTACAGGTGATGGGCCGAACACGTGGGGGACAGAGCACAAGTTCCCACGTGCCGGTGCGCTCGAGAGCAGCAATCTCTTCAGCCATCGCATGCTGCCATTCCTGATGAGGAACAGCATCACGATACGTAGCCGGCTCAGGAAGAGCAGTAGCAGCAAAGCTAGAAGGAGAGTATCGATCAGGAGGCTGGCGAGAACGATGACCTCGTTCAAGGGGCTACTCAGGAGAAGAATCATCAGAAGGAGATGATTCCTCAGGAGAAGAAGGCGTATCCGGAGAGTCAAACTGAGCTGGAGAAGCTGAGACATCAGATGACTCAACTGGAGTAGACGGCTCATCAGAAGAAGATTGTACATCTGTAGGAGGCACAACTCGTCGAGTATAAACTTGCGTCACCGGAGCCTTCAAAGCATAATCAGGAACCATCGAAGAAGGTTCCGAAGAAGAGGTCATGGATGGAGGTACTGAGTGTGAGAGAGAAACACTAACAACTGGAGCATCAGGAAGAAAAAGAAACGAAATAGGATCAATCACCGATACAGAAGATGGCCGGGGATAGAAAGGACGTGTCTCATCAAAAACAACATCCCGTGAAATTCTCATCCGTCGACCAACCGGATCCCAACAACGATATCCCTTATGCTCCGAGCTGTAGCCTAAGAAAACATACTCAACAGACTGAGCAGTCAACTTAGTGCGCTCACGTGGTGCAAGCAACACGTAGCACACACAGCCAAAGAGACGAAGACTGGTGTAATCAGGCATCTTGCCTGTAAGGCGCTCAAAGGGAATTCCACCTTTAACGGTAGACAATGGCTGAATGTTAATTAAGAAAGTGGCCGTAGAAAAAGTCTCAGCCCAAAAATGAGGTGGAACAAAAGAGGCAATCAGAAGAGTGCGAGCTGTCTCAAGGAGATGTCGATGCTTGCGCTCTGCAACGCCATTTTGAGCATGAGCACCTGCACAAGAGAATTGTGCAAGTGTTCCTTGCTCAGAAAGAAAATGGCGAAGAGCACCGGATAAATACTCACCAGCAGAGTCAGCTTGAAAAATATGAATGGAGGTGTCAAACTGAGTACGGACCATAGTCGAGAATGATTTATAGATAGATAACGCCTCACTACGATGCTTCATGAAGTAGACCCATGTGTGGCGAGAAAAATCATCTATAAAAATGATATAATATCGATGTCCTCCTTTCGAAACAAAAGGAGCAGGACCCCATACATCAGAATGAACAAGATCAAAAGGACGCTTAGACACTGACTCGCTAGAAGGATAAGGAAGCTGAATCTGCTTCCCTAGCCGACAACCCTGACAATGAGCTAAAGACTCGGAACTAGAAACCGATCCTAATACACCTCGACGAACTAGAATGGAGAGGCGAGAGCCACAAAGATGACCCAAACGGTGGTGCCACTGAGCAAATGTCGAAGTGGACGAAGCAGCAAGAGTGGAGCCGACTGAACTTGCAGGCGCAGCGGAAGGAAGACGAAGCCAGTCAAGCTCCCAAAGACGCTGTGAGTCACGACGACGAGGGCCAGTACCAAGCAGGCGACCCGTGCGACGATCCTGAACATAGCAACAATCATGATCAAGAATCACTCGACAACCATTATCAGTAAGTTGACCAACAAATATAAGTTGCATTGTAAGTCCAGGAACAAAAGAAACAGAAGGAACAGCAAAAGAGTCAGATAGAAGAGTGCCCTGTCCAATAACCGAAAGAGGAGAACCATCGGCAGTATGAACAACAGAAGGACGGTACAAAGAACTCAAAGAAGACAAACTAGTATGATAAGGAGTCATATGGAACGAATCACCAGAGTCAAGAATCCATGGACAATTACCTGGAGCAGAAGTAGAAGGTGGTCCCTTAGTGGAAGACGAAGAAGCAGCAGCAGTACTTGAAGGCGCAGAAGACTGAGTCACAGAACCCGCAGCTCCCGATGGTGCAGAACTAGCAAGGCGACGAAGAAGCATGAGTATCTGGGCATCTGTAGTATTAGAACTCACCTGAGATCCTCCAGTACTAGCACCACCAGCACTCTGTGAAGACTGACGAGCTTGAGCCTTCCTCTTTTTGAAACAAGACGTCTCCTCATGACCATTTTTATCACAGTAATCACAATGACGAGCATCACGCCCCCCTGGCGTAGAAGAAGAAGCCGAAGTCGTCACCGTTGACGGAGAGACATTATGCACCGGTGTCGAAGAGCGGGCTGCCAATACTGAAGTAGCACGCAGCAACCTGGCAGCCTGAAGACGAGTCTCCTCATTACGTACACTCGTCAGAGCACCCATAAGAGAAACATAGGGGTGACGAGCAAGCAACTGAGCACGAAGAGGCTCAAACTCGGCACGAAGACGAGTCAGAAAGTCATAGGTGCGTCGAAGCTCAAGTGCAACCTTCTGACTCTGATAGGACGAACATGTATTTATCGACAACCGAGGACCAAGAGCATCAAGCTGACGCCAAATAGCAGACATCTGACCGAAGAACTCTACTGAAGCATCTCCCTGCTGCAACAACTGCTCCTGACAAATAGCAGCAAGGTAGGTAGACTGTCCAGTAGGCTCATAGCGAGAGCGAAGAAAAACCCACATCTGATGTGCAAACTCAAACTCAACTATGTCTGCAGCAAGACGATCCTCCATACTAGCAGCAAGAATAGCAGCAGCCCGAGCATCATCATCTAGCCAGCTCCTGTATAAACTGACGTGAGACTGATACGTAGAAAAGCGTATATCATAATCCTGTATAAACTGACGTGAGACTGATACGTAGAAAAGCGTATATCATAATCAGCCAGCAACTTCTTCTTATCATCATCGGTAGCCTTATCTGGAATAACAGGCTCATAAGGAACTGCAGGACAAGGCGAACATTGGAAATCGCCTGTAAGATACTCCCAGAGTCGCAGACTGCGCATATGCAGGCGCATACGAGGAACCCAGTCACGGTAATTAGTGCCATCGAAGAGCACCGGACACCGCACGACTGGAAGCCCGCCCGAAGAAGTCATCATGATGAAGATGAGATAATGACGATAGTGCAAAAAAAAAGGAAAAAATAAGAACTTTTTTTTATTTTTTTTCTTTTTTTTTTCCTTTTTTTTGCAAACTGGATAACCCTAACTCAGCAATCAACCAGAAGAACGCGCCGCCCAAGCCGCCAGCCAAATGGACGACAGACGCGCTCAAGGAGTCAATACGCAGCTGACCAGCAGGAGGGAGCACCACCACGTGCTAGCTGCAGCATGCAGCAGGAGGCAGAGCTCACAGATCGAGGCTGCAAGGCAGCACCCCCAAGAAAGAGAGAGACACAGCCTCCAGAAGGCACACCCACGTGATGGAGGCCAGGAGAAATCAATCGATCTCAAACAAGAGGCAGGGAACACGAAGAATAAATCTGGCCAAAAGGTTGCAGGAAGAAGCAGCCGACGGCAGATCGAGCCGGTTGTAGGACGAGCGGCGGCGACTGAAAAAAAAATCTAACTCTAATTTTGGCTTTGTACCATGTTGAGAATAATGAGATTGTATTATTCAGGAGGCTGGAGGCCTTTATAAATAGATGTACAGGGATGGTTAATAAACATAAAAGCCCTTATGCAAAAGAGAAAATAGAAAACACACTCCTACACCTCTAACACATCTGTTATCATGTCGAATCACCATCGCCAATATAACGTCTTAAATTGGAATCAGGGTTGTAAATTGGCGCCTGGACACCTAGGCGCCTGCCGACCAACTGGGCGCCTAGGCGCCTAGGCGGGCGCCTAGGCGGTGTCCAGGCGACCATGCATATTTGCCTCAGGTACAGAGAATGAGAGAGAGGATAAATTCGGAGAGGATGGAGAGGCAGAGCCGGCGGCGGCCTGGGACGGAACACGCGCCTGATTGGGCGGCGGGGGTGGAACCAGCCGTGAGGGGCGGCTGTAGAGAGACCAGGCAGTTAGGGTTTGAAAAGGTATATTGTATGTTATAATGCGATGGGCCAAGAAAAAGCCCACCTTCCTCCAACCCTAGTTGACCCTAACATAACCAGGCTGCACCTCTTCGTCTCCCTCCGTCCCCAACGCGCCGCACGCGCCGCCCCTCTCTTCACCTGCGCCATGCCGCCTCTCTCCTCCGTCCGAGCCTCGCCGCACCGCCTCTCTCCTCTGTCCGAGCCTCGCCGCGCCGCCCCCTCTTCTGCCCACGCCATGCCGCGCCGCGGCGCACCCTCCTCCGTCCGGGCTGCGTCGCGACGAACGATCCCTCCCCATGCTCGCCGCGCTGCCCCCTCCCCTTGTTCGCCGCACGGTCTGGACGCCGCCGATTCGATGACCATCGGCGCGCCAGTCGTTGGCCCATGACGACTGGACGCCGCTCCAGGGCGCCTGAGGACGCCATGGCGTCCCAGTCGGCCGCCTGGACCGCTCCAGGCGAGGCGATGTGTCATGGCGTCCGTCGTGGAGCGACTGGACGCCTAGGCGCCGCCTAGGCGACGCCTGGACAACACTGATTGGAATATTCATGGTATTAATGATCCAATAAAACAACAGGCGGTTCGGGCTAAAGTGGAAGAAAGTGCCTGTCAAATATACTGCCCGCAGGAGACGAAGAAAGAACATCTTGACTCCTCATTTATTAAAAAAATAGTGCCCAGAAGATATGGAAAGTTTATCTTTCTCCCCTCTAATGGCGCTTCTGGCGGCATTCTGGTAGGTTGGAATGGCAATCTGCTTGATGAAGTAACCTTACAAGTACTACCCTTCGCGATTACGATCCAATTTCGGTCGTTACTCGATGGTAAAAGGTGGAAGCTGACATCAGTATACGGATCATGCTCTGGGCAAGCCAGACTGGAGTTCATGGATTGGATGAATCAGTTAACAATCCCAGATGAGGAGTTATGGTTATTCATTGGTGACTTTAACTTTTACAGGTCCCATGATGACAGAAACAGACAAGGGGCCAATCTTGCAGATATGATATTTTTCAACAATTGGATTAACTCTATGAGTTTAGTAGAGATTCCGCTAAAAGGGCGAAAATTCACATGGAGCAACATGCAGGAGGAGCCGCTGTTGGAGCAATTAGATTGGTGTTTTACCTCTCTTCAATGGTCGGTTTCCTTCCCTAATACAATGCTTATTCCTCTGGCAAAAACCACCTCAGATCATGTACCATGCGTGATGCAAATAGGCACCAAGATTCCCAAAGCGAGTATCTTCAGGTTTGAGAATCACTGGCTAAGACACAATGATTTTATGGACATCACACGTTCAGTATGACAGTAGGATCATAAAACGTATTCTGGAAAGGACAGTGTCAAAAAGCTAAATGCCAAGTTCAAGCTGTTGCGTCAGACACTTAAGAAGTGGAGCAAGTGGTCTCTTATGCTCGCTCAATCTAACAGGAACCTTGCAATACTAGATAAATTGGAGGAGGGGTGTCCTTTGTTCCCTCAGGAAAGATCATTTCAACTCCTGCTAAAAATATCACATTGCCAATATTCTTCGGGAGCAGAACGATTATTGGAAACAACGCTACACTGTCAGGTGGACAAAATTAGGGGATGAAGCCACAAGATTTTTTCACCCCGCTGCTACTGATCGTTTCAGGAAAAATCATATCACGATGATTGCAACGGAGGATGGGAGGGATCTGGTGGAGCACGCTGATAAAGAGGCTTACATATGGACATGTTTCAAAGAAAGGCTGGGGACTTCGAATCTGATTCACACATGGCCCGTGCTAAATGATCTGCCGCATTCGGGGGTTGACCTTGATTATCTAGCTCATCCTTTCTCTATGGTTGACATTGAGGCGATAGTTAAGCAACTTCCTAATGATAAAGCCCCAGGACGTGATGGATTCAACAACAATTTTTTCAAGCGATGCTGACAGATCATTAAAGAAGACATCATAGTAGTATGCAATGACTTCTTCCAGGGGAGGATAAGTCTGGGGCCAGCTAATGGCTCCCTCATTACGTTGGTGCCAAAGTCTCCTTGCCCATCGTCATTAAAGGACTACAATCCCATTTCCTTGTTGAACACAGTGGTTAAAATAATTACGAAACTCATGTCAAAAAGACTTCAGCGAGGGATTATTCAGTTCATACATAAGAACCAATATGGCTTTATCAGAACAAGATCGATACAGGATTGCCTGGCCTGGTCTTATGAATACATTCATCAATGCAAAATTCCAAAAAAAAGGAGTGGTAATTCTCAAACTGGATTTTGAAAAGGCTTTTGACAGAATGGAGCACGAAGCCATCATTCTCACAATGAGGAGATTAAAATTCCCTGGAAAATGGATAGGATGGTGTCATGACAATGACATACTTTCTTCAGCCACATCTGCGGTTCTACTCAACGGCATTCAGGGAAAACCATTTCACCGCCGACGAGGTGTGAGACAATGAGATCCTTTGTCACCCCTTTTATTCGTACTGGCGTCGGATCAGCTTCAATGATAGGGTTTTTATCGCTCCCGCTAAGTGGAACAGGTACCACTGACTTTCCATGTGTCCAATGTGCTGATGACACGCTGCTCATATTACAGGCGTCTCAAAAAGAGCTCTTTTTTATCAAATCTTTGCTATACTCATTTGGGGAAGCTACAGGTCTCCGAGTCAACTATGCTAAATCATCTCTAATTCCTATTAATGTATCGTCGGAGGAAGCAGCCATACTTGCAGGAACCATTGGATGTCAGGTGGGCTCTTTTCCATTCACCTATCTTGGGTTACCAATGACTCCCTCAAGGCCCAAGGTGAGGGACTTTGACAGGCTTATTATGAATATGGAAAGGAAAATCACGGCATGTGCCACCTGGCTCACGATGGCAGGACGATGCACCCTAGCAAACACCATTCTATCATCGACCCCAATTTATGCTATGTGCACTATTAAATTGAGACCAACACTTATTCTCAGATTGGATCAAATCAGAAGGACTTTCATATGGAGAGGATCTGAAGTAGCCGGAAGAGGACAACCATTGGCAGCTTGGGACAAAGTGACTACACCTATAGCAAAAGGTGGACTTGGAATCATTAACGTTGCTCGTCTGAATTCAGCATTGTTACTGAAATTTCTCTTTAAGGCATATAATAGGGAGGACATTCTATGGGTTCAACTAATCTGGAATACAAGTGAGAGGTTAAACCTACTCCCACATGTCTCATGCAAAGGATCCTTTTGGTGGCAGGATGTCCTGACAAATTGGTGTATTTTCAATAATAACTTTGAGATCAAATTGGGGCTGGGCAACACCACTCTTCTCTGGCAGGACAAATGGGACAGCTCACAAAGTATGGCCGATAGATTTGGTAGACTGTTCTCGTTTACAAAAAACCCGGACGTAACTGTGGCTCAATATTGTGAAGATACCAGATTATCGCAGCTATATCATTTGCCACTATCTCGGAAAGCTGAGAGTGAGTTGGCAACTTTACATATCATCATCAATCAACACCGAAGTAGGGGGTTACCCCAAGGGTTGCTGGATACAGTCAGGTGGATCCACTGGTTTTCAAACATCTAAAATTTACAAGTCCTATCAACACATTGTCCCACCTCAGCCTATAAAATGGATTTGGAAGACTAAACTTTCAAAAAAGCTGAAGATTTTTACATGGCTTCTATATCTGGATAGACTCAATACTAGAAATGTGTTGAAAAGGAAGGGTTTCCATATAGAAGATGGTGATTACTCTTGTGTCCCGTGTGATCAAGGAAATGAAGAGCTCACATATCATCTGTTCTGATAGAATTGATTGCTTGATTAATCATAGGGTCTCGGTACATATTTATAGATACATAGATGGGCCATACAGGCTAGGCCCAAACACAGTCCAACACCCCCCCGCAGTCCCAACATCTAGCCACAACAGATGTTGAGACTGGACCGAAACTCAGAAAATAAAGTCGACGGGAGTCCCTTCGTGAAGATATCGGCAAACTGTGACGTCGTCGGCACGTGCAGAACTCGAACCTCGTCGCGTGCAACCCGCTCACGAACAAAGTGAAGATCAATCTCCACATGTTTCGTGCGCTGGTGCTGAACGGGATTGGTGGAGAGGTAAACGGCGCTGACATTATCACAGTAGACCAACGTGCTCCGGGCGACAGGGGAGTGGAGCTCCTGAAGTAACTGCTGCAGCCAAGACGCCTCTGCTACGCCGTTAGCCACGGCGCGGTACTCCGCCTCAGCGCTGGAGCGAGAAACCACGGGCTGCCGCTTCGAGGACCAGGAGACAAGATTCCCCCCCAGGAAGACGGCGTAGCCAGAGGTGGAACGGCGGGTATCAGGGCACCCCGCCCAGTCAGCGTCGGTGTAGACCACCAACTCTGAAGGCGAGTCACGTCGAAGGAGAAGGCCGTAGTCGAGGGAGCCGCGCAGGTACCGAAGAATCCGCTTCATCGCCGTGAGGTGCGTCTCCCGCGGATCATGCATGTGGAGACACACCTGCTGAACCGCGTATGAGATATCCGGCCTGGTGAAGGTGAGGTACTGCAGGGCACCTGCAAGACTCCTGTAAGAGGTGGGGTCGGCGATCGAGGCGCCGTCAGCCGAAGCCAGCTTCGCCTGAGTGTCCACGGGAGTGGAGCACGGCTTACAATCAGCCATGCCCGCTCGCTCGAGGATATCCAGGCAGTACTGGCGCTGGTGGAGGAACAGAGCGTCCGGACGGTGCTCGACCGTAACGCCCAGGAAGTGGTGGAGCTGGCCGAGGTCCTTCATCGCGAACTCGCGCTGCAGTGCGGAGATCGTGCGCTGAAGAAGAGCCGAGCTGGACGCCGTGAGGACAATATCGTCCACGTACAGGAGGAGGTAGACAGTGTCACCCTCATGCCTGTAAACGAAGAGCGAGGTGTCCGACTTGGCCTCGACGAAGCCAAGCGAGGCCAGGAAGGAGGCGAACCGGCTGTACCAAGCCCGAGGCGCCTGCTTCAGCCCGTACAGAGACTTGTTCAGCCGGCAGACCAAGTCTGGACGGGCTGAATCGACGAACCCTGTCGGCTGACTGCAGTACACTGTCTCTGTCAGCGTCCCGTGAAGGAAGGCGTTCTTGACGTCCAGCTGGTGGACAGGCCAAGAACGCGAGAGAGCCAACGACAGAACAGTCCGTACTGTCGCTGGCTTAACCACCGGACTGAAGGTCTCGTCGTAGTCCACTCCAGGGCGCTGAGTGAAGCCCCGAAGTACCCAACGAGCCTTATATCTCTCCAGGGAGCCATCCGCCTTCCTCTTATGCGTGAAAACCCACTTGCCTGTGACAACGTTGCCACGGGAAGGACGGGGAACCAGGTCCCATGTCCGGTTGGCAAGTAGGGCCGCATACTCCTCCTCCATAGCGCGGCGCCAGTGAGGGTCAGCGAGTGCGCTACGGACGGAGGTCGGTATAGGTGAAACCGAAGAGGAAGTGGATGGTGTCGGTGTCGTCGAAGAGAGTACCACTCCGGAGAACCTCTCAAGAGGCCGGAGAACCCCAGCGGCACGTCTAGTCACCATCGGGTGAACGTGTCCTGGGTCCCGGTGAAGTAACGGTGGGTGGTACACCGAGGGCTCCGGGCGCGCAGGCGTAGAGGCACCAACCCGCTCTCGTCGCTGGTAGACAAGAGCAGGATCGGCGAAACGTGGAACAGGGGCCGCGCGTGGCGCAGCGGGGGACGCGGGAGCCGGAGTAGTCGTCGGTTCCCCGCACAGGGCAGGAGTCGAGGCCGGAGACGCCGAGGCCGTGCGTGGCGCAGCTGTGGGGGTCGCCGGGGCCGCGCGTGGCGCGGGAGTCGAGGCCGGAGACGCTGGGGCCGCGCGTGGCGCAGCCGTAGGGGACGCAGGGACCTCGTGTGCCGCAGGAGTCGAGGTCGGAGACACCGTTGCCGCGCGTGGCGCAGCTGTAGAACGCGCCAGGACCTCATGTGGTGCAGGAGACGAGGTCGGTGACGCCGGGGCCGCGCGTGGCGCAGCAGGAGACGTCGGTGCCACACGTGGTGCGGCACTCGTCCCCAGGGTCGACGGAGCCTGGGCACCAACCCGCACTCGTCGCTGGTAGACGAGAGCAGGGTCAGTGAACCGCCGAGTCGTGGCCGTAGGAGGCACAGCCGGAGTCACCACAGGTGTCGGTGCTGCATAAGGTGCAGCTGGCGACGTCGTGGGAGCCACCTGGGGGCTGGTGGGTGATGTACCTGCAAAAAAAGGCCAAGGCAGCTGTGGTGGGGCAGCCTCGGTGTCAGTAGAAAAAAGCGAGTCCAGCTCTGCAGCTGAACTAGAGGTGGAGGAAGAAAAGGGGAAGGATGACTCGTCGAAGACGACGTGCCGAGAGATCAAAATGCGGTGGGTAGAGAGGTCGAGGCACCGGTATCCCTTATGCTCAAGGGAGTACCCAAGGAAGACACACCTAGTAGAGCGGGGCGCAAGCTTATGTGGAGCAGTGGCGGAAAGATTAGGGTAGCAGGCGCACCCGAAGACACGGAGGTGGTCGTAGAGAGGGGTAGTGCCATACAGGGCAAAGAAAGGAGTCGGTGCCCGAATCGCCTTGGTGGGAAGGCGGTTAAGGAGGAAGGTGGCAGTGTGAAGTGCCTCTACCCAGTAGCGAGCGGGGATGGATGCCTGAAACATCAAGGAACGCATGACATCATTAGTGGTGCGAAGCATGCGCTCAGCCTTGCCATTCTGAGGAGATGTGTATGGGCAAGACATGCGTAGCTGTGTGCCATGTGTAAGGAGAAAGTCACGGAGTCGCGAGTTGTCAAACTCTCGTCCGTTGTCACACTGGAGAGCACGAACAGTACGCCCAAACTGTGTGGAAACCCAAGTGAAGAAGTGAGAGAGAGTATCAAAAGTCTCAGATTTCAGACGTAATGGAAAAGTCCAAGAGAAATGTGAGAAATCATCGAGTACCACCAAATAATATTTAAACCCCGAGACACTGGTAACAGGAGATGTCCACAAATCGCAATGGATAAGATCAAAAATATGTTGCACATGAGACACAGAAGTGGAAAAGGGAAGCCTAACATGACGACCAAGCTGACAAGCGTGACACAATGACTCATGTGTGCCCCTAGTACACGAGATAACTGAACTACTAGACAACTTCGACATAGCATCAGCGCCAGGGTGACCAAGCCGACGGTGCCAAGTAGCGGACGAAGCTGTCGTAGCCAGAGCAAAAGACGAAGACGCAGCGGAAGAAGGAAGTCGAAGAGTGTACAGGGGCCCCGGACTATCACATCGAAGAAGAAGACGCCGGGTGGAAAGATCCTTCACAGACAAACCAAAAGGATCAAACTCAACAGAAATATTATTATCAGTGGTGAAACGACGAATGGAAAGTAAATTTTGAATAATGTCTGGAGCAACAAGAACATTATTAAGATGGAATGAACCCGGAGAAACTGAGTCACCTACTGAGGTGACTGGAAGAACGGATCCATTTCCAACAACGATCGATGAAGGAAAAGACGGATGAGGTGTGTGTGTAGAGGAGAGAATACCAGCATCTGGGGTGGTGTGGTAGGAGGCGCCAGAATCAGCCACCCAATCAGTAGTCGGTGGTGTAAGGTGCATGGTGCTGAAGGAAGACGCCAAGTCCTGACGGTCCCACCACATGGGCGGCTCCTGGAGAGGTGCTGGTGGCTCCGAGTGCCCAGCGGGGTAGGAAGCACCGCCGTAGGCTGGAGTGGGCGATCCAGCCACAGGGCGACCAGGTCCACCATAGCCCGGATGGGCTACGTACGCAGCCGGAGGACGAGGCTGGCGCGGAGTGGAGGAAGTCGGTGGCGCCCCAAGAAGACCCGGAGACGGTCCAGGCCACATAGAGATCTGGCCAGTCCACGGGTTATACGGTGTGGGCCAGGGCGCACCTCCCTGGCCAGTGCCACCAGTACCACCACCAGTAGGAGCAGTGGACGTAGGAGTGCTGCCAGCACCTCGTCCTGTGCGCCTTCCGCCACGACGTCGACGAGTACCACCCCCAGAGCCAGCAGAGGCACCCGGGGCGGTAGGTGGAGTAGGCGGTCGCGGTAGTGGTCCCCCAGAAGACGGTGGGCGGGGGGGCTGCCCGGAGCCATAGAAGGCTGTGGCAGACCCAGAGGTAGCAGGCCCACCCGTCGTGATCTCCTCAAGCTCAAGATCAGACCAGACCTTCTCGAAGGTCGGTGGAGGCTCCATCCGGAGAAGCCAGAAGCGAAGATGGCTGAAGCGCTCGTTCAGGCCGTGAAGGACCCGAAGAACTAGAGTGCTGTCAGCGACCGGCTCGCCAAGGTCGCGCAGGGAGTCAGCCATGCCCTTCATCTCTCCACAGTAGGCTGAGATGGAGCGGTCACCCTGCACTGTAGTCTGGAACCGTGCGTTAATGTGAAGAGCCCGAGTCGCACGGTTCCCCAAGAAGTGGTGCTCCAGGATCTGCCAAGCCTGGCGCGCGGTCCCCCCACCGCGCTGTCCGACAAGCTTGTACAGATCATCGGCGAGAGTGCCAAGGATCCAAGCAAGGACCAGACTGTCCATGCTGATCCAAGAGTCATCCCACGGGGCGTCGTCCTGCTGGACGTGGTCCGCAAGCTGGTACCGCCGTAACGTGAGGAGGAACTCGTTACGCCAGCGGGCGTAGGTGGTAGAGGTACAACTCAGAACAGTCGGCACTAGGGTCCGAATGTTCTGAACTCCAGCCGCCTGGGCGTGTAGGGCGGCGGTGAGCGACGCCGAATATGTGGAGTGCACACCGGTGTCCAAGGCGGGCTCGTACGTCGCGCCCGACGGTCGGTGAGCGCTCTCCTGGATCTGGTGCGAGAGAGCAGCCGCCGAGGCGCGCTCCTGCTCTAAGGCAAGAGCGAGTGCCCGCTCGCGATCGCGAGAGGCAGCCAGAGCCGCGAAGACACTGGAGGTGTCCGCGGCCGGAGCAGTAGCAGGTCCGGAGCCTGTCACGAAGGCGACGGCAGTGGGGCCGGCAAGTGGTCCGCCGGCGGAGGGACCAGTCGCATCGCCGTACGAAGGCCGGGTCATGGCGATGAGGGGAGCGCCCGCTGCAGGACCGGTGGCAGGCACACCGGCGCAGGGGAGGGAGCCGGCCAGGGAGGGGACGGCGCCGGCGATGGGCGCGCCGGCCCAGGGAGGGGAGGCGGCCGGCAGCGGCTGGGTCAGGGCCGCGCCGGCGGTCAGGGGAGGTGCGGCCCCGGCAGCGGCGGCGGCCAGGGAGGGGGGGGGGGGGGCCGCCTGCGGCGGCCCTGGCGGCGGCGGCGGTCGCGCAGGGGAGGGAGGCGGCGGCCAGGGAGGGGGGGGGGCCCGCCTGCGGCGGCCCTGGCGGCGGCGGCGGCTGCGCAGGGGAGGGAGGCGGCGGCCAGGGAGGGGGGGAGCCCGCCTGCGGCGGCCCTGGCGGCGGCGGCGGCGGCTGCGCAGGGGAGGGAGGTGGCCGGGAGGGGGGCGGCCAGAGAGCGGCCGCCGGCGGCCAGGGAGGGGGCGGCCTCGCCGGCGGCGGCGGCGGCGGCGGCGCAGGGAAGGTCGCCGGCCATGGGGGGGGGCGGCTAGGGTTAGGGTTAGGGTGGGATTAGGGTTTGGCTAATGATACCATGATAGAATTGATTGCTTGATTAATCATAGGGTCTCGGTACATATTTATAGATACATAGATGGGCCATACAGGCTAGGCCCAAACACAGTCCAACATGTTCTTCCAATGCCCATTCTGTGAAGCTTGCTGGCGAATATTGGGAATCCAATGGAATCACAATCTCTCCTTTTTTGCAACTCTGGAAGAAGCAAGAGATCATTGGGGCAGACCAGGTTTCTCAGAGGTTTTCGCGGTTGCGTCTTGGGAAATATGGATTAATAGAAATGGGAAGATCTTTAGAGGCGCCTCTCCATCTTTGACAGAATGGAAGTAGGGATTTCATGCTTCTTTGGTCAGACAATGTTGTAGATTTAGTAGAGGTCCTTGCAAGGATTATCTTGTACATTGGGTTTCCACGTTGTAATTGCTCTGCATAGATTGCTCCCAACTCGGAGGGGCTTAGTAGAGCAATTCTTTTGTATAAGATTGATAATCAATAAAATTCACACAGGAGGGGTTTCCCCTGATGTATTCTTGATCAAAAAAAAAAAAGAAATGGACGCCAATCTCATTGCTTTGACCAATTCAATAAGTTCTCTTTCATATGCTGCAAGTTTTGCATGGTGTGGTGCCACTGCTTGGCTGTAGAAAGCTATAGGACCTTTTCCTTGGTGTAGAACTGCTCTCACACCTGATCCCAAGTCATCACAGTCCACTATAAAAAGGTTGCATTGAAGTCAGAAAGCTGAAGGGCTGGTGCTGTTGTTAGTGCCACTTTTAGCTGTGTAAATGCTGCTTCAGCTTCTGGCGACTATTGAAATGCTCCCCGCTTGCAAAGGTGTGTTAAGTGTGCTGCAATCTCACCACAATCCCATATGAATTTCCAAAAACCCCGTACAACCTTTACTGTTCTTGGAATCGGCCATTCTTGAACTACTTTCACTTTATCTGCATCCATATCTACACCTTGTGCAGAAATAATATGGCCTAAGTATGCCACTTTAGAGATGCCAAAAAAACACTTGGACTTCTTCAATACTAACTTATGGTCACGCAGCCGCTGAAAAACTGTCCTGACATGCAAAAATTCAATATGACCATGATGTGTACGGAAGGCATTTTTCTCCACATCATCAGGATGCATAAGTATTTGGTGATAGCCGCTACGTCAGTCCAGCTTAGTGAAAAATTTAGCATTGTATAGTTAATCAAGAAGTTCTTCAATCACTGGTATTGGAAACATATCTTGTCCTTGAATTCAAAGCTCGATAATCAACACAGAACCGCCAAGTATTATCATTTCTTTTTTACTAATAATACCGGTGATGAAAATGCTGAGATACTAATGCGGATAATACCTTGCTTAAGCATCTCTTGACACTGTTTTTCAATTTCATCTTTGAGTAGTTGTGGGTATCAATATGGTCGTACCGCAACAGGAGTAGAATCAGGCAAAAAGTGAATACAATGGTCATAGTGGCGGGAGGTGGAAGACCTATGGGTGGGTCAAAAATATCTTCAGATTCCTACAAAAAAGAATTCATTAATTCTGATCCAGACATTGATTGAATAGATGAAAAATTATGCCTATTTGGGATTCCAGTCCAGTTAACTCGATGATCATCCCGCCAACAGCTCATACAAATAGATCCAAAATAAACCCCAAGCACCATGTCATATCCCTCTAGGGGTATTACAAATAGATCCAAAATATCCCCTGCAGTTCGTGCTTCAAAAAAAAACAAATAGATCCAAAATAAATTCTTCATTGTCAATGAAAATATGCACTACCTTGCAGACTTGCAGACTCATCACTTGATCCCCATTTGCAACACGAACCTGTTATCTAGGATGTTGTATTGGTTGCAGTCCCAATTTTGCAGCTGCCCCTTCGGACAAAAACGAATGAGTTGATCCTGAATCAACTAGTGCTCATATTGTGTTGTTCCGTATTGTAACTGTCAGCTGCATCATTTCTGAACTCTTTATGCCAGTAATTGCATGAAGTGATATTCCCGGTTCTTCATCATCTTCTTCTGTTGCTATGTAGTCATCAAGTTGCAGTAAATATAAGCCTTTCATGGGACAGACTTTTAGATGTTCTCTAGAAAATTTTTCAGTGCAGTTATAGCATTCACCCTGTTCCCTGTTGGCTGTCATCTCTGCTGCAGTAAGGCGCTTGAACCGAGAACCAGTCGGAGGTGCTGCAGGTGCTGGTTCCTTGATTGCTGGCAGTGCTGTAACTGTAGTTTGTTGTGGTCCAGTTCGAGATGAAGCATTGGATGTGGACGACAAATATACTGTTCGCGATTTGGTGCTGGTGTAGTTGTCCCTATAGCCTCGCCATCTGCTATTGCCATCCGTCGTTCATATGCTCTAGCCAGAGACATAACATCTTTCAATGTCGAAGGGTTTTGTAATTCCACATCTATCTTCAATGGATCCAGTAACCCCACTGTAAAGATGTCTATATGCTGTTTTCCTGACATGTCTTCACAACGTGCTAAGAGGGCAAGGAACTTGGATTGATAATTGGCTACTGATCCTTCACGACGCAATTGAATCAATTCCTCCAATTTATTGCTTCGGGCTGGTGGCCCAAAGCGTTGATTAACAAGTTTAACAAACTGTGGCCATGTTGGTACCCCTTGGTTGCGTTCTAAATGATAGTACCATTGTTGTGCATCACTGCTCATGTAGAATGCAGCGAGCCATACCTTCCCTTCCTCAGGTGTTTCTTGTGCTAAAAAAAAAAGCTCACAACGGTTCAGCCATGGCAATGGATCTTCATAATCATCATATGAAGGAAAGATCAGCTTGTGATGGCGATGAGCAGCCACTGGAATTGTTACTGCTATGTGTTTCCGCCTTGGTTTGTTTGTTGAACATGGTAGACTCAATCTTGCTAGATTGCAGATGATTAACAGTCACTGTAAGTCTGTTCTGATCTCCCTTGACTTTACTCATATCTGCCTTAATAGTGGACGTCCGCTCGGATCGTCGACATGTTTTGCTTCATGTCCGTCAGCTCCTGTAGGATGGTGGATAGCGTTGTGGCGACTTCCTTGACGCTATCACCGCTCCCAGCTATGGCTGCACGATCTGATCAGGGAAAATTCTTGGATGGGTTGATGTCGATCTCTCAACTTCAGCTCTAAATATCAGATGATATGGTGCAAGAAATAACAGTAATTCACCCCTCTCTTTGGAGGTTCTGAACTTCTAGTTTAATTCTTGCTTGTCCTTCTCAATACTCGACCCCCTTTAGGGCTTGTTTGGGTGCACTCAATTTAAGTGGATTGAAGTGGAAAATGAACTAATTTTCTCCTCAATCCACTTCAATCCACTTAGATTGAAGTGGATCTACTGCTATCCAAACAAGCCCTTATTTATAAGGAGGGAGGCCAGTGTTACAAAGGTAACAGACTCCTCTGTTACTGATTCAATTAAGACTCCTACTCTGTGACTGATTTAATGAAGACTTCTATTCTGTTACTATCTAATCCTAACTTGACTAGGACTTTTATTTCTTAACTAACTAGGAAACTAATTGGCACAACAGAATTAGATTCCGACTCTCATAACTGAATCCTACTCAGAATCTCAGATTCTACTAAAGGTGTTGAGTCCTTCTGGACTCCTGGCTTATTTCCTCTATTTCTGCGGTCATACTTTCTCCTAAAGAAAGCTTCCATAACACATGGGAACATGGTATAGGGTGCACATAAAAAAACTCCCGCCAGGGGAAAGACTGTCCCATGGTTTTCCTTTTAAAGAGAAGCACCTGCAATGCTAGCCGAAAAAATCCATGAACCCTGGAATAAAAAAAAAAAGATCCATGAACCCTGATCCCATCCTCAAGGAGCTGCCTCCTGTGGTTCGGCCTTAACGCGGGCTTTGATCCCTTCCCATACACGAGGGCCCGCCCACAACAGGTCGCAATCCTTTGTTATTCTGGAAAAGGATATATTCGTTGTCATTTTTAGTTGCTTTCCAGTTTCGCTGGCCATGATTTTTTGTTCCAGGAAAGACCGAAAGACTGAGTTGTAACCTTGTTTCCTTTACAAAGTCCTGTGAAAGTTGAATAGATGGCTATCACCAATATAATAGTGGGCCTGAGATTTGACTATTGTTAGAAATTGGTGGAGATTATACTGTCGAAATGTAGAGGCATAATATTCTGGATAGTGACACAATGTTAAACATAATTTTGTATTTATTTGTACATGTCTAACCTTTTATCTTTTTTTCTTCTTTGGAAATTGTGCTGTGGGGAACGTTTCCATAGTCTGCGTTTATCTGCAGTGTACCAAGATTTCTTATTTTATGTTAATGGACTGCGTCAATATATTTATATCGTGCACAAAATCTAACTGCTTGCCCCCTTTTTTTTCCTACTGGAGGCAGGTATCGATCATGAAAATGTTGGATCATCCCAATATTGTAAATCTTGTTGAGGTGATTGATGACCCAGACATAGATAAATTCTACATGGGTATGTAATTGTGCTCTTGTAGTTGTTGTTATTATTATTATTATTATTATTATTATTATTATTATTATTATTATTATTATTATTATATGATATTTTGCGTTTATTTGTGTTTAGATAATATTTTTTTCTAGTTAGTTTAGATAGAGCTGGAGTTAGGATTTGATTAGATCAAATCAGTTAGAGATAGAAACAACGTTTTTGAGGCGTCGCCTAGACGTCCAATTGGTTTGCTGCGAACGCCGGGAGGTCTCGCCTCGCCTTGACCGAGCAAGGCGACCGCCTAAGATGGCCAGGCATTGCCGCCTAGGTGTCATGCCCAGTCGACGTCTAGTGCGCCAGACTAGGGTCGTGGGTGGGTGGGGGGGGGGGGGAGGCGAGGTCGGGACAGGCGGGAGGGGGGGCAGCGGAGGCAGGTTAGCTAGAGCAGATGGCGTAGCTCAGGGTCGGGAAGACGAAGCCGCTCGGGGGAAGCACGGATCGACAGACGGCGGCTTGATCTGAAAGTGGGAGACGAAGACCTAGGGTTTGGTTGGAACTTGGAAGGTAATGGGCTTTGGGCCTTAAAAATATATTCACACACGACCCACGTCCTGCCATATTCACACACGACCCACGTCCTGCCACAACCCTAGCCTTTTCCAACCGCCCCCGCCACCTCCTATCCACTTCACTGTTGGAAATCCGGCCTGTTCAGCCCTGTTTCTAGCTCTGCAGGTGTGCTGTTCTAATCTATTCGGCCAGAACAGATCTGATATGCAGTGCAGTTCAGTACAGGGTGATTCCTGTGTTCAGAACAGAGAGGACAGAAAGAATAGAAGGCACCCCAGTGCTGATCAGATCGGAGAAGAAGGGAACAGAGAAGAACTCGCCGAGTTCCTGCTGGAACAGATGCGAAATCCTGATCTAGGCGAGTTAGGGAACTCGGCTAGATCAGGTTCTGCCGTGGGGAGGCCTGGTCTGGTGGAAAACTTGTATTATTTTCTAATGAGGTGCAGGTACAAGGGGGGCGCAGCCCTGTTTATATAGGGGGGTTTTTGGGAGAGTCCCAACCCCTTACAACTCTTATTCTATCTCTAACTGAATAGGACTCTAAACAAAATTTCTAATTTTTCTGGACTCTATCTTAACTGACTGCACCAGGGAGGTGGGCCCCGCCTGGGCGCGCGTGCCCCTGGTGGGCTCAGCCGCACCAGGCCGCCCCAGGCCTAGGCTCAGGGTCACCCGACATTCTCCTCCTGACTCTGGACCTGCAGTATGTCCAGAACGCCTATTCTTCTTCTCATCTCGATGAACTTCTGTCTTCCAAGTGCCTTGGTCAAGATGTCCGCCATCTGGTCCTTCGTAGAGATTTGCTCAAGCACTATAACACCATTGTCTACACACTCCCGTATGTAGTGATATTTGGTGTCGATGTGCTTGATCCTGTCATGGTGTACCGGATTTTTGCTCAAGTCTATGGCAGACTTGTTGTCAACCCGTAGCACTGGCGTCTTCACCTTTTCAGCCAAGTCTTCCATCAGTCGTGCCATCCATACACCTTGACATGCCCCTTGAGCTGCTGCAATATATTCCGCCTCACAGGAGGACAAGGCCACCACCTTCTGCTTGCTGGACTGCCACGAAACAGGGCTGTTTCCTAGACAAAACAGCACCCCACTTGTGCTCTTGCGGTCCTCCACGTCTCCCGCATAGTCGCTATCCGAGTAGCCAATCAACTCCAAGTTGCCTCCCTTTGGATAGAAGACTCTGAAGTGGATCGTACCCGCTATATAGCGTACGATGCGCTTGACTGCAGCATAGTGTTCTTCCCTTGGCTCCTCCAAAAACCGACTCACGTACCCAACCGAGTAGGCGAGGTCGGGGCGTGTGTTCACCAAATATCGCAGCCCTCCCACCAAACTCCTGTAATCCGTTGCGTGCACCAACGGACTGTCACTTGTCTTGTAAAGCTTCAGGCCTTGCTCCATGGGGAATGCACAAGGGTTGCACTCCTCCAGGCCTGCTTTTGAGACAAGCTTGGAAGCGTAGGCCGCCTGCCCAACACTTATCCCTGCTTCAGACTGCCGCACCTCCAGGCCAAGATAATACGACAGGAGGCCCAAGTCGCTCATCTTGAACCGCTTCATCATCTCCTCGAACTTCTTGATGTCGCCCCCTCCTGTGATTACGAGATCGTCGACGTACACGCCAACGATGAGCTTATCCTCTCCAGCTCCACGGAAGTAAATCCCGTGCTCACTCGTACTCTTCTGGAAACCAAGCGATAGCAAGCTATCGTTGAGCTTGGCATTCCAGGCCCTGGGCGCTTGACGAAGTCCGTACAAAGCCTTCTTGAGCCGGTACACCTTGTGTTCGGTTCCGTCGACGATGAAGCCAGCGGGCTGAGAGACGTACACCTCCTCCATCAGATCGCCGTTCAGGAAGGCGCTTTTCACATCCATGTGGTGTACCTTCCATCCCTTGTGCGCAGATACTGCAAGGAGCAAGCGAACAGACTCGAGACGGGCTACAGGGGCGAATACCTCGTCAAAGTCTATTCCTTGCCGCTGGACATAGCCTTTAGCCACCAATCGAGCGTTGTGCTTCACCACCTTTCCATGCTCGTCCCTCTTCACCTTGAACACCCACTTGAGACCAATGGGCTTGTGTCCTGCAGGAAGATCAACAAGTTGCCACGTCTTGTTCTCTTCTATGGACTCCATCTCCTCGAGCATGGCCCGTCTCCAGCACGGGTGTTCCTCGGCATCGGCAAAGGACGTAGACTCCTCCGCGGTGGTGAACATGAGCTTCCCCTCCTCCAGGCTTGGTGGGCGTGGTGCACGCCCAAGAGGGGTGAGGGTTCCCAGCACGTTGCGCATCGTGCGGAACCGAAGTGCAACGTTGTCGTTGTGGTAGGCGTCGACGTTGCTGCCGACATCCGTCGGCGGCGTGGCGAAGCGGATGGGCCGTGGAGGGTGCCGGGGCGTGACAAAGGTGCTGGAATCTTCTGTCTCGGACCCTCCAGTTGCTGCTGACTCCTGTAGTGGGCTATCCCAGGTCTGTTCTGGACTGGACAGCCCCTGTAGAAGCCTGCGGGGTGTTGCAGGGGGTGCTGGTCGCCTACCAGCAGCCCTGGTGTGCCCCATCGGGGCCCCTGGGGTCTGGACAGACCCTGCTGCACCCCTCCTGGGTGCTGCAGGGGTGCTGTTTGGCGCCTCCGAGTCCTGCAGCACCTTGCTAGGTGCTGGAACAGCAGGTTCAGCATGTGCTAAACCCATGGAGTCAACGTAGAACGCGTCGTAGTCCTCTTCTTCAGCTCCTTCACCCCAGTCCCACTTGGCCGCCTCGTCGAATATCATGTCACGTGATATGTGTGTGCGCCCATCGGCCGGATTGTACATCCGGTAGCCCTTCGTCCCTGCAACATAGCCAAGAAACACCATCGGCGTACTTCGGTCTTCCAACTTTCTCAGGTGGGGGCTTGTATTTTTGACATGTCCCACGCACCCAAAAGTTCGGAAGTAGTTGACGGCTGGTCGCTCCCCGTGCCAAGCTTCATATGGCGTCTTCCCGTCGAGGCCGCGGGTGGGGGATCTATTCAAGATATAGACGGCTGTCAGGACCGCCTCACCCCAAAAAAACCCGGGCATACCCTTCGCCTTCAACATGCTTCTCGCCATCCCGACCACCATCAGGTTGCGCCGCTCCACAACCCCGTTTTGTTGCGGCGTGTATGGGGCTGTGAGCTGACGCTGTACGCCGTGCTGAGCGCAGTACTCGCCGAACTCCCGTGAGGTGAACTCCCCTCCACGATCAGTACGAAGTAGCTTCAGCCTCCTCCCGGACTCTAATTCAGCTGTCGCTTGGAATTGCTGAATTAAGTCGGGCGCCTTGTCCTTGCTTGCTAGGAGATAGAGCCACATATAGCGGCTCATGTCATCCACTAGCAACAAGAACATCTTGTTGCCGCCTAGAGTCGTCGGCGTGATCGGCCCGCAGATGTCGCCGTGGACGAGGTCGAGTGCGCCCTCCGCGCGTCGACGAGCTTGCGTGGGGAAGCTGGAGCGCCTCTGCTTCCCGGCCAAGCAAGCCTCACACAATTGATTGACATGATCAATTTGCGGAAGCCCGAGCACCATCTCCTCCTTTGCCAGCTTCCGAAGCGCCTGGAAGCCGACGTGTCCGTAACGTTCGTGCCAACGCCACGTGACGTCACCACGTCGTGCGGTCAGGCAAACTGGACGCGTGATGTTGAGCCTGACGGGGTACAACTTGCTGTCGTCGCGCCGCACTCGTGTGATGAGACGGTTCTGCTCGTCTCGAATGTGCATCACCCCTGCATGCATGGTGACGCTGTAGCCATCCTCATCCAGCTGCCCGAGGCTGATGAGGTTGGTGGTGAGACGCGGGATGAGGTAGACACCAGTGAGCCGCCGATGCTCACTCGTGTCACAGGCGAACAGGACCGTGCCCTTCCCCTCGATCCGCACGACCGAGTTGTCGCCGAACTTGATGGTTCCGACGACGTTCTCGTCGAGCTCGGAGAAGACGGCGCGCGAACCAGTCATGTGGTTGGTCGCGCCCGTGTCGAGGTACCAAAGGGCGTCGTCGAAGTCGTCGTCGTCGTCATGGCCACGATGTGCGAAGACGCGTCCCTCCACTATCTCCAGTGGACGCGTGGAACGCTCGCGTACAGGCTCCTCCTGTACTGAGGCCGCCCTTGTCATGAACAAGGCGCCCTCCTCCTCCGCCTTCGCCATGTGCGCCTGCTGCTGCGGCTTCTGCTGCTGCTGCTTCTTTGAACGACACTCCTTGGCCCAATGGCCCTTCTTGCCACACTTCTTGCACTGGTCCCGCGGAATGTCTTTCGAGGAACCCTTCTTCTTCTTGGGTGCCCCCTTGCGGCCACCCCTTTTCGAAGAGCCCTCATCTCCTCGCACCTCCTTTCGTCGTGCCTCCCACTCCTCCTGAGTGAGGTACAGCTGGCCGTCGTGCACTCCTCCCTTGCGCCGCGTTGTGTCGAAGGCGTTTTCGGCAGCCCTCAGCCGCCCCGTCACATCCGACAATGTGAGGGTCGACACGTCCAGCAGGGTCGAGATCGCCACCACGATTTGCTCGAAGCGTTCTGGAACGCTCCGAAGGAGCTTCTCCACCGCCACATCTTCGTCGATGTGCTCCCCTAGCGTCTCGAGACGGGCTATGATGCCGCTCAGACGAAGGGAGAAGTCCTCCACGCTCTCGCCGTCCTTGAACGTGGCGGCGTCAAACTCCCGCCTGAGTTGTCGTGCCGTGGTCTTCTTCACGCGATCGGCCCCCACTCGCATGAGGGCGATCGTGTCCCAAGCCTCCTTCGCCGTCTTCTTCTTCCCGATCGTCGTGATCATCTCTGACGGGATGGCGCTGACTAGGATGTCGAGCGCCAACATGTCCTCCTGCTGCGTCACGTTGCCTTCTTCCACCGCCTTCCAAAGTAGCCGCGCCTTCAGCTTGATCTCCATCATGACGGCCCACTCCGCATAGTTGGTCTTGGTGAGCAGCGGAAACCCGGTTCCCGTGTTCACCTCACGAACTACTGGAGAGGTCGTCGTCGTGATCTTGCCGCCGTTGCCGGTGACGCTGCCGCTGCTTGGGGGAGAGGTCGACATGGCTCTGATACCACGAATGTTGGAAATCCGGCCTGTTCAGCCCTGTTTCTAGCTCTGCAGGTGTGCTGTTCTGATCTGTTCGGCCAGAACAGATCTGATATGCAGTGCAGTTCAGTACAGGGTGATTCCTGTGTTCAGAACAGAGAGGACAGAGAGAGTAGAAGGCACCCCAGTGCTGATCAGATCGGAGAAGAAGGGAACAGAGAAGAACTCGCCGAGTTCCTGCTGGAACAAATGCGAAATCCTGATCTAGGCGAGTTAGGGAACTCGGCTAGATCAGGTTCTGCCGTGGGGAGGCCTGGTCTGGTGGAAAACTTGTATTATTTTCTAATGAGGTGCAGGTACAGGGGGGGGCGCAACCCTGTTTATATAGGGGGGTTTTTGGGAGAGTCCCAACCCCTTACAACTCTTATTCTATCTCTAACTGAATAGGACTCTAAACAGAATTTCTAATTTTTCTGGACTCTATCTTAACTGACCGCACCAGGGAGGTGGGCCCCGCCTGGGCGCGCGTGCCCCTGGTGGGCTCAGTCGCACCAGGCCGCCCCAGGCCTAGGCCCAGGGTCACCCGACATTCACTCCGTCCAGATCGATCATCTGCACTTGCTCCGCCTCTGGTCGCCGCCGACGCCGCCACCTATCCACTTCACTCTGTCCAGATCGATCGCCTACGCCTGCTCCGCCCCCCGTCGCCGCCCCCTGTCGCCGCCACCCCTGCCTTCGCCCTCTGGTCGCCGCTGCTCATTCTCCTAGGTTCTGATGGCTGCCCCTTCTCCTGAGTCCTAATGGATGTCACCGTTCTTGCCCAATCTCTTGTCGCTTGGACCTCGTCGAGTCGGACGACTGGCGTCCAGACGTGAATTTAAAACACTGGATAGAATAAAGTCTGATTCGATTCAGATTAGTTAAGAGTCTAGGGAGTTATAATCTACTAGGACTCTATTCGTAAGGGGCTAATATAGCTAGCAGTATTGAGGAATAAATCAAACAATTTGAAGTTGAATTTTAGTCAGGTTTTCCAACATTTGGTATTCATAACTCATTTTCTAGACAATGCCCTTGGGCGAATGTGCTCGTGGGGTTGGCCAACGATGAAAACAAGATCCAACGAGTTGGGAGGGAGCCATCCAACGGGGCTAGGCGCGGATGCTGTCAAATCCGGTGCCTCCAAGAAGAATCATGTGTGAATCTTGTGGATCTCGACAGAGGCGGCGAGGATCGCGACAGAGCTCAAGATTCAATAGTCCCAGCTATTGCAGAATGCGATCAAGCTCCCCATGGTCAGGATTGAGTCTTGCAGGCAGCACATGTCCTCGCCTTGGTTTCTTATGCGGGCGCAAGTGCGAGCAGCCAGCGAGGTGCCAAGGTTGTGTAGCGCTGGTTGCGGTCACGGGTGCGTTGGTGCCTGAGTGCATGTGATCGGGACACAGGAGAGGCTCGGGGTCTGGTAGGGTCACGGGCAGCAGCACGAGCTGGGCCTGAGATAGCGCACGGTGTTGCTTGCATGTTGATCCAAAGCGGAAGAAAACATAGAAAGGAATAAAAAAAAGGTTCGGGAAGGAAGAATTGAACAATAGGTTGGACTGGTTGCCTGGTGCGCGGTGTGTGAAGTGCAAAGAGAGGACCGCTGGGCCCAGGTCTGGTGACATGGGCGATTGGTGATGTTGCTAAGATCACCCGTGAATCACCCAAGGGTACTGTTTCTTCGCTGAATGTACACATGAGGTGTACATGTGTGTTCAAGATGAAGATCAGGAAGGAAGAACCGAACAACGAGCTAGACTGTCAGGTGATCTCAACGGTATATTAGGAAGAGTCCAGATAAGATTAGATTAGGAGAGTCCTAATTAGATTGGAGTTGAGTTAGAGTCCTAGGAGGAGATTACATGTAACCAGGCTATATAATGAGTCCAACCCCATTGTAATAGTACACCTCCCAGATTTACAATATCGCGTTTCGAAATTGAGAGCCCCAGAATTCCAACAATCTGGTATCAGAGCCTAGGTTGTAGATTCACCACTCCCCCTGGGAGTAGGTGCTCTCGGGGGTGGCAGTGCGAATTCGATGGAACTCAAGAGGGATCGAAGGGGGGTCGAGCTCCGGCGCGGCTCAGGGCGGATCTCTGCGAGTTCACGGCAGAACTGATGCAGAATCGGCGTCAATCGACGATTTCCCAACAAGCTTCGGGCGGATCTCGACGGTTGCAGGCGAGGACGTTGGGGAATCTGACGGCTTCGGGCAAGCTCGGAGGTGGCGCATCCATTGGATCGGAGCCGGGTTGCCGCTCGCGGACGGTGGAGGCCCGAGAATCGTCGGGAGATCGGACCGTGCGTGCGGGGATCGGAGCGTGGGCGCAACAGCTCGATTCGTCGGTGATGCGCTGTAAGGATCGAATGCCCAAGAGGGGGGGGGGTGAATTGGGCTTCTTTTCAAAAATCTAAACAATGAAACTTAATTCCTAAAAGCTCAATTCCCTACGCAAACTATCTATGCATTGAAGTAAATCGCAACTTCGCGGAATATAAAATGCATAAATGTAAGGGAGAGGAAGAGGATGCAAACTCCGAGGAGACACGAGGATTTATCCCGTGGTTCGGCAAGATCGTTAAGATCTTCCTACATCCACGTTGTGGCACCCACCAAAGGGTTTAGCCACACCCAAGTCACCGAGACGAGAGATCTCCACTATTCTTCTCCGTTTGCCAACCTTGGCAAGGTGGAGCTCAAGCCTTGTAAAACTTTGACCCTCCGGGCTTCCACACACGCCTTGGCAAGCTTCGGAAGTCTCTCATAGTTACAAACACCAAGGGGCACTCCCCTGAGGCTCTCACTATCCTAGAGATTCCACTCACCCAGAATGGAGGCACACAAGCTCTCTCTCTAGCTAGTTCTAGCCTATCTCTTGGTGTGTAGGTGGTCGAAAATGATGTAGAAGTGATTGCTCTTGGTCTTGAACTCTTGTGGATGTGTTGAGAATGTTTTGTGATCAAGACTTGTCGAAATGACCGGTTTAGGGGGTATTTATAGCCAGCCTCCACGAAATAGCCGTTGGAAAAGTAGGCTGACAGAACTTTTCTGCGAACATCGGATGATCCGATGTCTCCCCTTTAGTTATCATCGGTCAAGTTTACTTTAGCTGACGTCATTGTGTCAGATATGACCGTTGTTAGACCGATGTTGCACTTGTCTTCTCATCGGATGATCCGGTGGCTCTTCCTCCAGAATTGACTCAAACTTGATGCTTACTGGAGTGATTGACCGATGTGTGTATTTCTGTACATCGAATATCCGATGCTACACTTGGTCCAAGGATATTGCAAACTGTACTGATGGACCGATGTAGCTGAGCCCTTAACATCGGATGATCCAGTGAGTGCTTTGTTCTGAGGTCTTCTTCTTCTGCTGAACCAACTCGACCGATGTGTTGTTCTCAGAAATCATCGGTTGATCCGGTGAGTTGATTTTGTTTGCTTCGAGTTGTTTCTAAGTGATTCTTTTGTGTCTTGCTCAAATGACCTCTTAGACTTTGTTGGAATTGTACTTCTGATGATTGTCAAGCATTAAGTCTCATCAATTTGTGGTTGAATGACTTTGACATAAGAGCTTTCACTTCTTGTCTTCATATCATTGATTTGATGTCATAAAGTGAGTGTATATGGGTCTCCAGTGACATATAGATTTCATTTGATTGAGTGATTATGGGGACCTTGCATTCACAAATTCATTAGTAAAATTCAATGGTTGTCATTAATCACTGAAACCGTACCTCATGGGGGCCTAGATGCTTTCAATCTCTCCCTTTTTGGTGATTGATGACAACACAACAATTTAAAGCACAATAGTAATGAATTTGATCGTACGAAGCTTAAGAGGATATGCAATGAATACAAGATTATTACACTTAAAATTTGAAAGCTCAATCAAAGAATAACTCAAGTGAATAAGTGATCATAAGATAGGCACCAAATAAGCTCAATCGATTAATAACTTAAGAGTACTCAATAAACACCAAATGAGTAGCAATAGTATCGAATTACAAAAGATGATAATATCGAATTACAAAGATGGCAAAATTACTCAATAAACTCCCCCTAAGGCTAGGACACTCCCCCTGAGACTAAGCTATCCTCCCCTGACTCCTCTAACTCTTCTCCCCCTTTGGCATCAAGGCACCAAAAAGGGATCCGAGTGCCTAAGAACCCTGAGTACTAGGCGCGATGAAGAACTGGTCACCGTCGCTATCGTCGGAGCTGCTGCCTGGAGTAGTGGAAGGAGCTGTCGGAGCCGTCGGAGGTGCCTGCTGGAACAGGGGCACTGGCGACGGATGCCGGCGTGTGCTGGAACAGTGTCGTGGCCGACATCGGAGAGTGAATCGGTGTGCCGGAAGCCAGCAGTGGAGACATGCTGATCGAAGGGATCGGCGTAGTCGACACCGGAGCGACAGCTGGAGCAAGAACAGGTGGCGGTGGAGCAACTCCTGACAGCTGCGACGGGAGGGCAATCCCGGTCTGGGTGTAGAGGTTGGTGATCAACCCCAGGATGCCCATCATCGCCTGCTGCGTCTGCTGCTGCTGGTCGAGGGAGCGCTGGTGCATCTGGTCTATGAGCCCAGTCAGTCGGTCAGTGTCCTCACGCCTCTCACGGGCGAATCTAGCGTTGCATCTCCTGCTGCTGCTGCTGGAGCTCCAGAAGTCGTGCGGCCTGCTCCGCTCGGGCCTGCTCAGCTGCAAGCCGGTCCAGACGCTGCTGCTCAACCATCTGCTGCAGGAGCAAGGTGAGCTCTGACGGCTGAGATACCTGTGCCTCTGTGACGGGAGGTGGTGTAGGGGGTGGCGCTGTAGAGCCTCCAGCCTCCGCGTCGTGCTGCCTGGGTGAGGGAGGAGGAGGGAAGTACTCCTCGACACTGTCATCTGTGTCGCTCTCGGACCATATGTGCTGCAAGTCCTCACCCTGAGCCTCTGCCTTAGCCAGCCTCTCGTTCTCCTTCTCCAGATCAGACCAGTCCTCCTCAGATAGACGAGCCCTGACCTGACGCTCGACTGGACGGCCAAGGCGGCAGTCTCCAGGAGCTGGGGCACGGTAGTGACCGAACCATGTGACACTCTCGTCAGTGAGACGGTCATGCACGGCGGACTCCTCAGGGACCATCATGGAGAGCAGGTAGCTGATCCAGTGTCCATACACGAGCTGCCTCATCATGCCTACTCCGTCAGTGATCACACCCTCCATCTCGCATATGAGGACGTCCACTATATCAAACTCCATCCCGTTCATGATGTAGAACAGGAGGGTCTGCTGTAGACTGGTGAACCCCTCTAAGTAACCGGACCTCGGCAGGAGAGTGCGGCGCAAGGCAAGGTGCACTGTGCGCGCAGCAGGAGTCAACAGAGCCGGTACCCTCGGCTGGTCAGGGGAGAAGGTCGGTCCAAACAAAGAGCGGATCTCCTCCAGTGCTGGTGCCACTCCTCCAGTGAGCGGCCTCCTCGGTGGGTCTGCCTGACCATACACCCTCTCATGCACGCAAGTGTCGTGCAGGTCCACTCCTAGCAGCTGTGCCAGTGTATACCTCGTCAAGTGGTAGTGTTGTCCCATAAATATAAAGTCAATCGACCTGCGGCCCTTAGAGACGTATAGGGTAGCGTAGAACACACGTACCCAATCCTCCACATAAGCACTCCTCTCATAGGACATCAACTGAACCGGCCCTCTGTATCTCTCAAAGTAAGGGCGTATCTCTGTCTCTGCAGCCAGGGCGAGCTGATCCCAGTCCAGAAAGTTGTGCCGAAATAACTTGTGGCCTCGACGTCTGTAGGTCTCATAGAGCGATGCCTGTGTCACAGTCCAGAAACGACTGTCCACAAGAGCCTCTCTGGGCCGCGGGTACCACTCCTCAAGCAAGATACTCCATCTGAGTCTTCGGAGTTGCTTGTCCTTCATCTTCCGGTAATTAGCCAAACGGACACCTTCACCGACACAGACGGTGGTGTCCATCTCGTAGATGGCTCTCTGGGCCTCCATGTCCTCACGACGATCGGCAGCCGTCGGTCTCGGACGTGGTGCTGCCGGGGGATGTCCCCCACGGGTCCGGGCTGAGCGCCGGCGGACAAGTGGCTCTTCCGGCTCTTCTTCAGCCTCGGACTCATCGATCACGAAAGGCTGCCTCGGACGAGCCTCGCGGATCCTCAAAGATCCTCCTCGGCCTCATTCTCGCTCCTCGGCGGCGCGAGCGGCCATCAACGCCTTCTTCTCCTCCTTGGATAGCTTCTGCTTCTTCGCGGCCGGCTCCGCAATGGCCTTGCCCTTGTTCTTCTTGTCACGAGCCATTGCGATCGGGCGCATGAACGAAGTCGACGGCGTCGAATGCACGAAACGGTGACACGGAGATCAACGGGCCGGGAAACCCTAGCGACGTGGTGGTGGCCGTAGAGGGAGGCACCACGGTGGTGGAGAGAGGCGGCGACGGCGCTTCGGTGGAGCGGCGACGGCGCTTCGGTGGAGCGGCGGCGGCGGCTGGGTGGAGCGGCGGCGGCGGCTGCGGTGGAGGCGAGTGGCAGCGGCGCTGGAGAATGGCGGCGGCGGCCGGAGGTGGGCGGCGGTGACCGGAGGACGGCGGCGACCGGAGGGTGGCGGCGGCGACCGGAGACGGCGGTGGCGCGACGGCGGCGGTGGAAGGTGAGGCGCGGGTGACGGGATCGGGGAGAGAGAATAGCGGGAGGCGAGGCGCCGTTTAAATAGTGGGTCCCAAACCCTAGCCGAAACTTCAACACTGGATGGATCGACGTTGGTCGTTAGAAGCATCGGTCGACTGGCACAGTAAGGGTATTTAAAAGAGTGCCGTTGACACCGGATGGTCCGACGTGGAAGGGGATATCATCGGTGGAATACATTACAGTTCCAGAATTGTGAACACCGGATGAACCGATGTTTCTCCAAATGAACGCGTCAGTTGATTTGTGTTGCTGTCTGGTCTGACTCTTGACTTTTGAACACCAATTGATCCGATGATGGTCTGGCATAAGCGTCGGATAATCCGATGACTACTAAACAGCAACATCCCATATATGTCCTTTGACCAAACAAACAATCAATGAGAAACACATGTCTTAGGACTTTTTGGGCAACCTCTTACCCCTCAAAAATACTAATATGCCAATAACTTGGCTAGGCCTTAAAGCAAATGGAACATTGAGAAAAATAGGAGGAAATTATCCAAATAAAATGTAAGGCCCATGCTTTGTGAGGTAGAGTATGAAGACTTCTATCTCTTTAGAGCATGTTCCTCTAGGTATTAACGCACCTAATATTTTGTTCTTTCCACCTTATATGAGTTGAGATATTGCATTTCAAACAAGTCTCTTTCTCATGAGGTGGGTTCCCCTTTGTGACAATCTACCGTATGCAATGCCAAGCAATTTTATAGTGCAAGAAATTACAAGTCTATATGGCAGGCATCATGTAAGGCATAAAATAAATCTATCTTGCCAAATTTGAACCTTTCAAAGGCTTCTTCAGGGAGAGCCACTCTCCAAACCTTGGGAAAACCCAAAAGAACCTTCATCCCAAGCTAACCCTTGCTCACCCCTATCCTTTGAGAGTTAGGCAAGACCTATATGAAGTGCATTCTTAAATGACGTTTGTTGCATCTAGCACATTTAACTCACTTCTTAGCCTAGAAAAGGTTTTCTCATCAAGTGGTTTAGTGAAGATATCCGCCAATTGTTCTTCGGACCTAACACCTCACAATGAGATGTCTCCCTTAGCTTCATGGTCCCTCAAGAAATGATGGCGAATATCAATGTGCTTAGTGCGGGAGTGTTGAACGGGGTTTTTAGCTATCTTAACCGCACTTTCATTGTCACAAAGGAGAGGCACACAACCAAATGTAATACCAAAGTCCAAAAGGGTTTGCTTCATATAAAGAATTTGGGCACAACATGCACCGGCCGCTATATTTTCCGCTTCCGCCGTGGACAAGGCGACGACATTTTGCTTCTTGCTAGACCAAGATACTAGGGAACGCCCAAGCAAGTGGCACCCACCGGAGGTACTCTTGCGATCCACGCGGCATCCGGCAAAGTCCGAATCTGAGTATCCCAAGAGGTGGAATTTTGCACCTTTAGGGTACCACAAGCCCATACTAGAGGTATGCTTAAGATACTTAAGTATCCTAAAGACCGCCTTCCTATGCGGTTCTTTAGGTGCCGCTTGAAAGCGAGCACATAAGCATACACTAAACATGATATCAGGCCTAGATGCGGTAAGATAAAGCAATGAGCTAATCATAGAACGGTAGTTAGATTGATCAATAGGTTTACCGTCCTTATCCGCGTCGAGATGACAATTTGTTGCCATTGGAGTGTCTCTTGAGCTACAATCTCCCATTTCAAATTTCTTCAAGAGGTCCTTGGTGTACTTCTCTTGATAAACGAAGGTCCCCTCTTGAAGTTGCTTGATTTGAAATCCAAGGAAGAAGTTGAGCTCTCCAATCATTGACATCTCGAATTCCCTAGACATCATTTTGCCAAACTCATGACTAAGAGTTTCGTTAGTTGAACCAAAAATAATATCATCAACATAAACTTGACAAATAAACAAATCTCCGTTGATGTCTTTGGTGAAGAGCGTAGTGTCCACCTTCCCGATCTTGAATCCTTGCATGATAAGAAAATCCCGTAGTCGTTCATACCACGCCCTAGGTGCTTGCTTGAGCCCGTAGAGCGCCTTGTGCAACCTATACACATGATTAGGATTTCTCGGATCTTCAAACCCGGGAGGTTGTTCAACATAAACAAGCTCGTTAATGTAACCATTAAGAAAGGCACTTTTCACATCCATTTGATAAAGTCTAATATTATGATGTGAAGCAAAAGCAAGGAGTATACGGATGGCTTCTAGCCGGGCGACCGGGGCAAATGTCTCCCCAAAGTCTAGTCTTCAACTTGCGAGAACCGCTTGGCCACAAGTCTTGCCTTGTTGCGGACCACAACGCCATTCTCGTCTTGTTTGTTGCGGTACACCCACTTTGTTCCGATGACGTTCTTGTCCTTGGGTCGCTCCTCCAACACCCAAACTTCATTGCGGATGGAGTTGTTGAGTTCTTCTTGCATGACCATCACCCAATTTGGGTCTTGGAGTGCTTCCTCAATATGAGTGGGTTCTACACATGAAACAAATGAGTAGTGCTCACAAAATGAAGCGAAATGGCGAGAACGTGTACTTAGACCCCTTGACGGACTTCCAATGATTTGGTCCATCAGATGCGCCTTGGAGATGCGTCCATGCCTCATAAGTGGTTGTGAAGCACTTGGTGAAGGTGATGTGTGTTGCTCCTCTTGTGGTTGGACTTGATCATGGACTTCTTCTTCTTCTTGATGTTGTTGGGCTTGTGAGTCATGAGTCGGCAATGGATCATCCTTCTCTTCTTCGTCAACTTGAGGCGCCATAGAGGTGTTGTTGGAACTTGAGGCTCCCCCTTGATCATGGCTCTCCTCAACTTCAGGCTTGATGTCTACAATGGTCATGTTCTTCATGACTTCTCGTAGAGGCTCATCATCTATTTCATCATGACCAAACTCTCCTCTTGGGAGCCATTAGATTCATCAAACTCAACATCACAACTTTCCTCAACTAAACCGGAGGTTTGGTTGAATACTCGATATGCTTTTGAGTTTGATGCATAACCAAGAAATATACCAACATCACATCTTCTTTTCAAACTTATCGAACCTTTTTTTGCGGTAGATGTAGCACTTGCATCCAAAGACTCGAAAGTAGGAGATGTTGGACTTTCTCCCAATAAGAAGCTCGTACGGGGTCTTTTGAAGTAGTCGATGGAGATAGACCCTATTTGCGGCATGGCACGCCGTGTTGATTGCTTCGGCCCAAAACTTTTCCGACGTGCTGTAGTCATCAAGCATTGCTCTCGCAAGAGTGATGAGTGTCTTGTTCTTCCTTTCAACGACACCGTTTTGTTGAGGAGTGTATGTGGCCGAAAACTCATGTTTCACGCCTTCACGGTCACACCACTCCCCAATGTTGTAGTTTTTGAATTCGGTGCCGTTGTCACTCCGGACCTTGATGATGGGAAGTTGAAATTCCCTTTGAGCGCGGTTGGCGAAGGTCTTGAACACTTCCAGAGTTTCACTCTTGTCACTTAGAAATAGAGTCCAAGCATAGCGAGAGTAGTCATCAACTATAACAAGACAATAGAGGTTACCGCCAAGGTTTTGATATGTGGACGGTCCGAAGAGGTCCATGTGGAGTAGCTCAAGTGGCTTGGAGGTTGACACCATTGTCTTTATTGGGTGGTGTGAAGCAACTTGCTTCCCAGCTTGACAAGCGCTACAAAGCTTGTTCTTCTCAAATGTGACATCCTTCACGCCGGTCACCATCCCAAGCTTGAATGACTTCTTGAGTTTGCTCATCCCAATGTGCGCTATGCGTCGGTGCCATAGCCAACCCAAGCTTGTCTTAGTGAAGAGACAAATGGTCAAGCTAGCATTCTTGTTGGAGAAGTCTACTAGGTAGAGATGTCCATGCCGAAATCCTTTGAAGACTATGTCTTGGCTTGTTTCACTACTCACAACAACATCATTTTTGCTAAATGTGCATGTTAGTCCAAGATCACATAGTTGTGCAATGGAAAGTAAATTAAAACTAAGTGACTTAACGTACAAAACATTAGAAATGGATAAATCATTTGAAATAGCAATTTTACCTAACCCAATTACCTTTCCCTTAGAGTTATCACCAAAGGTGACTTGTTCATTATTACCGGGGTTTTCTATGGTGGTGAACATACCATCATTGCCGGTCATATGTTGGGTGCACCCGCTATCGAGTACTCAGTGCTTTCCTCCGGCTTTGTAGTTCACCTACACACATGAATTCAATTTTTAACTTTAGGTACCTAAGTCAACTTAGGTCCTTGTATGTGTGATACAAGTGTCTTTGGGACCCAAAGTTGCTTGGGGAGCTTCCCCTTCATGTCCTTCAGTCTTTGCCGATGAACCTAGCCTTCACCTTGCCATCTACTTTACTCAAGAGATAATAATGATCATTGAAAGTAGATTTGAAATTAATGGGCAACTTGGGAGGGTCGGTTAGGAAGAGGACACTCCCTTCTGTGGTGACCGGTGACCTCACAATGTTGGCAATAAGAACCAACTTCCTTGATGAAGCTTGTTCTAAGCTCCGGTGAGGGCACATTTCCTTTGTTAGGCACCGGGAAGGATCCAAGTCCTCTCTTGTTGAAGGCCTTTGCTTGTTGGAAGAGTATTTCCTTGTGTTTGACTTCCCATTTTGAAAGTCTAGCCACACTAGTGCGGAGACTCTCAATTTCTTCCAACAAGTCCTCCCTAGCGTTTGCTTTCAAAGACGAAGACTTGTTCAAGGCATTAGTGACATGAGAAGTAATGAATATCCTATCATTAAGAGTTTGCTTCTTTATATTTTTCAACTCTTGATCAAACACGTCATGAGCAAGGTTAAGTGTTTGATGTTCTTGTACTAACTTGTTGTGCTCTTCCAAGAGTGTTTGGTGTGCTAAGCTAAGCTCATGATTATCTATCTTGATTTTAGCCTTTTCTTCTTCAATTTGCTTGACATGAGATTTGAGCGTGTCATGCTCTTTGAGTATGCTTTCATACTTGTCAAGCAAATCGAGGTTAGCACTCTCAAGTCTAGCACGAGTTTTTTCAAGCGCTTTAACCTTACTCTTTTCCCTCTTAATAATAGCATGATATTCATTTATCAAAGAAGTTAAATCATCGGGGGAAAGCTCATCATCACTAGAGTCGTCACATACCTTGGTGTTACCTTTCGCCATGAGGCACATGGGCGGTGGATGAAGAGGTGAGTCATCATTGTTGGCAATGGCGAGGCCGACCAAACTTTCTTCTTCCACTTCACCCTCTTCATCACTTGTTTCTTCGTCGGTGACCCATTCATTTGCCTCACACATGAACACCTTTTGTGGGCCATTTCTCTTCTTTGGGAAGAGTCTTGCCTTCTTGCCCTTGTCATGTTTCCTCTTCCCAAAAGATCTTGGTTTGGGTTTGGCCTCTTCTTCATCATCTTCACTCTCTTCAAGCTTGCGATGCTTGCTCTTGTGGTTCTCTCTTTTTTTGTCTGGTTTTGGACAATCATAGGAGATGTGGCCTTGATCACCACAATTGTAGCAAGTCTTGTGATCATCTCTCCTTGGTAGAAACGTTTTCTTCTTGGGATCAAAGGTGTATCCCTTCTTGGTAATCTTGGAGTTCAAGCGTGAGAACTTTCTCATCATCAATGCAAGCTCATCATCATCATCTTCACTTGATACTTGCTCTTCTTCACTTGAGCTAGGCTCAACCACCTTCTTCTTCTTGAGGCTTGTTTTCTTGGTGGAGGCCTTTAGAGCAATTGTTTTTGAGGATGATTGTCCCATCATCCCAAGCACACTCATCTCATTAGCATGAATTTCTCCAATGAGCTCTGAAACTTCAATGTGGTCAAGAGACTCTTTTTGGAGCATGGAGTTGATGATGTTGTACTTTGGCTTGGGAAGGAGCATGAGGATCTTGCGGTTGATGAGTCCCTTGCCAAGAGAAGCAATGTCAAGAGCATTAATTTCTTCAATAAGTACATTCAAGCGAGAGAACATCTCATTAACATTTTCATGAGGTAGCATCTTAAATTCATCATATTTTGCTTTAAGCATGTGATATTTAAGTTCCTTCACACGAGAAGAACCCTCATGAATTTCTATCAAGCAAACCCAAATTTCACATGCCTTTTCTTTGCTAGCAATCCTAGAAAAAACATCTTGACTAATGCACTTATAGATTGCATTCCTAGCTTTAGCATCCCATTTAATTTGATCACCAACATAGTTGTGTTCTACAAACCCCACGTGGGTCGCTTCCCATACTTCGGGAGCAATAGCCTCTAGATAAGCGCGCATGCGTACTTTCCAATAGGCAAAGTTCTTGCCCTCGAAGATAGGAACCGAACTCCCAACCTTGGCCATTTTAGCTCTCTAGCGGTGAAGCTAGAATGATCCTATGAGTAACCTTGCTCTGATACCAATTGTAAGGATCGAATGCCCAAGAGGGGGGTGAATTGAGCTTCTTTTCAAAAATCTAAACAATGAAACTTAATTCCTAAAAGCCCAATTCCCTACGCAAACTATCTATGCATTGAAGTAAATTGCAACTTCGCGGAATATAAAATGCATAAATGTAAGGGAGAGGAAGAGGATGCAAACTTCGAGGAGACACGAGGATTTATCCCGTGGTTCGGCAAGATCGTCGAGATCTTCCTACATCCACGTTGTGGCACCCACCAAAGGGTTTAGCCACACCCAAGTCACCGAGACGAGGGATCTCCACTATTCTTCTCCGTTTGCCAACCTTGGCAAGGTGGAGCTCAAGCCTTGTACAACTTTGACCCTCCGGACTTCCACACACGCCTTGGCAAGCTCCGGAAGTCTCTCACAGTTACAAACACCAAGGGGCACTCCCCTGAGGCTCTCACTATCCTAGAGATTCCACTCACCCAGAATGAAGGCACACAAACTCTCTCTCTAGCTAGCTCTAGCCTATCTCTTGGTGTGTAGGTGGTCGAAAATGATGTAGAAGTGATTGCTCTTGGTCTTGAACGCTTGTGGATGTGTTGAGAATGTTTTGTGATCAAGACTTGTCGAAATGACCAGTTTAGGGGGTATTTATAGCCAACCTCCACGAAATAGCCGTTGGAAAAGTAGGCTGACAGAACTTTTCTGCGAACATCGGATGATCTGATGTCTCCCCTTTAGTTATCATCAGTCAAGTTTACTTTAGCTGACGTCATTGTGTCAGATATGACCGTTGTTAGACCGATGTTGCACTTGTCTTCTCATCGGATGATCCGGTGGCTCTTCCTCCAGAATTGACTCAAACTTGATGCTTACTGGAGTGATTGACCGATGCGTGTATTTCTGTACATCGGATATTTGGTGCTACACTTGGTTCAAGGATATTGCAAACTGTACTGATGGACCGATGTAGCTGAGCCCTTAACATCGAATGATCCGGTGAGTGCTTTGTTCTGAGGTCTTCTTCTTCTGCTGAACCAACTCGACCGATGTGTTGTTCTCAGAAATCATCGGTTGATCCGGTGAGTTGATTTTGTTTGCTTCGAGGTTTTTCTAAGTGATCCTTTTGTGTCTTGCTCAAATGACCTCTTAGGCTTTGTTGGAATTGTACTTCTGATGGTTGTCAAGCATTAAGTCTCATCAATTTGTGGTTGAATGACTTTGACATAAGAGCTTTCACTTCTTGTCTTCATATCATTGATTTTATGTCATAAAATGATTGTATATGGGTCTCCAATGACATATAGATTTCATTTGATTGAGTGATTATGGGGACCTTGCATTCACAAATTCATTAGTAAAATCCAATGGTTGTCATTAATCACCGAAACCGTACCTCATGGGGACCTAGATGCTTTCATGTGCGACTACGAAGGCGGGACTCGCGTCTTCCAAGCAGCGTGGAGCCGCGACACGCGGGAGCCGAGCAGGCACGGCTGAGCTGTTGGGCGCGCAGGTGTCGAACAAGAGGCGGCCACGCTGTTCCAGGATAGAAAGCGCGTAGAAGAAGAAGCTTTTCGGTGGGCTGTCTTGGAGATCACGTGCTGGAGATAGGAGGAAGGAGACAACCGACTGTTGGGCTTGGTGGGCCCTGACCGTATGTTGTTTTATGTTTTCACCAGTCAGCTACAAAGAGAGGCACACTGGGCAGTTGCTTTGGTGGAAGGAAGACTGCTGTGTCTCGTCGTGTGGGACGTGCTCAAGGAGACGTTCATGACACCAAGTACAACTCCATCGCACATGCAACGTTGTGGGTTTGAGTCCCACTATGGTTGCGGGGAGATTTCGGGTTCAAGTCCCACCATCGTCCCAGAAGGAGGCTTGGCACACGAGAGACGGCAGACTGTGCATGACGCCAATGAGCACGAGCGAAGGCGCAACAGCGAGCGCGCGGCAGAGGTTGATCGAAGGCGGGGCGACGGCTCAGATCGGGAAGATCTGGAGCGCGCAGGACCTAGCAGTCTTCTCCGACTTACGGCGGCTCAAAGATGCAAGAGGCTTGATGCGAAGAAGGCTCATGACAGAGGGAGCAACAATGATATCATGACGACTCCATGCAGCAAGGGCTCGGCGGTGGACACAACACAACATGTAAGGCAAGCACAGGTGCCAGGATCGGGGGGAGTTTGTTGGATGATCCTGAACATTGTGGGTTGTAAGCATGGTTTGAGTTGTAGGGAGTTGAGATCAGGGAGGAGAATGTCAGGTGATCTCAACGGTATATTAGGAAGAGTCCAGATAAGATTAGATTAGGAGTCCTAATTAGATTGGAGTTGAGTTAGAGTCTTAGGCGGAGAGATTACATGTAACCAGGCTATATAATAAGTCCAACCCCATTGTAATAGTACACCTCCTAGATTAACAATACTGCGTCCCGAAACTGAGCCCCAGAATTCCAACATGGACTGGGCCTGCTTGGTGCACTGTGTGTGAAGATCAGAGAGAGGACCACTGGGCCTGGCCGCCTGGTCTGGTGACATGGGTGGTTGGTGATTTTGCTAAGTTCACTCCATGAATCATCGAAGGGTTTTGTTTCTTCACTTAATGTACACGATGTGTACTTGTTTGCTCGAGTTGAAGATGTGTCCATCTCAAATTTGATTACGAAATGCAGATGCATCATCCCGGGATCGAGTGTAAGATGAAGATGAGCCTATCCTGAGGATGAAGATGTGTCCATCCTAAATTTGCGTGTAGGATGAAGATGTGCCCATCCTGGAGATAAAGATGCATCCATCTCGAACTTCGTACAAGATGAAGACGTGACCATCCTGGGGGTAGTTGTGTCCATCCTAAAATTGAGTGAAGGGTGAAATGTGTGTTTCACCATCCTATGGTGGAATAGGTGTGTCACCATCCTAAATTAGTAATTGTGTTCTAGTGAACAAGATTAATGTGGTGATTGTTGAGAAAATCTTATTTTCTATTTAGTTTAGATAGAGTTGAAGTTAGGATCTGATTAGATCATATCAGTTAGAGATAGAATAAAATCTGGTCCGGTTGAAATTATTTAGGTGCCTAGGGAGTTGTAATCAACTAGGACTCCATCGTAAGGGGCTATATATAGCCAACCATATTGAATAATAGGCAAGAGTATTGGAAACAAAGATAAACAGTAAGGTGGACACAAATGGGAGATGAACAAACAAAATTCTTTCTTGCGGCAGGCACATTAAGATATAGAGAGAACATAATAACAATACTACAAGACGAGCATGGAGAGGACTTGCTAGATCATAATCAGAAAGCAACATTGCTATGGAAAGAATTCAATAGGCTGGGAAAGGCTGACCACATATATGGGTGGCCGGAATTACAGGACATCATGACACACAATAGAGACCTCAGTCACCTTTGTGCATCATTCACGCGGGAGGAAATTGATGCAGCTCTAAAAGAAATGCCTGCAGACTAGGCGTCGGGACCGGATGGTTTTAACACAAAGTTCTACAAAAGCTGCTGGCACATTATATACGCTGACATATACAAATTAATAGAAGACTTTCTTAGCCAATTGGTAAGCCTGGAGCTGTTGAATAGCTCCATCATTCTTCTGCCGAAGGTACACAACCGAGGCACGGTTAATGACTATAGACCAATATCCTTGCTCAATTCCATAGTAAAGCTCATCACAAAGATACTGTCCATTAGACTACAAAAGGAAATAACTCAGCTGATTCACAATTCACAAAAACCAGTATGGCTTCATCAGGAAGAAAATAATTCAAGACTGCATGGCATGGTCATACGAATACCTCTACCAGTGTGACAGATCCAAGAACAAAATAGTACTGCTCAAGCTAGATTTTGAAAAAGCATTCGACAAAGTGGATCATAGCTTCATTATCATAATGCTAAAGAACATGGGCTTTCCAGAAACATGGATCAACTGGATGTTGGACATCATGACCACAACAAACTCTTCGGTGTTGTTATACGGAGTACCTGGGAAAAGCTTCCGATGTAAAAGAGGGGTGGGACAGGGAGATCCCTTGTCACCACTACTGTTCATACTGGCCGCAGAACTGCTTCAAATAATGATCAACCACGCAGCCGAAAGGGGGCTACTATCGGTCCCAATCCCGCAACGGTCAACATCTGACTTCCCGGTAGTGCAGTATGAAGATGACACGATATTGGTAATGCAAGCCTCTCAAAGACAACTCTTCTTTCTTAAGAATCTTCTACAAGTGTTGGGAAATGTAATGGGACTCAAAGTCAACTGGAATAAATCTTCTCTCATCCCAATAAACCTGTCTGAAGAAGAGGCAAACTTAATGGCAGGAACGTTAGGCTGCGCGATTGGAGCATTCCCGTTCACATACCTGGGCCTCCCAATGCGATTGAACAAACCAACAGCGGAAGACTTCACTTCTCTCATAACACGAGTGGACAGAAAACTATCCTCCTCAGCACTTTGGCTATCTATGGCAGGACGGTGCACCCTGATCAACAACATACTGTCCGCAATGCCCATTTACGCAATGTGCACCATCAAACTGAAAGGTCCGGTAATAAAAGCTCTGGATAAGGCTAGGAAGACCTGCCTGAAGGGGGCTGATATAGCTGGAAAAGGAATGCCTCTGGTGGCATGGGATCAGGTAACAACACCGCTGGATAAGGGTGGACTAGGCATCAAATGCCTCAAAACAATGAACAAAGCGCTACTTACCAAGTTTCTTTTCAAGATTTACAACAAGCATGTCACTCCATGGGTACAACTAGTGCTAGACAAATATTGTACAAATGGAAGGCCACCCCATGTCACGATGGGGAAAGGATCCTTCTGGTGGTGGGACGTCCTTAGCTGCCGGCGTGAGTTTAAGCAGCAAATGAAAGTAAGTATTGGAATAGGGGGCACAATCATCCTATGGAAAGACGAATGGGAAGGCCACAATTTGCAAATGAGTTCTCCATACTATTCACTTTTGCGAGGAAACATAATATCTCCTACGCACAGTTCGCTGCACAACCACAGATGTTGAGACACTTCTACAATCCATTGTCAGAGCAAGCACAACTAGAGTTACAACAACTTCAACTTATAATGGACCAGATCAGAAGCAGAGAACAAGATAGAGACATCCGACGAATCAATAACAGCGCGGAAATATTGTCATCTAATCAGATTTACATTCGCAGATTCACATCAATCGACCCTTCCCCACCATTCGAATGGATCTGGAACTGCAAACTAGTAAGAAAAATAAAAATATTTGTCTGGTTACTCTTCATAGACAGGTTGAATTCTAGGAACCTGTTGAAAAGGAGAAATATAACAATCCTAGGGGAAGACTACACCTGGTGTTGTGCAACCTGAACATGGAAGAACCTGTTGGAATATTCTGAACATTCACTGGGATCACTCTCTGCTGTCGTTCCACACTATACAAAGAGCAAAGCAAAATTGGAATGGTACAACCTTTATGGAGATCTTTGGCATAGCCGCGTGAAAAATTTGGAAACAAAGAAATGAAATGATTTTCAGAGGAAATAACGCAACAATACAAGGCTGGAAAAACTGCTTCAGAAGCTCGGTGATTGGCTACGCCTGTAGACTCAAAGAGTAGCATATTATACATATTTTAGAGTGGCTTAATCACATTTAGGAGAGGGTCCAAGCTTTGGACACTCCCCGCAACTTGTACAGTTACTCTTTCATTTATATTAATGAAGACTTTCGCTGCAGGGGTTCTCCCCTGCAGTTTTTTCGGTCAAAAAGAAAACAATATTGAAGAATAAATTGAGCAATTTCAAGTTTAATTTTCATTCAGTTTTCCAACAATTCGGCTCATATTTTAGACACTTGTCATTTGCACTTTGTTGTTGGCATGCCAGTTCTCGAGTATGTCGAAGGAAAAATGGTCTGTGACAATGGTTTAAATGAAGCTACTGCCAGGAATTATTTGAGAGACATGATATCTGGTCTTATGTACCTCCACTCTCATGTAAGTTATCAAAATTTTCCTTCAACTGGCTTATCTAGGTGAAATGTTGTGACTTAGTCACACTTCACTGGTTGGAAACACCTGGCTTATCTAGGTTTATAGAATTTCAGAATTTTTTTGAGGGCCTCCTAGTTTGTTTTTGACAGATTAATGCAAACAGCCTAAATACATTATCATCACTTTACTACACTTGGTTTCATATTGACCAAGTTCAGCAGCAAGCTTTATCTCCCGCATGATCATCTCACTCTTTCCTTTTCCTTTTTTAAAGCCTGGAAGCTTAGCCTTTTTTGCCTGTTTGCCTCAGCAAACCATGAACTTGCACTTAAGAAAGACACATATTTGTGCAGATTTCTGCCTACTACACATGATTAAGTACGGTTGATCGAAATGGATAGATTAGAAGATTTCTGCTTCCTTAAGTTTACACCCAACCTTTTGCTATTTGAATGGCCTTTTAGAGAATATAATTGAATTTTGTCAGAAACATCACAGTGCCCTTGCTCAAGTATGAGCCAAAGGACAATGAACTATTAGGATGATTACATTCATCGAAAACTCGAATCTTGCTTTATAATTGAGGTAGCATTTCCATATATGCAATGCAACGATGTTGTTGTTGTTGTTTTTTTTTTGATTGGAAAAATGCAAGGGAAGCCCCTGCAGTGAGTATATTAATAATATGATAAGTGATTATAGTTATGTACAAGTGTCGCTTAGTAAAGCATTTCCTCATTACTGCCTAGATACACTACGAGGATACAAGTGCTTTCTTGAGGGGAGAAAGCAAGTCACAGGTTCTGCAGCCAGTCTGTCATGGTCATTCTATCCTGGACTCTGGGCCGCTGAAGTTGTGATAGAATCGATAGTTTGAAGCAGTCCTTCCAAATTTCTGGGGAGGCTATGACGTTCCTGAATATTTTCCCATTCCTCAGTTTCCAAATCTCCCATGCTGCAGTTGCAAAGACTTCTATGAAGCAGTGTCGATTCCATTGTTGTTTTGCTCTGTGGATGGTATCAAAGAATTGCAATGAGTGTTCCCAGTGGATTCCAAGAGTATTCCAACAAGTGACACTGAAGGGGCATTGAAAAAACAGGTGATATGTCAGCTCCTCTGTGCCGGTATCACATAAGACACAAGAATAGTCATCTCCATCAATTGTTAGGTTTTTCCTTTTTAGTAGATTTCTGGAGTTCAACCGGTCTCTGAACATTAGCCAAACGAAAATCTTAATTTTCCGTAGTACTCTGCTTTTCCATATCCATTGGAATGGTTGTGGTGCGTTGATGTGGCTGAAATAATGTAAGTACCCTGTTGTGGAGCGGTATTCATGCCTCCCTGTACTGTCTCTCCATGTGTCTCTGGATGCTCCTCTCTGTACAACCTGTTCCAAAATAGCAGTCATTGATTGTAGTTCCAAGTTGGCTTCTTCCGAAAGAGGATAGAAGAATTGTTGATTGTCTTGTGTTTCTGTTATATATTGTGCAATGGTGGTGTTGGGTTTCTTAGCAAAGCTATATAGTCTTGCAAAGTCTTGCTTAAATAAGTTTCCTTCCCACTCATCACTCCAGAGTTGAATGGTGTCTCCTACACCTACCCTGACAGTGCTTTGTCTTTTAAAATCATCCCAGCTAGCAATCACATCCCTCCACCAAAAGGAGCCTTTTCTTTTTGCACATTGCGGCGGTTTTCCATTCGCACAATATTTGTATATTATTAGCTGTACCCAGGGAATATCTTGTTTGTTGTATATCTTGGAGATGAACTTCATTATGAGTGCTTTATTCATTTTCTTCAAGCACTTAAGTCCTAGTCCACCTTTATGTTGAGGTACTGTGACAGCATCCCACGCTACCAATGGCATGCCTTTCCCCGCTACATCTGAGCCTCTCCATAAATATTGTTTTCTTGGTCTGTTCAGTGCTTTAATAACCGATCCCTTGAGGTTGATAGTGCACATAGCATAGATTGGGATTGCTGATATAACGCTATTCACTATCGTACATCTTCCCCCCATGGATAGCCATGTACTAGTGGCGGACAATCGTCTTTCCACTGTCGTTATTAATTGTGTAAAATCTTCCATGTTGGGCCGGGTCAGAGACATAGGAAGACCTAAGTAGGTGAATGGGAATGCACCAATAGTGCACCCTAGAGTTGCTGCCATGATCACTGTTTCCTCTTGGTCCAAATTAATACCCATGAGGCATGATTTATGCCAATTTACTCTCAGTCCACTTGCTTCACCAATAGCATGGAGGAGATTTTTAAGGAAGAATAGCTCTCGCTGGCAAGCTTTGAGTACTATTATGGTGTCATCAGCATATTGTACCACCGGGAACTTCAAGTTGGCCGGCTGGTCTATTGGTATTGACAGTAACCCCATGACTGATGCTTTATTTACCGTGAGTTGTAGTATTTCTGCAGCCAAAACAAAGAGTAATGGTGATAGTGGGTCACCTTGTCGTACTCCTCGTTTATAGTTAACATATTTTCTTGGAACTCCATTAAGTAGTATTGCTGATGAGGCTGTGGAGATGATATCTGAAATCCATCTTCTCCATTGCTCTGGAAATCCCCTGACTTCCAGTGTGTGAAGTATGCAACTATGTTCAACCATATCAAAGGCTTTTTCGAAATCCAGTTTCAGTACCAGTACTTTCTTTTTTGATGTGCGGCATTGATGAAGATATTCATATGCCCAAGCCATACAATCTTGTATCGTTCTCTTTCTGATGAAGCCATATTGATTCTTGTGGATGAGCTTTGTGATGATTCCTTGTAATCTTGTGGACAGTATCTTGGTGATGATTTTGACTGATGTATTGATCAATGAGATAGGTCTGTAGTCAGAGACTTTGACTGGAGTACCTGTTTTGGGTATAAGTGAGATATATGTGTTGTTCAATGGCTGTAGATAGATTCTGTGATGGTAAAACTCTGTGCATAATTTATAAATGTCATCTTTGATGATATGCCAGCAAGCTTTATAGAATCTATTGTTAAAACCGTCAGACCCAGGTGATTTGTCAGGTGGCATTTCTTTAAGTGCTCTGTCTATTTCATTGGTGGTGATTTCTTCGCATAGATGTTGCATAGGTAGATGGTCCAGTATCATGTCTTCTAGTTGCGGCCACCGTTGTGTTGGTTGTGATTGCCCCAATCGCTTTTTAAACTCTGCCCAGAGTAAGGCGGCTTTGTCATTATGTTCTATGTGGTATCGTGTTTCGTCGAAATCTTTCCGTTGCAGCTGCTATGAAATATTTTGTTGGTTCATCTCCTAGCATTTTCCATCTGACTGTGTATCTCTGTCTCCAGTTGTCATTTTTTTGCTGCAGTAGCGTACCCAGATGTGCCTTGATAAGTGTTCTGAATCTCTGTTCTTGAGGATACAGTCTTCTCTGTTCTTCTAATTTGTTGTTGTTGTTGTTGTTGTTGTGTTTTGGTCAGACTCATGAGGAAGATAAGGAAGGTGAAATCAAGCATTGCAATTGAATCCATATATGCTAATAAAGTTATGATTGGGGCTAGGCATGGACTCAGTATGGTAGAGACTAATTTTTTTGTCATTCGGATGTATACATATTATTTATTCAAACAAGAATAACCTATCTCATCTCGACATTATTTTCTATCTCTCAACCCTTCAATTTCTATCACATTAGTAATACGCTTATTCAAGTAACGTCGTCTGGCTATCTGATGCAGGGTAGTAATCCTAACACGAACCTGAGGTTCACAACATCTAATTCTATTTAGTTCATTCATTATTGATTGTTTGCCCACGAAAACGGTTCTCAGCTGATGCATGTTCCTCCTTTTATGGGGACAAATCAATTGTTGAGTATTAATCTTGTTTTCTAGAATATTCTAGAAGATAATAGAATTTAGAAGAGTCCAATTCAGATTAGGCAAGAGTTGGAGATAAAGTTATAGTTTGAGACAATTGTTTTAGATAGAGTCCTAAATAGATTTGGATTTGATTTTATCTATAAAGGTCTATATATAGTTGGAGCACCCCAAGAAATAAATCGAAGCAGATCATTATTGAAAACTCGAGTTGATTTTTCCTTCGGAATTCCAACAATTGGCATCAGAGTCGGTTCAAGTTGGGATTCGCTGCCCCCGGGAGGGTGTGCTCCCGAGGGTGGCCACCGGCGGAATTAAAGGCGGATCCCCTTGGATCTGGGATCGGGAGAATAGCACCCCAGGCGGCACCTTCAAGCGATGGCCTAGGAGCATGTGATTCTGTCGAGCGCGAGGCAAATAGAGCCGAGACGAAGCTCGTAAGGGGCGGAACTTGGCGTGAATTCGGTGGATCCGCGACAGATCGGCGCGATTAATAATGAAATTGAGCATATTCAGACAGTGGTGCGGTCGTATTGGTCCTCGAGCTTGCAGACGGAATCTTCGATTTGGCGCGATCCCGTGCGTGTGGACGAACCAGCGCATGATCCGGACATGCGGTGCTCTGGCAGGCTGCAGCGTGGAAGGGGTGGCCCGAGTCGACGATCGACGACGAAGGGAGGATTCAAGGGCCAAGGAGGGTGGTGGTTGTACGGAGGTCCGACACCTGTGAAGCTCAGGTGTGGGCGTGCCTCTAGTTGCAACAAGAAGAGGATGGTGTCGACATTCAACTCACGGGGAGGGGGGGATGTCGTGGGACTCTCCCGTGTGCAACACGTGGTGGGGATCAAGGTCGGCTGGGCTAGGCCCTAGTTGTTTTGGATTCTTGGTCTGCTGTTGTTCACGTGTTGCGCCAGAAGCAGCAAATCTCTAGCCTACGGTGGAGAGGATCTGTTGGGCTTGGGGGGGCTTGTACGGGGCAGGCTTGTGGATGCTAGGAGTGTTTGTGATGGTCACGTTCAAGAGAGCCCATGTGACTTGGGGTGGGGGTGCTGGACTCAGTGTTTTCAACTAGCGCCTGGACGCCCAGGCGGCCGCCTAGGCGTCCGGCCAGGCGGGCGGCGGCGAAGGTTGACGGGAAAGAAAGGAGCGGCGGCGGCGGGCGATGTTGGAGGCGGCGGCGGAGGTTGACGAGACGAGAGAGAGAGGATCGGGGCGGAACCGCGGAAGGCAAGTCACGAGACACGACTGGGCCGGGCCGAATATAACGGTTGGATGTCTAAAATCAGATCGGACGGCTCATATTACTTTGGATGCCCCAATAAATACATGCTCCTGAGTCCTAACCTAACCCTACCGTCCCCTTCTTCCTCACCTCTCCTCTATCCACCGATTCGATGGCGACGGGGCGGCGGGCGGCGGCACCAAATTCAACGACGACGGCGACCGGCACCACCAGATTCGACGGCGGCGGCCATAGACGACGACAGTGACGGCGGCGACCAGGCGAGGCGAGCAGCCCTGGCGTCCTCCCGCCACCGACTGGACGCGTAGGCAGCATCTAGGCGACGCCTCAAAAACGCTGTTGGACTCATTCCACATGAGAAGTTGGGATGGGCTGGGTCTGGAGACTGGGCCCGGTAATGGTGTTAGTCACGTGTAAGGGAGTGTACACTTGGATGTGGCAGAAGTGACTTGTAGCATAAAGGGTGACCATGAAGAGAAGTGTGCTCGAGATGAAGATGTGACCATATCGAGTGTTTGATCGGAATGAAGATGTGCTCATTTCGAAGTTGAGTGCAGGTTGAAGATGTGACCAACCTAAACTTGCGAGCAGGATGGAGACGAGGCCTTCCTGGAGTTGAAGATGTGTCCAACCCAAATGTGTTCGGAATGGAAGTGTCCTTGTCCAGGGGGTGTAGTTGTGTCCACTCCAGGGTGAAAACCCAAACTCCTCCAAAAACTCTAGGGTGAACTGCAACAGGTGCAACTGATCATGCAGGATGTGATAGACAGGGCAACAGAGGGACATTTGGAGGGGGGTGGGAACAGAAATATACTCCTCCCAAAAAGGATACTTATCCTTCTACTCACACATGAATCCACCTGCACCGTTTCGTTGGATTTGGAAATCAAGGGTGTTGAGAAAAATCAAAATCTTCACTTGGCTATTGTTCCGGGACCGATTGAATTCAAGGAACATCTTAAAACGGAATCTCATCATCGAGGACGAGGACTATTCCTGTGTGCTATGCGACACGGATACTGAAGAGCTAACATATCATCTTTTCTTTCAATGCCCTTTCAGTGTACAATGCTGGAATATCGTAGGGCTTCACTGGGATCACAATTTATACTTCTTCAACACTATAGCAAGGGCGAAACAGAGTTGGAACACGTGCTGCTCCATGGACATATTTGCCAGCGCCGCATGGGAAATCTGGAAGCAAAGAAATACGAAGATCTTCAGGGATGCACAACCTACGGTGCTGGGGTGGAAAAATTGTTTCATAACATCGATGAGATCTCAATTGTGTCACTTTAAAGAAATGGACAAGATTAAAATAGAAGAACTCCTAGATAGTTTGTAGGGGGTTTACGATATCTGAAAATACCATCAACTAGTGATGTAAAGAACATGTGGCTACTTACTTGTACCTGTTTTTTATTCATCTTTATCAATATATACACTGTGGAGGTCTCCCTTGCAGTCTCTGTGCTAAAAAAAAAAACCCAAACTCGTGTTCGGGATAGAGGTGTCCATCTCAGGGGGTGTAGTTGTGTCCACTCAAAGTTGTGTCCGGGATGTAGATGCGTCCATCCCAAGGGTTGAAGACGTGCCTAGATCAAATTCGTCTTCAGAATGTAGTGTCCATCCTGGAGGGTGTAGTGCTCACCCTAAGATGTATCCTAGATTAGTCTGTGTATCCTAGAAAACAAGATTAGGAGGGTGATTATTGAGTATTAATCTTGTTTCTAGAATATTCTAGAAGATAATATAATTTAGAAAAGTCCAATTCAGATTAGGCAAGACTTGGAGATAGAGTTAGAATTTGAGACCAATGTTTTAGATAGAGTCCTAAATAGGTTTGGATCTGATTTTATTTGTAAGGGGTCTATATATAGTTGGAACACCCCAAGGAATAAATCGAAGCAGATCATTATTGAAATTCGAGTTGATTTTTCCTCCGGAATTCCAACATCAATATACTGTGGCAGGCGTGTGTTTCTGATTGCCTGATTCTCTATGTTGTGCAGTTTGCACTATGTACTGTGCTTGCCAGCAGGATTGAGACACCAAATCTTGTCATCTTTATATGCAGAACATTGTCCACGGTGATATCAAACCCGACAATCTATTGGTCACAAGTACTGGTAACGTGAAGATAGGAGATTTCAGTGTTAGTCAGGTTTTTGAGGTGGCTCCCACAACCTGTGACTGTATTTCAGTAAATTTTGCCATTCTTGTTCATAATAATGTTTTTTTAATCCAATGAATCCTTGAAAGAAATAATTGCATAATTTGTTGTTTTCTTGCTAAATTCCTCTAGCTCTGATAGAAAATTGGTTCTGCCCAAACAATGTACAATACTAGGATTCAGAGTTTTTAAGACTTGGTTTATGATATAAGCATTTTTTGTAAGATCTTCATTTTGGGCCTTCCCAACAATTCTCTGATAAATTGAGCTAACAATAGACTAAGGATGTGTTTGGTTGGGAGTCAAAGTGAGATGAGATGGATCCATCCCAGCTTTTAGGGATGGGATGGTCCCGTTTTCTGTTTGTCTAGAGGGATGAGACGATCTTTGTTTCTTGTTTGTTTTGTGGGATGGTGTGGGACGGAATGGTCATATCTCCTGTTTGAATGAAAGGACGGGACAAGACATGTGAGTATGAGTACTTCCGAAGGGCCGCACGCCTGCCTCCACGGAGGTGGGACAGATCCATCCCATGTCTTCGGTGGGATGGTTTCATCCCACATCTGGGTAGAATATTATCTTTTGAGGGATGACTCCATCTCATGTGTCTCCAGACCAAACAACAGAAAAGTGAGATCGTCCGGTCCTGTCCCACCATGTCTCTCAAACTAAACACACCCTAGATACTTCCATGTCCCTGTGCCCCCACAACTTCTTTTTGGTAGAACCTGTACCATTCTTCGGCCCTTTTGGGCACAGCTTATTCACATAAGCTATGCCAAACAGTAAGCTTCGGTGGCGGCTTATTAGTTCAGCAACTTCTCAGACTGAACAAAAAAACAGGAATAAGCTGAAGCTACTTTTCACCAGCTTTTTAAGTAAACTATTATTTTTTACAAGCAGAAGTTGTGCCAAAGGGCCTTTATCTGAACTAGCAAATTTAGTGATTTTCGAAGTATTTGTTGTTCCTGAGAAATTTCTCAGAATTGTGGAATTTTGTACCTTTATGCTTTATTGTAAGTGATGCAGTGATACTTACCGTGTTTCGTTGTAGGATGACAATGATATGATTAAGAGATCTCCTGGTACTTTTGTTTTTACTGCGCCAGAGTGCTTTGAAGGTAAAACTAGCTACTTCTGATATTTGGGATGTAAACACTGTATGTAGAATCAGTCAGTCACTAAGTTATGTACCTGAATACAACAGTGGTTTTGGCACTATGAATATTCCATTATAGATATATGATTGTGTAATCACAGATAAATAAAAAATGCAGCAGTATTGATTCTTCTGCCATTGATATAAAATTAGTAAATATCTCTGTTTACTGGGTATATCTTGTTAAGTACGGTAATTATTTTTTCTCTACATCACTGCAGGTTCAACCTACCATGGTAGGGCATCTGATACTTGGGCTGTTGGTGTTACTTTATATTGTATGATTTCTGGGCACTATCCATTCATTGGAGACTCTTTGCAGGAGATTAATGATAAGGTGCAAGAGAATGTCCAATCTTTTCCCTTTTGTTGTCACCTGATTGCATAAAGCTCACTTTAGTCTTTTCTATCGAGTAGGTTGTCAATGATGCGGTGCAAATACCTAGCGATATGAACTCACAACTTGCTGATTTGCTCCAAAGGCTTCTCTGCAAAGGTTCTATACTTTTTGTTTCACATAATTGTTCTGTCACCACAGCAGAGTCTTGGTGTCAACGTGCTCTGCTTATATATGCCCTTTTTTGTTTCCGTACTTGGTTGCTTTGCAGATCCAGGAGATCGTATTACCCTGCAGGCTGCAGCTGGGCATCCTTGGGTTGCTGGCGACAAGGGGCCAGTCCCTGAATACATCTGTAGATGTGGCTTTGGCCGCAGGAAGAGGAAGGATTTTCGGGAGGTTCAGGAAGTACAATAGCGGAGCATCATAAGATGGTCTAGTGTAGATAACTGGTGAAATGTGTCATAACAAAAGCCAGTGAGGTAAATGACAACGTGTTTTTTCTTCCCTTTTATGATGGAGCTGGGTGCTTGACTGAACATCTTTCTTTAATTTTGGGTACATACTAGAGTGCAACCCTGTGCGAGCTAAACCATTATATGTTTTCTGTTTTTTCCCTCTGTAGGATAGAAATGTTAGCAACCAACTCCATGGATGATTCAGTAGAAGAAGTAGCAGATGATTCCTCCAGTAATTCGGGTACAAATTGGGGATACATGATCTCAGGGAAGGAAGATCTCTAGCAAGCACATCAACTAGGATACATATAGAGAAGCAGCAGGGATCAGGAGGGGGAAGTCCTAGACCTAGAGGCTATGGGAGGAAGATGAATAGTAGAAGGGATAAGCCGATACGGCGTTTCTGCTGCCTCCCCTCTTGTATTCTCTCCCGTGGTAGCTTGGGCTTTAGCCAGTATATGCCAGTCCGCCCTTATATACATATACATGGTGGCCCTGACCACCCCCCCCCCCCCCCCCAACGCCCAGCTTGTCTTCAAGCGGACATAGAACAGCTCTACCATGACTGACCATTGATACAATACTTGACCACCATGTGCTTCTGTAGCAAACTTCACCATGGCTCAAAGAGAGTTCTCTACTGGTAGCAGCTACTTATGATTTTCATGTGCTGAACCAAAGGGATGAAAAAAGAATTGTGCAATCTGTCCACGTTCATTACAGATTTGATGACCAACATGCCATTGTTCCAGTTAAACATTAGATGCAAATTTCCAAGCTCTATTTGAAGTGAGAGATATCCAGCCTTCTCCCAAACTGCACCCCGTCCATCTTGCATATGAACAACAGGTGGTGGCCAATGCTGCTTCAATATCATGTCATCATGATAACCCACTGTTTCCTTTGTATCAGAACTGAAAATGAAGTCGAAATTACAGAGATAGTGATGGATATGAGCGAATGATGTCTACCGTCCCTTGCAGCCTTTGTCATTGTTGAATTTAGAAATTGAGAGAGACAAGAAGATTGAACACAATTGATTCAACTCTAATTTTATTCATTCATTCATTTGCTTTTATACAATGCGAGGAGGCATGATGGCGGAGGACGCGTCCGTCCGATGGAGGGGCGCGACGACGGCGGGAACCGCCGATGGTGGTTGCCACCGACAAGTGATCACTGATAGAGGGAATAATAACTTGATTAATTAACCCCAAAGGGGGAAGAGTACATATATATAGCCCCCTAGGCTGGTACATGGGCCTAGTCCAAAACACCTACAAGTACACAAATACAATCCAACCCCCCCCCCCCCCCCCCCCCCCCGCAGTCTCAACATCTAGCCACAACAGATGTTGAGACTGGACCGAAACTCTGAAAACAGTGACGACGGGAGACCCTTCGTGAAGATGTCGGCGAACTGCGACATCGTCGGGACGTGGAGAACTCAGACTTCGCCACGTGCAACCCGCTCACGAACGAAGTGGAGGTCGATCTTCACATGCTTCGTGCGCTGATGCTGGACGGTGTTAGTGGAGAGGTAGACGGCGCTGACGTTGTCGCAATGCACCAACGTGCTCCGAGGGACGGGGGAGTGAAGCTCCTGCAGGAGCTGGTGGAGTCAGGCGGCCTCAGCCACGCCGTTGGCCACGACATGGTACTCCGTCTCAGCACTCGAACGCGACACCACAGGCTGCCGCTTCGAGGACCAGGAGACGAGGTTGCTGCCAGGAAGACAGCGTAGCCAGAGGTGGACCGACGGGTGTTGGGACAACCCGCCCAGTCAGCGTCAGTGTAGACGACCAACTCTGAGGGTGAGTCACATCGAAGAAGGAGGCTGTAGTCGAGGGTGCCGTGCAGGTACCGAAGGATCCACTTCACAGCAGTAAGGTGCGGCTCCCGCGGGTCATGCATGTGAAGGCACACTTGCTGAACCACGTAGGAGATGTCCGACCTGGTGAAGGTGAGGTACTGAAGCGCACCTGCAAGACTCCTATAGGCGGTCGGGTCACTGACAGGTGTCCTGTCGGCAGAAGAGACCATAGCCTGGGTATCCACCGGTGTGAAGCACGACTTACACTCAGTCATGCTCGCTCGCTCGAGGATGTCCAGACAGTACTGCCGCTGGTGAAGAAACAGGCCACCTGGAAGTGGTGGAGCTGGCCCATGTCCTTCATGTCGAACTCCTGCTGTAAAGCAGAGATAGTACGCTGAAGGAGAGCTGGACTGGACGTTGTCAGCACAATGTCATCGATGTACAGGAGAAAGTAGGCAGTGTCACCCTCTCGTTGATAGACAAACAGTGACGTGTCTGACTTGGCTTCAACAAAGCCCAACGAAAATAGAAAGGAGGCGAGCCGGCTGTACCAGGCTCGTGGTGCCTGCTTCAGACCGTACAAGGATTTGTTCAGCTTACAGACCATGTCTGGATGAGCTGAATCAACAAACTCTGTCGGCTGACTGCAGTACGCTGTCTCCGTCAGAGTACCATGAAGAAAGGCGTTCTTGACATCCAGCTGGTGGATAGGCCAAGAACGTGAGAGAGCCAGCGACAGAACAGTGCGAACCGCCACCAGCTTCACCACAGGACTGAAGGTCTCGTCGTAGTCCACTCGAGGTCGCTGAGTAAAGCCCCGAAGTACCCATCGAGCCTTATATCTCTCCAGGGAGCCATCTGGCTTCCTCTTATGCGTGAACACCCACTTGCCTGTGACAATATTACCACGAGTGGGACGAGGAACAAGGTCCCCTGTCCGGTTGGCAAGTAGGGCTGCATACTCTTGCTCCATAGCATAACGCTAGTGAGGGTCGGCGAGAGTGCTACAGACGGAAGACGGTATCGACGATACCGAAGAGGAGGCAGATGGTGGGGGCGTCGCCGACGAGAGGACAACCCCGGAGAAACGCTTAACAGGCCGGAGGACTCCAGTTGCACGTCGAGTAACCATCGGGTGAATGTGCCCAGGATCCCGGTGGAGCAAAGGCTGGTGGTACACCGGGGGCTTAGCACGAAAAGTAGTCGGGTCACGAACTCGCTCTCGTTGCTGGTAGACAAGAGCAAGGTCGGCAAACCGTGGTGTCGTGGCTGCGCGTGGTGCAGCTCGTGACGTCGGAGACGCCGGGGCCGCGTGTGGCGCGGAAGTAGAGGTCGGAGACGCCGGGGTCGCGCGTGGCGCGACAGAGGAGGTCAGAGACGCCGGAGCCGCGCGTGGCGCAACAGAAGAGGTCGGAGACGCCAGGGCCGCGCGTGGCGCGACACAGGAGGTCGGAGAAGCTGGGATCGCGCGTGGAGCAGCAGAGGAGGTTGGAGACATCGGGGCCGTGTGTGGCGCGACTGTGGAGGTCGGAGACGTCGGAGCTGCTGGAGCCTGAGCACCAACCCGCGCTCGTTGGTGGTAGACGAGTGCAGGGTTAGTGAACCGAGACAGGGCCACGGGAGGTGCAGCCGGTAGCGCCTGAGGTGCCGGTACTGCACGGGGTGAAGTAGCCGACGTCGTGGATGCTGGAGTCGCACGTGGCCCAACAGGGGACGTCGGGGCCACGCGTGGCGCAACGGTGTCGTACCTGTAGAAAAAACCAAGGCAGCTGTACTATAGCAACCTCGGTGTCAGTAGAAATCAGGGAGTCCAACTCTGCGGCTGAAGCAAAGAAGGAAGTGGAGAAAGCAAAGGAGGACTCGTCGAACACAAAGTGTTGGGAGATCAAGATACGGTGAGTGGTGAGGTCAAGACACCAATACCCCTTATGATCGAGAGAGTACCCAAGAAAGACACACCGAGTGGAGCGAGGCGCAAGCTTATGTGGAGCCGTGGCGGAAAGGTTAGGATAGCAAGCGCACCCAAAAACTCGAAGGTGGTCATAAAGAGGGGTGGTGCTATACAAGGCAAAATACGGAGTAGGTGCTCGAATCGACTTGGTAGGAAAGCGATTAACAAGAAAAGTGGAAGTGTGGAGAGCCTCTACCTAATATCGAGCAGGAACAAAAGCCTGAAACATCAGGGAGCGCATGACATCACTAGTGGTGCGAATCATACGCTCTGCCTTGCCATTTTGAGGAGAGGTATATGGACAAGACATACGCAATTGGACGCCATGTGCGAGTAAAAAATCACAGAGCGCTGAGTTGTCAAACTCCCGTCCGTTATCACACTGTAGAGCACGGACAGTGCGTCCAAACTGAGTGAAAACCCAAACGAAGAAGTGAGAGAGTGATATAGGTCTCATACTTCAAACGTAAGGGAAGCATCCAGGAAAAATGCGAGAAATCATGAATGATCACCAAGTAATATTTAAAATCAGAAACACTAATAATTGGAGATGTCCAGAAATCATAGTGAATGAGATCAAAAATATGCTCAACATGAGTCACAGACGTAGGAAAAGGAAGCCTAACATGGCAACCAAGCTGACAAGCATGACATAAAGACGTGTGTCGCTAGTACACGAGATAACTGTACTAGACAGCTTGGACATAGCATCAACGCCAGGATGGCCAAGCTGGCGGTGCCAAGTGGTGGACGAAGCTGTTGTAGCTAGAGCAAAAGATGGAGACGCAGCGGAAGTAGGAAGTCGAAGCGTGTACAGAGGTCCCGGGCTATCACATCGAAGAAGAAGACGCCGGGTGGAAAGATCCTTCACAGACAAACCAAAAGGATCAAACTCAACAGAAACACTATTATCAGTGGTAAAACGACAAATAGAAAGCAGGTTCTCAATGATATCCAGAGCAACAAGAATGTTGTTAAGCTGAAAGGAACCCGGAGATCCCGAGTCACCTACTGAGGTGACCAGAAGAACAGACCCATTCCCGACAATGATAGATGAAGGAAACGAAGGACGAGGGGGGGTGTAGAAGAGAGTATACCAGCTCAGGAGTGGTATGGTACGAAGCTGCGGAATTAGCCACCCAGTCAGTAGCAGGTGGTGTGAGGTGCATGGTGCTGAACGAAGATGCCAGTTCCTGACGATCGCACCCCAGGGGCGGCTCCTGGAGCGGTGCTGACAGCTCCAAGTACCCAGCGGGGTAGGTAGTGCCCCCGTAAGTCTGAGTCGACGATCCACCTGCAGGGTAGGTGGGGACCACCAAAGCCCGGGTGGGCCACATACTCCAGCTGAGGACGTGGCTGGCGTGGAGAAGACCCGGGGACGGTCTAGGCCACATGGAGATCTGGTCGGTCCACGGGTTGTAGGGTGTGAGCCTGGGTGCACCTCCTCGGCCAGTGCCACCACTACCACCTCCTGGAGCAGGGGCAGGTGCAGGAGCAGACGCAGAGGTGCTACCAGCATCAGCACCTCGTCTGTCGCGCTTCTTGCGGCGTCGACGATTACCACCCCTGGAGCCTGCAGAGGCACTTGGGGCAGTAGATGGAGCAGGTGGTCTCGGAGGTGGTCCGCCTGAAGTAGGTGGCCGCAAAGACTGCCCAGAGCCATAGAAGGCTATGGCTGACCCTGAGCCAGTAGGGCCACCATTCGTGATCTCCTCGAGCTCAAGATCAGACCAGACTTTCTCAAAGGTCGATGGCGGCTCCACACGAAGAAGCCACGAACGAAGGTGGTTATAGCACTCGTTCAGGCCCTGAAGGATCCGAAGAACGAGGGTGCTGTCGGCGATCGGCTCTCCAAGATCGCGCAGTAGGCGGAGATGGTGCGGTTGCTCTGGACTGTGTTCTGGAACCGTGCATCGATATTGAGAGTTCGAGTCGCACGGTTTCCCAAGAAGTGTTGCTCAAGCACTAGCCACGCCCGGCACGCAGTACCACCACCGCGCTGCCCGACCAGGTCGTGTAGCTCGTCGGAGAGGGAACCTAGGATCCAAGCAAGGACCAAGATGTCCATGTTGATCCAAGATTTATCATACGGGGAGCCATCCCGTTGGACGTGGTCCTCAAGCTAGTACCGTCTCAGCGTGAGAAGGAACACGTGACGCCAGCGGGCGTAGGCGGTGGAGTTAGAACTAAGGACGATCGACACAAGCGTGCGGATGTTCTGAACTCCAGCAGCCTGGGCGTGCAGAGCGGCGGCGGGAGACGTCAAGTACGCGCAGTGCGCACCAACATCGGAGGAAGGCTCACACACAACATTCGACGGCCGGTGAGCACCCTCCTGGATCTGGTGAGAGAGAGCGGTTAGTGAAGCACGCTCCTGCTCCAGAGCGAGAGCAAGTGCCCGCTCGCGCTCGCGAGAGGCAGCCAGAGCCGCGAAGACATCGGAGGTATCCGCCGCCATCGTGATGGTGTTGTCGACGCCGTAGAGTGGGTCAGTGGCCGCGCTAGGAGTAGCGGCGGCGCCAACAGCAGATCCATCAGGTCTAGAGCCCGTCATGAAGGCGAGTGCAATGGGGCCGGCGAGTGGGTCGCCAGCTGCCGGACCAGTCGCGACGCCAATACGCAGGGCGAGCCATGGTGACGAGGGGCGAGCCCCGCTGCCAGACCAGTGGCATGTGCACCGGCGAGGTGGGACACGCTGACCAGTGGCAGCTGTACTCGAGACAGGGGCGGGGCGCAGATCTGGGCGTCGACGGCGCTGACCAGGGAGGGGGGTGGCGGTCAGGGCAGCGCCGGCCAGGGGGGGGTGCCGGCCCGAGGGGCGGCGGCCAGATAGGGGGCGACACCGGCTTGAGGAACGACAGCCAGGGAAGGGGCGGCGCCGGCCAGAGGAGCAGCGGCCAGGGAGGAGGCAGCGCCGGCCAGAGGAGCGGCGACCAGGGAGGGGGCAGCACCGGCCAGAGGAGCGGCGGCTAGGGAGGGGCCGACGTCGGCTAGAGGAGCGGCGGTCAGGGAGGAGACGACGCCAGCCAGGGAGGGAGCGGTGGCCAGGAGAGGGGCGCCGGCCAGGGGGCCACGCTGGCGGTGGCTGCAGGACGCCAGACATGGGCGGTGGCTGGCTGGGAGGGTGGTGGGGCATTAGGGTTAGGGTTTGGCTAATGATACCATGATAGGGTTTGGTTGGGAGGGTGGCTGGCTGGGAGTGATTAGAAGACGTAACAATTAAAGTTTGTTTAGATGACTTTCAAGAAATTGTCATCTGTCCGTGTAAAAACATGAAACCTGTTTGTGACCTACCATTATGGGGTTCACTTAAATAACCTGCATCGGCATAGCCAATGAGATTTAGATCTTTGTTTCTTTGGAAAGAATAGTCCAAGATCTTGTGTACCTTGTAGGTATCTTAAAATATTTTTCACTCTATTCCAGTGACATATGGTAGGAGCGCTACTATATCTTACTAATAAATTTACTGCAAAAGTAATATCGGGTCTTGTATTATTTGCAAGATACATAAGTGCACCAATAGCACTAAGGTATGGGTATTTAGAACCCAATACTTCTTCTCCTTCTTGGCATAGATGAAATGGATCTGGAGCCTCTTACCACCATCAGAGTTTTAGATGGATATGTTTGTTCATATTGAATTTCTCTAATACTTTTTGAACATAAGTTGATTGGTGTACGAGAATGTCTGTATGAAAGTGTTCTAGCTGTAAACCCAAGCAAAATTTAGTTTTACCTAAATCTTTCATCTCGAACTCTCTTTTAAGATGATTTTGTGCCTCTTTAATGTCATTCTCAGTGCTGATGATATTTAAATCATCAACATATACTGATATGATTAAAAAAAAAAACAGTTGAGGATCTTCGAATGAAGACACAAGGGCAATCATCATTAGTAGAGTAGTCTTTGTATAAAAAGAACTCCTTCAGTTGGTTATACCACATCCTTCCAGACTGTTTCAACCCATATAAAGACTTGTTAACACAAAACATATGGCGATCTACTTTTCGGTATGGGTATCCCATCGAGAACCTTCATATAAATATCCGAATTTAGCGACCCATATAAATATGCAGTCACAACATCTATCAACTGTAAAGATAGATGTATTTGTGTTGCTAGAGATATCAAGTATCGAAAAGTAATTCCATTCATAACAGGAGAATATGTTTCATTGAAATCAATATCGGGTCTATGTGTAAACTTTTGTGCAACTAGACTTGCCTTGTATTTCATAACCTCATTGTTCTCATTCCATTTACGAACGAAAACCCATTTGAACCCAACATGATAGGTTCGAGGAGGAGTCGGGATTACATTACTGAATACCTCTCTCTTTTTAAGTGGGTCAAGTTCTGTCTTGATTGCTTCTTTCTATTTGATACAGTCCAAACCTTGTTTACACTCTGTCATGATCTTAGGATTAGGATCTTGGAGAAGATCAGCAATCATAGTTGAAAAGCATGAGTTGACAACCGTTGTATTACAGTTAATTAATTCTCTAGAACTAGTATAGTTGATGTAAATTTTTTTATCCTCTGAAATTCTTCTTGACTTTCCAACATAGAAGAATTAGAGTTTTTCGATTGTCCAGTCTGCTCTATAATGCGCACTTGAGGGCTGGATAAATAATTTAAAATATCCATTTGATTTATGCCAACATTTTATTGACTTGCATTTACTTTCTTCGAGGAAGATCTTAACCTCGTAGTCTTTGGACGCTTGGTTGAACCATCAATTTCCTTACTTGCTCTTCCTCTTTTCGGAGGTTGAGTGATTTTTAACAGTACCTCCACTCGACAAGGTGCATTGATAGCAGGATTTAAAGACTTTATGACATTATTATAGTCAGTAAATGTATTTGGCAGGTTACTAGCAATTTGTTGTAACTCTACAATTTTCTAAACTTGAAGTTCAGTTTCCTTTGTACGTGGATCAACATTTAGGATGGACTTGTCATCCCAATTTATTTCTCGACGGTCATTGATAAATTTGTTATCTCCCCCTAAAGTCGGGAAATAATCCTTATTAAAAATGCAATCAACAAATTGGGTCGTGAATAAATCCCCTGTTAAAGGCTTCAGGTATTTTATAATAGACGGGGATTGATATCCCACGTATATTCCTAATTTTCTGTGAGGGCTTATAGATGTTCGCTTCGGTGGTGAAATTGGTGTGTACACTGCACATCCAAATTTCTGCAGATGAGAGATATTTGGTTGATCTCCACGTACAAGTTGGAGCGGGGAGGTGTATGATATGCAGTTAGACGTAATTGTAGAAGATCAGCAGCGTGTAGAACTGCATGACCCCAACAAGATGTTGGTAAATTGCATCCTTGCAATAATGGTCTAGCTATGAGTTTAACCCTCTTTATAAGAGATATTGCCAAACCATTTTGTTTATGAACATATGGAACAGAATGTTGTACTTTAATTCCTTGAGCCATACAATAGTCATTGAAACCTTGAGATGAGAATTCAACAGCATTGTCCATACGAATACTTTTAATCCTATATTCAGGATAATTTGCTTCAACTTTATGACTTGTATCATAAATTTGGCGAAAGCATGGTTACGTGTAGATAGTAAACACATGTGCGACCATCTTGTACATGCGTTGATTAAAACCATAGAGTATCTAAATGGACCACACATTAGTTGTATGGGTCCACAAATATCATCTTGAATTCGTTCAAGGAATTTTAATGTTTCAACATGGATCTTAAGCGGAGAAGGCCGCAAGATCAACTTGCCCATAGCACATGAAGTACATACAAAATCATTAGATTTTGGAAATGTAGTGTTCTTTAAATCATGACCGGTGTACTTTCTAATAATTTTTCACATCATCCCTATTTCGGGGTGGCCTAGGCGTGAATGTCAGGTCTTAAATGTATCAACATTCTGGAAAATCACCTTGTATGCAACATATAGTACGGGTTTTATGTACGTATAGTAAAATCTAGATGGAGTAGAAGGAATTCTTTCTAGAACTTCTTGGCCATATTCGGAAGAATTTGAAATAAGAAAAAAAATTTCTTTATTTTCTTCATAGGTATGTATATGTAATCCATTTTTTTAATATCTCTAAAACTTATGAGGGTACGTGTCGAATCGGATACAATAGAGCATCCTTAATCATCACTTGTGTCCCATTAGGAAGTGTAATAGTGGCTTGTCTAGAACCGACTATTATCGCATCGCGTCCTGCGATGGTCAAAACATTTTTCGACCTCCTTGTTAGGGTCTGTAAATATTTTGTATCTCTAAGTATAAAGTTTGTGGTGCAACTATCCACAAAGCACATTTCTTCCTCCATCAGAAATTTTTCGTAAGATCTCAAACATAAGAATTTCAATCATTTATGAGTTGCATTAAAATAATATATACATATAACATTAGAGTGATGTATAACCCTAATGTAATATGACTAATTATTTACATTATAATACACTTTATTTATATAGACTAATATTTACAAATATCTATGGCAAGCGATTTTAGATTAGATCACCGAACATATCGTTCGATTTATATTCTACCATAGTATTGTCTATGTCCATGTAGTCATCAACACTTAGTGTTGGCTCGTTGTTGCTTGGATCTTCAATATCCTTGCTTGAACAACCGACTTCAAATGTTGACTTTGTTTGAATATTTAAATGAGTTTCATACTCATTTTGAGATTCTTGAGCTTTCTTGTCTTTTCTCAGTCATTTTTGGTATAATGCCACAAGGTGTTTAGGTGTGCGACATTTATCAGCAATATGCTTATAAGTGTCACATGTCTTACACTGCGCTATTTTCCTTTTGAAGGGAATATCATCCTTTCTTATTGTCTTTGAGAATTTCTTATTCTTTTGCCTATTACAGCGGTGTCTAGCAGATCTACCAATTTTCTTAGAATTTAAATTCTTAGAAGCATTTACTTTCTTTTTATTATGATGAATTTCAATAGATGAGTAGCCCTAACACGACGTTGGTGATGATTCTTAATAGTAAGTTCATCATGCTTCTCTACCTAAAGTAAATCTCTAATGAGGTCAACATAATCTTGGTAGTTGCGAGCCCGATATTGATGTTGTAAGACCCTATCAAAAGGGAGTATAGTTTGAAGTATTTTCTCAATTTTGTCCTCTTTTGATGGTTCTTTCTCACAAAACCTTAATTTGGAACACACCTTATGAACAGCATGATTATAGTCTTCTATATACTTAGTCTTGAAGACGAAATTGAGTTTATTTATGATTGGCTTCAGACAATAATATTGCTTTTTGTTGTTCATAATAGCTTTTTAATGTCATCCAAAAAGTATGAGGTTCTTCTTGTATCACATACTCTAATTTTAAATCAGGATGGAGGTGATTACGGGTGATGTATAGTGTTTGGTGCTTAAATGTATTAAAAAATGCTGCAGGTTTTCTTCAGAAGGAGTAAGAGCAGTCATGAATCTTCTGAAAGACAAACTAATTTTGATGTTAAGAGCCCATGTCAGGTAATTATGATCATCAAGAGCAAGTTTTTCAAACTCGCGAGACATTGATTTTTACATATAGGAAACCAGAGATTTTATTAATAAAATCATCATAGTGTTGTAATGTGTGTTAATTATAAAGAAAAACACATTAAATTTATTCTCTCTTATTTAGCCAAATTTTGGAAAATGACTTGACAAGAAGAACAAATGTATGTATATTTCATGGTAAAGATGGCCAAATTAAAAATAGCCAAATTAAAATGAATTATATACCTTGTTGTATTAAGGTATGATTCATAATGCATTAAGCCAAATTATAGAAAAATGGCTTAATCAAAATGAGTAAATTTACTTTATATATTTATGTGTAGTATTATTTTTCATCATAAGACAAAATTTTGAAATTAGCTTAAATGACGAAATTTGTAAAATTTGTAATAATAAACAAAATTCAAGGTTGAGGCCTAATTCTGAAAATAGTCAAAACAATGAATTTTGGACAATGTGAGTTTTAATTTATCTATTTGACTAAATTTTAAAAATTAGCCAAATTTGAGAATATATTGCAAATAATATTTAAATGCAATTTTCACATTGTCATAATCAATATTGATCATAATTATATTTACAAAATATTTACAATATATACACACTTGCAGGAATTTAAACTACATTTGAATTCAAATTTAAACTGAATTTAAATTGCAAACTGTAGAGAAATAAAATAGAAGCATTATTGGGCCATTCGGCCTGCTCGGCCCATGCGGCATGTGGCCTTGCAGACCTATCATGCGCGCGGCCCGGCGGCCCAAAGGCGCGCGGCCAGCGGAGTATAAGGAGGGGGCGGTATGAGGCGGTAGGGTTAAACCCTAGCCGCACTCACCTCCTCGACTCTACCGTCGCCTCCTCGGTACCACCACTCGCCGTCGCTTCTTCGTTTCTGAGAGTCGTCGCCGCTTAGGTTCTGTTGCCATGTACCACACCGTCTTCCTCCTCCGGTGCCTTCCTCCTTCTTCCCCTTAGTTCTCCGGCGCCACTCCCCCTGACCCCACCCCCCCCCCCCCCACCACCACCACCACTCCCACCGCTTAGTTGGAGTCGGCGGTCGAGGCCCAAGATCCAGGCCTTCGGGCTGCTCGAGTTGGGGCAGCGAGATGTGCGAACCGGCGGAGGATCCGGTTGCCACTCGGGCTCATGAGCGTCGATTGGGAACCGGAGGTCGAAGGACTGACTTCATCTTGAGGGGTCGTCGGTGTGGTTGGAAGTGCCATTGTCGCTTCTTCGATTGGGGTCGTCGGATCTACCGAAGAGAATGTAGTCCTCGAGGCTAGCAGTCCTCGGGGAAATCCTCTTGGATCAATCCAGATCCTCGCCGTTCGTCTTATTGCCGGCCTTAACACCGGCGGCAACACAGTAGCGGTGTTGTCGGAGTGTGATTCCGGCAATTCTTTCGATACTACCGTTGGCAGCCGCGGAGTTTGTAGTTCTGTTGTGGGCGCGCAAAGATTCAGAATGGGATGATGAATAGACACGAGGATTTACGTGGTTCGGACTGCCTGAGCATAATACCCTACTCCACGGGTGTGTGGTGTTGTATTGAGCGTTGGAGCGCTTGAGTGTGGCGTGTAAGCCTGTCTGGAAGCCTTCCCTGTGTATCGCTCGGCTAGTCCTTTTATAGTACAAGGGCTGGCCGTTACATCGTTATCTTGGTCCGACATGTGGTCTGGTGGTTACTGATGTTTAATACATAATTAATGAGCTTAATTACCCTTAATAGTACGGTAACGCGCCTTGACAGTGGCGTTATCGGTATAAAGAGCCCTCCGATCGTGTGTCAATTAGATAGCATTAATGACACTTAATCGGGTCTTGAAGTCTTTAATTGTCCTTGAAGGTTCGAGACGTTGGAAGTCCACCACTCTGCCTGTTGAGGTTGAAGGTCCGGCGGTTGGATGCGTGGCAGCTCCGGAGCCTACTGTCTTGGACGAGTAGGTCCGGTGCTGTTGTACACGTGTCGGTACTGGAGCTTCCCTCTGTCGGGGGTCAGGTCCAGGGGTGCCACAGGGGTATCTAGTCCGGAGCTTCCCCATGCATGGGATGTAGCTCCGGTTTAACAATACACGTGGTAGCACTGGGACTAACCATATAAGGGAGGTAGGTCTGGTTCAGAGTGACATGTGTGGCCTTCGGAGGTCTTCAACACTGATGGGTGGACTTCCTTTGCTCTTTTTGCAGTCCCAAGGGGTATCCGGTATGCAGGGTACCGACAGTGGCCCCCTGGGCCCACCTTTGGGAGAGACTTTTTGGATTAAGTCGTTCTGCTGGAGGTGGGTCCATCCTTCGATTTCTGTGTCCTGTCTTCAAGGGTCTTTGGTTGTGCCGTTGAGGTGATGGTTCGCAGTTAAACCATCGCCGTGTGGCATATTCACGATGCGGCAGGTGAGATGTGCGCGTGCGGATCTCACGCAATTGAAGGTCGCCGGTTCCCAATAAGAAAATCGTATCGCTTCCGCGCGCCCTGTCAAGCCGCTGCCCTCGGGTTTCTCGCCTCTCATGATGACAATTGTTCACCTGGGGTAAGGACCTCGACTTGATCGTCGGGGTGGCCCCGGGTCCCCTTGTCATTGGCAGGTGAAGTTTTTGAACGTTCTCGTCGGCTCCCCTGCAGTTTCCATCCAAGGGTTGCGGGGGCTTACTTAAGAAGGAAAGCGCACACCGTTTAGGGATTCCTTACGCCTTCATTTGAACTTGCACTCAAATCCTCTAAGCTTTCGCTTGCTTTTCATCTCTCGCCCCGCTGTGCTGCGATGGAGTTGGGTCTCTGCAAGCCGTCTGACGACCGATGGTGATTTGAAGAAGGTCCGGACCTACATGGGGTGGTCCAGCGACTCCTTCAACCACCTGGTCCGCGCCGACAAGCAACCGTTCAAGGAGTGTGCCGACAACATGGTGTACTTCTCCGCGTACGTCATGGTGGGACTGATCCCACCTTTCTCCACTTTTCTCTTGATGTTGTTAGATTTCTATGGTCTGCAGCTGTACCACCTTGGCCCCCACTCCATTCTTCTTGTGTCGACCTTTGTCCACTCCTGCAAGATGTGGGTGGGTATCCCCCCCTGCGTCGAGCTCTTCCGCACCTTCTTCACCATCCACACCACCGACAAGAGTGACGAGTACCTTGGCTTCTATTATTTTGTGAAGCGCAAGAAGTGCCCGTACAAGTACTTGAGGTCGTTCCCTTTCGGCAAGTGGGACGACTGGAAGAAGGATTGGATTGTCATTACGACAGAGGAGCACGAGAAGCTGGAGCTACCCGAAGGCCTCCCCAATGTCGACATTGAAGCTTGGAGCAAAGTTTCGGTGCTATCGGATGCCTTCAACCCTGCCCTGATCAGGATCTGTCAATGTGTGGAAGGAGGAGTGACTCCCCAGGCAGTCTTTTGCGACTTCTTGGTCAACAGGTGGGCTCCGCTGAAGAAGAGGGAGAAGCTCGCCTGGGCCCTCAACAGCGTGATGGACGACGACCGGATTGAGACCGGTTTGAAGTCCAACCTGGAAGGCGCAGCTTTGGAGCTTCACCTCAAGAAGTTCCAGCATGGCATCGACGTCGAGGGCGACGACTTGACTCCGCGGGCGGCTTTCGTCCATCTGAGAATGGAGGCAGAGTTCAGCAGTGAGCTACGACGGAAGATGCCGGTGCTTGACGACCTCGGTGAAGTTGAAAGGTGTTCGATCACCGGGTTGGCGATCCCCGGAGCTTCTGAGGGTGGTCCCCCTTCCGCCCCGAGACAGAGAGTTGAAGTTGTAGGCAAGGGCAAGGAGTTGGCCGAGCCCTCCAGACGCAAGAGGAAGTTGAAGCACTCTGACAGGAGGTTCGTCAGACTTGCTCCTTCTGCAGCAGCTCCTCCCCGAAGGGGGAGGTCTTCAATGGTGACACCTACTCCAGCATCGGTGTCTTCCCGGGATGTCAGCTCTGGCCATGTGACTCCGGTACCAGTGCCCGCTAAGGGCTCTAGGTCCGAGGGTCCTTCCCGATCGAGGGGGGGCCTCAACCAAGACGTCGCTGACGGCGGGAGCAAGCTCCGGGGAGCCTTCCGGAGCTACCATGCCAGTGGTGACAGGGTCCAGTCCTGAGCGTCCGGTGAAGAGGTTTCGCACTAGCTGGGAAGCCTTCCGAGGTAAATTTGATTTTTTTACCTCAATTGATTGTTTTTTGTTGTGATCATATTTTGAGTTTCTTCGTCTTTCATCCACAAGGTACCCAAGAAAGGGGCTGAAGCTCCGGTTCCTGCAGCAGCAACTGATGCTGCGCAGACGGAGGCTCCGGCTCCAGTTCCAGTTCCAACGCCGCCCCAAGAGGTGGCTGAGGTCGCGGCAGCTCCGGCGCCAGCTGTCGTGGTCCTTGACCTCGAGTCATCCCCTGAAGCTCCCATGGTAGCGCCGGACCACGGGATTGAAGGTGTACCAGCGTCACCAGCTCCGGGGGTTGAAGCTCCGGTTTTGGATGATGTGATGACGGAGGCTCCGGTCTCAGAGCCGAAGGTAGCTGTAGTTCTGGCCCTAGAGCCGGATGTTGTTGAAGCCCCGACGGTGGAGCCGGTGGTTGATGAAGTTCCGGCGCCCGAGCCGGTGCGTAGGTGCCGGCGCCTGAACTGGCGGTGGAGGAGGTACCAGCGTCGGAGCCAGAGGTGGCCGCAGCTCCGGCCGAACCTTTAACGTCTGCCCCGGAGGTGGTGGTTCTAGAGGTACCTGCGCCTGAGCCAAGGTGCCAAGACGAAGTTGTTGGTCCTCCACCTGAAGGACCAGTTGCTGATGACCTGGCGGCGGCACCTTCGGAGCCAACTTCAGAGGTAGAAACTTCCGTTGCAGGACCTTCCTCGACGGCGACCGAGGCTATCCCGGAGGGCGGCCCTAGTGCCGTGGAAGCTCAGGGGACCGCTCTTGTAGAGTGGGACCCAATTTTTGTTACGGAGAACCCGCTGGAGCCAGCGGAGAAGACCCCGACAGGTGCGGAGTCAATCCCTTTGTCGCTGTTCATCGACAACGCCTGCTCCAGCCTTCGTCAGGTTCAGCTGGCCTTTTACCACGACAGCAAGGCCCTCGAGGAGGAGCGCCAAACCCTTAGGAGGTGGCGAAACTGGCTCCAATTCGAGAGCAAGCTGGCGCAGACGAGGCTAGCCGACGACAAGGAGTGGGTGAAAAGGGAGAAGGTCCGGTTGGAGTACTGGGGTCAGCTGCTGGATGAGAGGGAAAGCATGGTGCAGTCCCTCAACAACCAATCCCGGGCCATCCACGAACAGGTCGTGGCTGCCAATGAAGCAGCGAATGATCGTCAGGAGAAGCTCAGCGCCATCCACGACAGCCTCTTTCGACTGTTGGAGTCGGCAGATCCCCTGACACTACGAAAGTGTTGAAGGAGTTTGTAGTTCGGTTTGGGCGCGCGGAGACTCAAGAAGGTGAAACACGATTGGACACGAGTGACACAGTGGTTTACGTGGTTCGGGCCGCCTGAGCGTAATACCCTACTCCACGGGTGTGTGTGTGTGTGTGTGTTGTATTAACTTGTGAACTTCAGAGCGTTCGAGAGTTCCCCCCTTTCGTGTATCGTCGGTTTGTCCTTTTATAGTACAAGTACAAACCGTTACAAGTCAGCCTGGCCCGACATGTGGCCCTGGCGGTTACTAGTATTGATACACGAGATTAATTGTTGTTAATAACCCTGTAACGGCTCCGACAGTGCCGTTACAGGTGTTAAGATCGTCCGATTAAGTATCATTAACGTGGAATTAATGATAATTAATCGGGTCTTGAAGTCCGCGGCTGTCCTTTGGAGATCCGGAGCCGTTACAATGTCTCCCGGGGGTTTGAAGTGGCCAGCTCTGACGTATGGACACGTGGCAGCTCCGGAGCTTGCTTGTGGGAAGCGGGAAGCTCCAGGGTGGCCTGGCACGTGTCAGGTCCGGAGCTTCTCTCGGTCAGGGGTTAAATTCGGAGGTGCCGTTTCGGTACCTAGCCCGGAGCTTCGCCCTTGTGGGTAGTAGCTCCGGTCTGGCGGTACACGTGGCAACCTAGGGGTTAACCATGTTGAAGAAGCAGGTCCGGTTATGTCTGACAAGTGGGCCCCCGAGGGTCTTCAATTTGAGTAGATGTCCTTCCCTTGAGATCTTTGCAACCTCAGGGGGTGTATGGTTTTTAGGGTACCGACAGTGGCCCCCTGGACCTACCTCCGGGGAAGGCCAACGGGGTGAAGTCATTCCGCCGGAGGTGGGTCCACACTTGCGACTCTTGAACTGGGTCTTCAAGGGTCTTCGGAGGTGCCTTTGGCGGGTCTTTACGGTTAAATCCCGACGCGTGGCGTACCTCAGGCGGCAGATAAGATCTTTGGCGTGCGGATCTCTCGCAATTGAAGGTCGCCACTTCCCGATACGAAAACCGTATCGGTTCCGCGCGCCTTGTCAGGTCGCCGCCTTTGGGTTTCCCGCCTCGTGATGACAACCGTTCGCCTGGGTAAGAACCTCGACTTGATCGTCAGGGTGGTCCCGGGCCCTCTTGTCATCGGCAGGGTTGAATTCTTGAGTAGTATCCTTGACTCCCCTGCAGTTTCCATCCAAGCGTTGCGAGGGCTTACTTAAGAAGGAAAGCGCACCGTCGGGAGTTCTTTACGCTTTCCATCTGTTCTTGCGCTCAAACTCCCAACTCGTGCTTTGCTCCTCTTCTCTTGCCTAGCTGTGCTGCGATGGAGTTGGGTCTGCGTAAGAGTCGTTTGAAGACGGAAAGCGATCTGAAGAAGGTCCGAGCCCTCATGGGGTGGTCGTCGGACTTCTTCAACCGTTCGGTCCGCGCTGGCGGGGAGCTTCCCTTTAAAAAGGAGCACTCCGGCGAGATGGTGTACTTTTCATCGTACGCCATGGTGGGGTTGATCCCACCGTTTTCTTCTTTCTTCTTGATGCTGCTGGACTTCTATGGTCTGCAGCTATACCACCTTGGCCCTCACTCCATTCTCCTTGTGTCCATCTTTGTCCACTTCTGCGAGATGTGGGTGGGCATCCCTCCCTGCATCGAGCTCTTCCGAACCTTCTTCACCGTCCAAACCACCGGCCGAAGCGACGAGTACCTTGGCTTCTACTACTTAGTGAAGCGCAAGAAGTGCCCGTTCAAGTACCTCCGGTCATTCCCTTCCGGGAAGTGGGATGACTGGAAGAAAGATTGGGTAGTCGTCCGGGTGGAGGAGCATGAGCGGTTGGAGTTGCCAGACGGTCTGCCCGACATTGACACGTTGGTGTGGAGCGAAGTTCCTGTGCTGGCGGCAGCTTTCGACCCCGTCCTGAACAGGATCCGCCAATGTGTGGAGGGAGGATTGACTCCCCAGGCGGTGTTCTGCAACTTCCTGTCCAACAGGTGGGCACCGCTGAAGAGGAGGGAGAAGCTCGCCTGGGCCCTCAACAGCGTGATGGACGAGGACCGGGTTGAGACCGGGTTGAAGTCCAGCATGGTGGGGAAGTCCTTGGAGTTTCACCTCAAGAAATTCCAGCACGACATCGATGTTGACGGAGAGTACTTGACTCCGCCGCCGGCTTTCCTCCCCCTGAACGTGGAAGTTGAGTTCAGCAGGGAGCTCCGGCGGAAGATGCCCGCGCTTGACGACCTTGGCGTCGTCGAGAGAAGATCAACCGCCCGGTTGGCGATCCCCGGGTTGTCCGAAGGCGGCTCCGCCCCTGTCTCTCAGCCAAGAGCTGAGGTCATCGGCAAGGGCAAGGAGCTGGCGGAGGAGCCGGAGAGCCGGAAGAGAAAGCTGCGACATGCTGACGGAAGGTCCGTCGGTCTTGCCACCTCCCCCCCAGTTCCCCGTCCTCAGGAAGGAAGGTCCTCCGCCGCCGTGGCGGCTGTCCCCGTGGTGGGGTCTTTTCGGGGTGCTACTGTTCCGGCGGTGAGATCCTCCCGGAGTGCGACTGTCCCCGGGGTGGATCCCTCCGGAGGTGCCAGCTCCGGGCAGGCGACTCCGGCACGAGAAGTGGTGAGGGCCTCCAGGTCCAGGAGTTCCTCCCGATCAAGGAGAGCTCCGACCCGGGAAACGCCCGCGGCCACGGCAAGTCCTGGGAGTCCTCCCGGAGCTCCTACGCCGACCGTGGCCAGCCCGGAACGTCCGGGAAAGAGGTTCCGCGCAAGCTGGTGCGTGAGCCTCCCAAGGTAATTTTTCTTTCTTACCTCGATTAACTTTTAATTGTAGCATCTATTTGCTCAATTTCTTCGTTCTTTATCTGCAGCGTTCCCAAGAAGGGGAGTGAAGCTCCGCTCTCAGCCACAGTGTCTGAGGCTGCGGGGGCTTCTGCTCCAGCTCCGGTGTCGCCCCAAGCGGAGGCTGCGACAGCTCCGGCGCCGGCTGTCGTGGTCATGGACCTCGACTCGTCTCCAGAAGTTCCCGTGGTAGCGCCGGACCACGGGATTGAAGATGCGCCAGCGGCACCCGTCCCGGAGGTTGAAGCTCCGGGTCCTGGTGCTGCAGAAGTAGAAGCTCCGGCTGTTGAGTCGGAGGGAGTAGCAGTCCCGGCTTCGGAGCCGGAAAGTGCTGAAGCCCCGGCGGTTGAGCCGGAGGTAGCTGAAGCCCCGGCATGCGAGCCGGAAGTTGAAGCAGTTCCGGTAGTTGAGTCGGTTACTTCCGAAACTCCGGTCGCAGAGCCGGTAATTATTGGAGCGCCGGCTGCAGAGCCGGTGATTGTTGGAGCGCCGGCCGCAGAGCCGGTGGCTGAAGAGGCGAGGGAGCTTGAGCCTCCCTCAGAAGAAGTGTCCCGGCCGGAGCCAATGGAGGCGACGACGTCGATGGTACCTGTGGCGGAGCCAGAGTGCCTGAACGAAGTCGCCGGCCCCCAGCCTGAGGGGGCAAATGAAGACTTGATGGCGGGACCTTCTTCGGTGGCGACTGAGGCCATCCCGGAGGAGTGCCCTAGCGCTTTGGAAGCTCGGGGTTCCACTCTTGTAGAGTGGGACCCAATTTTTGTAAGTGAAGACCCGCTGGAACCAGCGGAAGAGACCCCGGCAGGTCCGGAGCCCATCTCTCTGTCGATGTCCATCGACAACGCCTGCTCCAGTCTACGTCAGGTCCAACTGACCTTCTTCCACGACAGCAAAGCTCTTGAAGAGGAGCGCCAAACCCTTAGGAGGTGGCGTAATCGGCTCCACTTTGAGACTAAGCTGGCGCAGTCGAGGATTGCGGATGACAAGGAATGGATCAGGCGGGAGAAGGTCCGCCTGGAGCTCTGGGGTGAGCTGCTGGACGAGAGGGAGAGCATGACTCACGCCCTCGACGCTCAATCCTGGGAGTTCCATGACCAAGCTAAGGCTGCTAACAACGCGGCCAACGCTCGGTTCGATCAACTCGAGGCCATCAGCACCGCACTCATCAAGCGCCGAGAGGCACTTGAAGGAAGGGAAAGGCGGCTCGAGGATGAGGAGCAAAAACTCCTGGAGCTACGGGATGACGTCTTGCGACGGGAGGAAAAGCTCGCCGAGAAAACAGCTCTGGCGGACAAGGGCCTCGAGGAGCGCACTAAAAAATTGGAAGAGCGCTGCCTCGAGGAGGAGGAGAAGACCTGGGTGCGGGGGCAGGAACTCTACGAGTTCGAGTGTGCCCTTGTCGCCCGGGAGAAGAAAATAGAGGCTAGGGAGAAGGACCTGGTCGACCGCCGGAACAAGATCCACCTCCGGGAGGAGGAGCTCGGAAGACTTGAGAAGCGGGTTGCTGCGAAGATTCAGCAAAACGCCAAAGAAGTTGAGCGCCTCTCCCGCGAGAATTCGGAGCTGACGGCGGCCCGGAGATCCCTGGAAGAGATGAAAGGCCTGAGGAAGACGGACTCCCTGCAAATTTGGGAGTTCCTGAGCAAGGCCGACGATGCGCTGGCGCCGATGGGTTTCAGCCCCGTGCTCCCGGATGATCCGGAGCCGGAGCCGGACCTTGCGTTGCAAGCGTTGAGCGCTGCGGGCAGCAAGCTCTCCAAGGTGGGCGACATCATCGCGGACCAGCTGGAGGTTGAGGGGCAATCCCTGGCTAGGAACGTCACAGAGTATGTGTTGACGTGCTACACTAGCCGGAACCCTCGATTCCCTCTGGACCCGGTGCTTGAAGGCCCCGTCGAAGGAGAAGGCGAACCTACCCGAGCCAGCGTGTCGGAGGTCGCCCAGAAGGTCGCAGAGTTCTTCCATAGAGTCTAGGACTGTCTCTCTTAGCCTTTACTTGTATCTTCTCTTCTTCCTCAATTTTGTAATCCCTTGTCTCCAGATGTAATCTCCGGTCTTCAAATGAAATCCTCACTTTTTTGCGAATTTCATTTTTTTTTGTCTTCAACATCTTTATCTTCACTTGGCCCTCTGGTAGATGTGCACAATGTGATTGTGGACATGTACCAAAAGGATGTTGAGTTTTGTTGAAGACAAATTTGCTTCGAACTCGTATAATTTAGGTCCGAAGTTTTCGATAGTGAAGGTCCCTTGAAGTCGTCGGAGCTTAGAAGCTCCGGCACTGTCCATCGCCGGAGCTTAGTAGCTCCGGCAATAGCCTCTACCAACACGTTGAGCGTCGATAGTTAATACTCCAAGGTGTCGGAGCTTAGTAGCTCCGGCAATGACCCTTGCCACGCCTGGTTTGTTGGCAACAGACTCTAGTGATAGGGTCTTCTCACCATCTTTAAGTCAACTCCGACGGTTGACGCCCTGGTGGGAGTCGGAGCTTGGTTAGCTCCGGTTTTTCTCCATCAACATAGGGTTCATTTTTCCTGCACACTTAAGCCAAGAAAAATAGTAAAATTCGTTCCTTGTCTATAACTTCATCGCGACTTATGGTTCTCAAGAAAATTTTAAGTTGAACACGATTTTTAATACGACTGAATGAATTGTCTTTTCTTTTGGATCTAACTGTCCATGGACTCCCCTTACTTTGGCCTGCCGGGATGTAGGTAGAGTGGCGTACTTAGGGTGCTTGACCAGGCTAGGTCGATAGCGCACTCCGGCCCTAGAATGGCTTGGCGGCTTTCAGGCGAGTTGGCCACAGACGATATTTAAATCTAAAAAATTCGACAATTCGACTCGAGTCGTACGTAAACCGGTCAAACTAGAATTTCTTAAGAATTGCACGTTTCTGTTATAGACAAGAAAGAGAAAAATAAAAATGTCGAGCCTATGCAAAAATGAATGCACGTGGAGTCTATTTCACATGAAGATGTCTTTCATTATAGGTCCGGGGTACAGGGGAAACAAGTACACTCTTAGGGTACGGAACCAGGCTAAGTGTGTTTGGTTTCTCGTTTGACCCAGGGTAGTTAGCCACACTTCTAGTCCGGAGACTGTATCAAGTGTTGCATGAGCTTTTCAAACCTTTCGGGAAAGGTCCGGCTGCTCTCCCGGAGGAACTACCCGACTCTGTACAATGACTCTATAACATACATTTCAAGTTACTTAAGACTCACCTCCGTGGAATTAAGTGTAAAACTTAGGGAGGTGCTCGATGTTCCAAGGATTTGGGAGAGGTGTCCCATCCTCGGTAGCCAAGCGAACGCTTCCGGGACGGGATACTTTGATCACTCGAAAGGGCCCTTCCCAGCCGGGGGAGAGTTTGTTTTGCCCTTCTCTGGATAGTATTCTCCGTAGCACCAGATCGCCTTCCTCGAGCTGTCGGTTGTGTACATGCCGCTGGTGATAGCGCCGTAGAGCTTGGCGATATCGGGCGTTCCGAACAGCTGCTTGGCACCTTCCCTCCTCAAGGAGGTCTAGGTCTTCGCGCCGGAGCTGGTCCTGCGCGGCTTCGTCGAAGGTCCGTACCCGGAGGGAACCCAAAGTGATTTCCGGAGGAAGGATCGCTTCTGCTCCGTACACCAGGAAGAAGGGTGTTTCTCCGGTTGCCCGACTTGGAGAAGTCCTGTTGGCCCATAGAGTGGGTGGAAGCTCTTCGATCCAATTGGCTCCGTGCTTTTTCAAACGCTCATAAGTGCGTGTTTTGAGTCCTTTAAGGATCTCTACGTTTGCTCTCTCGGCTTGTCCATTGCTGGCAGGATGAGCTACGGAAGCGTAGCAAACTTGTATGCCGAGGTCTTCGCAATATCCTTGAAATGCGGAGCTGGTGAATTGAGTCCCATTATCAGTGATGATCTTATTTGGGACTCCGAATCTGCTCACGATAGATTGTAGAAAATTGATTGCAGATTGTTTGTTGATCGTCACAACAGGAGTTGCTTCCGGCCACTTGGTGAACTTGTCGATGGCGACGTACAGGAACTTGTAACCTCCGACGGCTCTTGGGAAGGGTCCCAAGATGTCCATCCCCCACACAGCGAAAGGCCATGTAGGAGGTATCATTTGTAAGGACTGAGCAGGTGTATGAATTTGCTTTGTATGAAATTGGCATGCTTTGCATTTCTTCACTAGCTCAGTGGCATCCTGGAGCGCTGTAGGCCAGTAGAAACCGTGCCGAAAGGCTTTTCCGACCAGCGTGCGGGAAGATGCGTGGTTCCCACACTCACCTCCATGGATTTCTGCGAGGAGCTCGCAGCCTTCTTCCCTTGTGATGCACCGCATTAGGATGCCGTTGGCACCGCGCCGGTAGAGATCCCCTTCTACCAACGTGTATCTTTTAGCCAATCTGACTACCCGGTCAGCGGATACATCATCGTTAGGAAGGATGTTGTCTTTCAAGTAGCTCCGGATCTCCGAGATCCATGCATCGGAACTGACTTGAGCATTTGAGTATTGCGTGCTGGGTTGCTCGGAGCTTCCGGCAGCACCTACGACCCTTGATGGCTGCCATGGTAACAGGGCCATCGGGACCGTCAGCTTCGGTATGCTGATCTCGCCCCCTTCGTTCAGTTCGGCAGGCTGAACTGTGGGTTTTGACAACCTCCGGACAAAGGTTCCGTCAGGAGCCGGAGCTCCGGTTGACGCCTTGGTCGAGAGTTCGTCAGCTTCAGCGTTGTGAGCACGCTGAACATGGTGAAGATCTAGGACTTCGAAGTCCTTCTGAAGCCTCTGGACTTCAAAGAGGTAAGCAGCCAGCTGGAGATTATTGCAGGAGCATTCACCCTTCACCTGCTTGATGACAAGTTGTGAATCTCCTTTGACCAGCAACTGCTTGACACCATATGATAGTGCCACCTTTAATCCATAGATGAGTGCTTCATACTCCGCCATGTTGTTGGTTGCCTTGAAGTCAAGGTGTACCATGTATTTCACCTTCTCCCCGGTTGGTGCGAGGAGAAGGATTCCAGCTCCGGCTCCCTGCTTCTGCATGGAGCTGTCGAAGTAAAGGGTCCAGTGAGGCTTAGTGAAGGCTGGAACTTGAGGTTCCGTCTTCTGCTCGCTGGGGCCCCCAGGGTTTAATGGAGAGGGAGTCCATTCTGCCACGAAATCTGCCAACGCTTGACTCTTGATTGCTTGTCTTGGAATGAATTCAAGGTCGAATTCGGCCAATTCCGCCGCCCACTTTGCAATATTCCCAGTTGAATTGGGATTATGCAAGATCGCTCGAAGTGGATATGAGGTCACCACCGAGACTTTGTGAGCTTGGAAATAGTGTCGAAGCTTCCTTGAGGCAATAAGAACTGCATAAAGCAGTTTATGCACCTCTAGGTATCGAGTCTTGGCATCATGTAACACTTCACTGATGAAGTATACCGGGCGTTGAATGGTCCGGACCCTCCCGGAGGGGTCCGGAGCTTCCTCTTCATTGATCCGGACCCTCTCGGAGGGGTCCAGACTCTCTTCGGGGACCTCCGGGTTCTGGGTGGAGGAGCCCGGAGCTTCTTCAGGAATGACCTGGATCCTCTCGGAGGGATCCGGGTCCTCTGAAGTGGCTTCTTGTGGGTTCAAGTCTGGGAGCTGGGACCCAGACTCGCTTTCAGAAACCTCCGGACCCTCCCGAAGGGGTCTGGATTCCTGAGTATTGGGTAGTTCCGGTCTCTCCGCAACCAGAACCATACTGACGACTTCGTCAGCAGCTGAAATGTAAAGCAATAAAGGTTCACCAGGGTTCGGAGCTACCAAGACTGGTAGGGTGGTGAGGAACTGTTTCAGCTCCTGGAATGCCTTCTCTGCTTCTTCAGACCATTGGAATGGTCCGGACTTCCTCAGCAACTTGAAGAAGGGAAGTGCCCTTTCCGCCAGTCTTGAAATGAACCGGCTGAGGGCTGCTAGACATCCAGTTAATTTTTGGACGTCTTTGATGCGAGTTGGTGGCCGCATGTCTTCAATGGCTTTTATCTTCGCCGGATTAGCCTCTATGCCCCGGTGACTTACCAGGAAACCAAGAAGCTTTCCGGAACTAACCCCGAATACGCACTTGTCTGGGTTTAGCTTCGTGCGGGTGGCCCGCAGCTTGTCGAAGACAGCCTGCAAGGTGTCCAAGAGGGACTCCTTGTTCTTGACTTTGACCACGATGTCATCAATGTACACTTCCACTATGTCTCTGATGAGTTCTTCGAAAGTTTTGTACATAGCTCGTACAAAAGTTGAAGCTGCATTCTTGAGACCAAAAGGCATGGCTGTGTAACAATACAATCCATCCACTGTGATGAATGAAGTATGTTCTTCATCTTCCCTAGACATCCTGATTTGATGATATCCAGAATATGCGTCTAGAAAACACAGTAACTCACACCCGGAGGTGGAATCCACTATCTGATCTATTCTAGGTAGTGGGAATGGATCTTTTGGACATGCCTTATTCAGTGTGGTGTAGTCGATGCACATCTGAAGTTTCCCGCCGGCCTTGGGCACAACGACTGGGTTTGCCAGCCATTTTGGATGGTAGACTTCTCGGATGAATCCGGCTTCGAGCAACTTCTTCACTTCTTGTCGGATGAAGTTCTGTCGCTCTACTGATTGCTTCCGAGGTTTCTGATGCACAGGCCGAGCGTCGGGGTAAATCTTCAGATTGTGCTCAATCACTTCCCTGGGGATCCCAGGCATTTGTGACGGTTGCCAAGCAAACACGTCAATGTTAGCCCGGAGGAAAGTGATGAGCGCGAGTTCCTATTTGTCGTTCAAACCTCCTGATATACGGGTGGTTTGAGCGGCATCGGAACCAATTTGGACGACTTTGACGGGAATGTCGGTGTCGCCGCTTGGCTGCACACGGGATGCAGAGGTCGAGCCTCGTTGCCGAATGCTCGGAGGTTGTGGAGCTTGCTTCTGTCTGGAGTCCTCCTCTTGCGCTGTGGTGAGTGCGTGGAGTTCCTCCAGAGCAGTTACTCCGGCAGTGCGATCTCCGCGGATCCGGAGAACGCCTACTGGTGTTGGCATCTTCAACACCAGGTATCCATAATGAGCAGCTGCCATGAATTTGTACAAGGCAGGTCTACCCAAGATGGCGTTGAATGGTAAGTTGATCTGAGCGACGTCGAAGACCAACTTCTCGGTGCGATACTTCTCCCGGGTCCCGAAGGTAACGGGGAGAGTAATAGCTCCGAGTGGAGTAATGGCCCCCGGACCTACTCCGGAGAAAGGTCGAGAGGGCTGGAGGTCCGAAGGTCGGAGCTGAAGCTTAGTGAAAGCTTCAAAGCTGATGAGGTTAAGCCCCGAACCTCCGTCTACCAGGACATGATGGAGCTGGATGTTGTTGATGGTGGGAGATACCATCAAGGGTAATTGGCCAGCTCCGACCATGCTTTGAGGACAGTCCGAAGCATCAAAAGTGATGGGTGTGTCCATCCACTTTCGATGTGGCTCCGGTCTAACTGTAGGAGCTACAGCAGCCATATCCCGTCGCATAGTCTTGATGACACGACGAGAAGTGATGTCCCATGATCCACCAAAGATGGTGTTCATGGTTTTTCGACGCTCGTTGTCGGAGACGTCGGAGTCATCGTCGACGGAGGTGTAGACGGCTTTCAGAACCTTTTTGGGGTCCTGAAACCCTAACTCCTCTTCAGCCGGAGCTTCATCGACCTTTTGTTTTCCCTCCCTCTGTCGGAAGGGAGACCCTTCCCAGCGCTTGTGGTAGCGCTCGGCAAGGTTTTGGACCTCCCGGCAGTCCTCCAGTCTGTGGCTGCTCGTTTTGTGAATGGGGCACCACATCTTGGATTTGCCACCGTCTTCAGAAGACGGTCGAGGTCGCTTCTCGGGGCGTGGCCCCCGGCCACCAGGAGTTGCAGTGGCTGCAACGTTGGATGTGCCGGCCGACGGCTTCTTCTTGCCGTTGGTCTTCTTTTTCTTCTTGCCACTCCCGGAGGTAGCGGCTTCTTCTTTGGAGGATTTTTTATGATCCTCCAAGGCTGGTTTGGAGTGCATTTCACGGCCCTCCGCAGCTCTGGCACATTTGTCTGCCAAGCTGAAGAGCTCCGTGACGCTGGTGATCTCTTTGATCGCCAGCTTCTCCAACATCTTCTTGTCTCGCACACCCTATCTGAATGTCACAATGACAGAAGCGCTTGAGATAGAAGGGATTGTGTTACGTACCTGAGAGAACCTCTGGATGAATGACCGCAAAGATTCTCCTCCTTTTTGCACGACCGCAAAAAGGTCTAGTTCAGTGCCCGGTCGGGTGTATGAACTCCCGAAATTGGCAGTGAACTGACGGCACAGCTCCTCCCAACTGTCGATAGAGTTGGGTGGGAGGCTCATAAACCAGGACCTGGCGGTCCCAGTTAAGGCCACTGGAAAGTAATTGGCCATTACGGCCTCGTTTCCTCCAGCTGCTAGGATCGCAGTGGAGTATATCTGTAGAAATTCTACGGGGTTGACAGTCCCGTTGAATTTTTCCGGCAAGTGTGGCCGGAACTTCTGTGGCCATCTAACCATGCGCAGGTGCATGGCTAGGGCGGAACAGCCTCCTCCTACTCCTTCCAGAGTAGAAAGGTCTTGAGCATCTCGTCTTTCTCGAGCTCGCTCGATGTGGACACGACCATCCTGTTGACGGTATCGGCGATCAAGCTCCGCCCGGAGGTCATGTGTCGAAAGCCGAGATGCGGTATGGGTGCGTCGTGCCCCAGAGGGCAACAACGTCACTTGCTGTGACGCAGCTCGTCTTCGGTTGTTGGAGACATGCGGACCAAGTCTTCCAGACAACGTCCATAGCTGCGACGGGGCCCGCCCTGAAGGAGGTGGACCCTGGTTGTTGAGGCGTTCGGCCGCTGCTGCGACCAAATGCTCAACATCAGCCCTCCATTGCTCCATGGCACCTTGAGATGCATCCGGAGGTGGTGGTCGCTGGAGAAGAGCACGCGCTGCATGGAGCGCATGTTCTGGGTTGTCACGACTTGCCGGCGCAGAATGTGACGCCGGTGCACCATCATGTTGTCCGGCATGTCTTGTCGGAGAAGATGGTGGTGGTGGGAGTATGACTCCTGCTGGTGTTGAGGCTCCTGCCGGTGGCTGCATGTTGGAGGGATTGCCTCCGGCAGCCTGAGCAGCAGGTTGCCCGTTGGATGATCCAGCCGCAGAATTCACCATTCTTGAAGATCTCAGGCGCCCCCCTACCTGGCGCGCCAACTGTCGACTGTTGGAGTCGGCAGATCCCCTGACACTACGAAAGTGTTGAAGGAGTTTGTAGTTCGGTTTGGGCGCGCGGAGACTCAAGAAGGTGAAACACGATTGGACACGAGTGACACAGTGGTTTACGTGGTTCGGGCCGCCTGAGCGTAATACCCTACTCCACGGGTGTGTGTGTGTGTTGTATTAACTTGTGAACTTCAGAGCGTTCGAGAGTTCCCCCCTTTCGTGTATCGTCGGTTTGTCCTTTTATAGTACAAGGACAAACCGTTACAAGTCAGCCTGGCCCGACATGTGGCCCTGGCGGTTACTAGTATTGATACACGAGATTAATTGTTGTTAATAACCCTGTAACGGCTCCGACAGTGCCGTTACAGGTGTTAAGATCGTCCGATTAAGTATCATTAACGTGGAATTAATGATAATTAATCGGGTCTTGAAGTCCGCGGCTGTCCTTTGGAGATCCGGAGTCGTTACAATGTCTCCCGGGGGTTTGAAGTGGCCAGCTCTGACGTATGGACACGTGGCAGCTCTGGAGCTTGCTTGTGGGAAGCGGGAAGCTCCGGGGTGGCCTGGCACGTGTCAGGTCCGGAGCTTCTCTCGGTCAGGGGTTAAATCCGGAGGTGCCGTTTCGGTACCTAGCTCGCTTCGCCCTTGTGGGTAGTAGCTCCGGTCTGGCGGTACACGTGGCAACCTAGGGGTTAACCATGTTGAAGAAGCAGGTCCGGTTATGTCTGACAAGTGGGCCCCCGAGGGTCTTCAATTTGAGTAGATGTCCTTCCCTTGAGATCTTTGCAACCTCAGGGGGTGTATGGTTTTTAGGGTACCGACAGCCTCGTCAAGCGTCGGGAGGCTCTTGAGGAGCGGGAGAAAAAACTCGAAGATGAAGAGCAAAAACTCCTGGAGCTGCGGGATGACCTCGTGAAGAGGGAGGAGGAGCTTACTCAGAGGCTGACTCTGGGTGACAAGAGCCTCGCGGAGCGCACCAAGAAGTTGGAGGAGCGCTGCGAAAAAGAGGAGAAGAAGGCCTGACAGCGGGGACAAGACCTCACCAAGAGGGAGAATTAAATTGCTACCAGAGAGAAGAAAGTGCGGGGCCAAGAGAAAGACCTGGTCGTCCGCCGGAATAAGATCCACCTCCGGGAAGAGGAGCTTGGTAAACTCGAAAGGCAAGTTGCTAAAAAGATTCAGCAGAACGCCAAAGAGGTCGAGCGCCTTGTCCGGGAGGATTCGGAGCTTGCAGCGACCAAGAGGTCCTTGGAAGAGGTGCGAGGCTCAAGGGTTGCAGAGTCCCAACAAGTTTGGGACTTCTTGGGCAAAGCCAATGACGCGCTGACGCTGTTGGGTTCTAGTCCCGTGCGCCCGGATGACCCGGAGCCGGAGCTGGACCTGGCGTTGAAGGCGTTGAGCTCAGCGGGCAGCAAACTCAACAAGATGGGCGATGTCATCGCGGATCAATTGGAGACTGAAGGGAAATCCCTTGCGCAGAACGTCGCAGAGTACATGCCGACGTGCTACACAAGTCGGGTCCTCACTTCCCATTAGATCCGGTGCTTGAAGGTCCCATCGACGGAGAGGGAGATGCCGCCAAGGCCAGCGTATTGGAGGTTGCCCAGAAGGTCGCCTCGTTCTTCCATAGGATTTAGGACTTTCTCTTTGTATCTCCCGCTTGTATCTTCTCTTCCTTTCCTCAATTTTGTAATCTCTTGTCTCCAGATTAATGAAATCCGAGAATTTATGAATTTCATTTTTTGTCTTCAACACCTTTGTCCCACTTTCCCCCCTGGTAGATGTACACAATTTGATTGTGAACATGTAACAAGAGGATGTAGCACTTTCTTGAAGACTTGCGTGCTTTGAACTTGTAGTTTGTAGGTCCGAAGTCGTCGATAGTAGGGGCCCCCTGAGGTTGTCGGAGCTTATTAGCTCTCGCAGTGACCCTTGTCAACACGTTGAGCGTCAACAGTTAGTCTCTTGGGTTGTCGGAGCTTGGTAGCTCCAGCAGCGATCACTGTCAACATGTGGTGCATCGAGAGCAGACCCCACTGGGGAGTCTTCCCACCATCTTTTCTTCACGTTGACGGCTGACCCCCTGGATTTGCCGGAACTTGGTAGCTCTGGCGACGCCTACTATCAATGTTTAAAACATCGATAGCGGACCACCTTAGGGGGTGTCGGAGCTTTGACAGCTCCAGCTTCATCCACCATCATCATGAGATCTTTATTTTTTCTGCACACTGAAGTAAAAAAACAGTAAAATTCATTTCTTATCTATAACTCGTTTGTGGCTTACTATTCCCGAAAGAAATTTTTAGGTCGAACGCAATTCTATATACAATCAAGTGCATTTGCTTATGTTCTTCAGGTCCAATCGTTTCTTAGACTCACCTTACTTCAGCCTGTCGGGGTGTAGGTAGAGTGACGTACTTAGGGTGCAGGACCAGGCTAAGTTGATAGCACATTCCGGACCTAGATTGACTTGGCGGCATTCAGACGAGTAGGCCATTCAACAATGTTAAGACCCGAAAAAATTAACAAAGCAACTCGAATTATATATGAATTGGTCGGGCTAAATATTCTTGAGAATTGCACAACTTTGTTATAGACAAGAAAGAGAAAAATAAAAAATATTGAGCCTGTACAAAATAAATGCACGTGGAGTCTGTTTTCACATAATGATGTCTTTCATTATAGGTTCGGGGTACAGGGGAAACAAGTACACTCTTAGGTTACGGGACCAGGCTAAATGTGTTGCATTTCTCGTTTGACCCAAGGTAGCTAGCTACACTTTTAGTTCTGAGACTATGTCAAGTGTTGTCTGGACTTTGCGGACCTTCCGGGAAAGGTCCGGCTGTCCTCCCGGAGGAGCTACCCGACTTTGTACAATGACACTATAACATACATCACATGTAATTACAGACTCACCTCCGTGATATTAAGCGTAGAACTTATGGAGGTGCTCAATGTTCCAAGGATTAGGGAGGGGTGTCCCATCCTCGGTTGCCAAGCGAACGCATCCGGGACGGGATACTTTGATCACTCGAAAAGGTCCTTCCCAGCTGGGGGAAAGTTTGTTTAACCCTTCTCGAGTTTGTATTCTCCGTAGCACCAGATTGCCTTCCTCGAGCTTTCGGATGTGAACATGCCTTTGGTGATAGCGCCGAAGAGCTTGGCGGTATCGGGCATTCTGAACAGCTGCTCGGCACCTTCCCTGTTCAACGAGGTCAAGGTCTTCACGCCGGAGTTGGTCCTGCGTGGCATCGTCGAAGGTCCGGACCCGGAGCGACCCCAAGGTGATTTCTGGAGGAAGGACTGCTTCAGCTCCGTACACCAAGAAGAAGGGTGTCTCTCCAGTTGACCGGTTTGGAGTTGTCCTATTGGCCCACGGTGTGGGCGGAAGTTCTTCAATCCAGTTGGCTCCATGTTTTTCAGACGCTCATATGTGCGCGTCTTTAGTCCTTTTAGGATTTCTGCATTTGCTCTCTTAGCTTGGCCATTGCTTGTCGGGTGAGCTACAGAAGCGTAGCTGACCTGAATGTCGAGGTCTTCGCAATATCCTTAGAATGCAGAGCTTGTGAATTGGGTCCCGTTGTCAGTTATGATCTTGCTTGGGACTCTAAATCTGCATACTATGGACTGCAAGAAGTTGATAGCTGATTGCTTGTTTATTGCCACAACTGGAGTTGCTTCCGGCCACTTGGTGAACTTGTCGATGGCGATGTACAGGAACTTGTAACCTCCGACGGCTCTTGGGAAAGGTTCCAAGATATCCATCCCCCACACAGCGAATGGCCATGTAGAAGGTATCTGTCGACTGTTGGAGTCGGCAGATCTCCTGACACTACCAAAGTGTTGAAGGAGTTTGTAGTTCGGTGTGGGCGTGCGGAGACTCAAGAAGGTGAATCACGATTTGACACGAGAGACACAGTGGTTTACGTGGTTCGGGCCGCCTGAGCGTAATACCCTACTCCACGGGTGTGTGTGTGTGTGTTGTATTAGCTTGTGTGCCTGAGAACGTTCCAGAGCCCCCTTCGTGTATCGTCGGTCTGTCCTTTTATAGTACAAGGACAAACCGTTACAAGCTAGCCTGGCCCGACATGTGGCCCCGGCGGTTACTAGTATTGATACACGATTAATTGTTGTTAATAACCCTGTAACGGGCCCCGACAGTGCCGTTACAGGTGTTAAGATTATCCGATTAAGTGTCATTAACATGGAATTAATGACAATTAATTGGGTCTTGAAGTCCGCGGCTATCCTTTGACGGTCCGGAGTCGTTACAACGTCTTCCGGAGGTTTGAGGCGGCCAGCTCCGACGTTTGGACACGTGGCAGCTCCGGAGCTTGCTTGTGGGAAGCGGGAAGCTCCGGGGTGGCCTGGCACGTGTCAGGTCCGGAGCTTCTCTCGGTCAGGGGTTAAGTCCGGAGGTGCCGTTTCGGTACCTAGCCCGGAGCTTCACCCTTGTGGGTAGTAGCTCCGGTCTGGCAGTACACGTGGCAACCTAGGGGTTAACCATGTTGGAGGAGCAGGTCCGGTTATGTCTGACAAGTGGGCCTCCGAGGATCTTCAATTTGAGTAGACGTCCTTCCCTTGAGATCTTTGTAACCTCAGGGGGTGTATGGTTTTTAGGGTACCGACAGTGGCCCCCTGGACCTACCTCCGGGAAAGCCACCGGGGTGAAGTCATTCCGTCGGAGGTGGGTCCATACTCGCGACTCTTGAACTGAGTCTTCAAGGGTCTTCGGAGGTGCCGTTGGCGGGGCTTTACGGTTAAATCTCGACGCGTGGCGCACCTCAGGCGGCAGATAAGATCTTTGACGTGCGGATCTCTCGCAATTGAAGGTCGCCGGTTCCCGATACGAAAACCGTATCGGTTCCGCGCGCCTTGTCAGTTCGCCGCCTTTGGGTTTCCCGCCTCGTGATAACAACTGTTCGCCTGGGTAAGAACCTCGACTTGATCGCCAGGGTGGTCCCGGGCCCTCTTGTCATCGGCAGGGTTGAATTCTTGAGTAGTATCCTTGACTCTCCTGCAGTTTCCATCCAAGCGTTGCGAGGGCTTACTTAAGAAGAAAAGCGCACCGTCGGGAGTTCTTTACGCTTCCCATCTGTTCTTGCGCTCAAATTCCCGACTTGTACTTTGCTCCCCTTCTCTTGCCTAGCTGTGCTGCGATGGAGTTGGGTCTGCGTGAGAGTCGCTTGAAGACGGACAGCGATTTGAAGAAGGTCCGGGCCCTCATGGGGTGGTCTTCGGACTTCTTCAACCGCTCGGTCCGCACCGGCGGAGAGCTCCCCTTTGAAAAGGAGCACTCTGGCGAGATGGTGTACTTTTCCTCGTACGCCATGGTGGGGCTGATCCCACCGTTTTCTTCTTTCTTCTTGATGCTGCTGGACTTCTATGGTCTGCAGCTGTACCACCTTGGCCCTCACTCCATTCTCCTTGTGTCCATCTTTGTCCACTTCTGCGAGATGTGGGTGGGCATCCCTCCCTGCATCGAGCTCTTCCGAACCTTCTTCACCGTCCAAACCACCGGCCGAAGCGATGAGTATCTTGGCTTCTACTACTTCGTGAAGCGCAAGAAGTGCCCATTCAAGTACCTCCGGTCATTCCCTTCCGGGAAGTGGGATGACTGGAAGAAAGATTGGGTAGTCGTTCGGGTGGAGGAGCATGAGCGGTTGGAGTTGCCAGACGGTCTGCCCGGCATTGACACGTCGGTATGGAGTGAAGTTCCGGTGCTGGCGGAAGCTTTCGACCCTGTCCTGACCAGGATCCGCCAATGTGTGGAGGGAGGATTGACTCCCCAGGCGGTGTTCTGCAACTTCCTGTCCAACACGTGGGCGTCGCTGAAGAGGAGGGAGAAGCTCGCCTGGGCCCTCAACAGCGTGATGGACGAGGACCGGGTTGAAGTCCAGCATGGTGGGGAAGACCTTGGAGTTTCACCTCAAGAAATTCCAGCACGGCATCGACGTTGACGGAGATTACTTGACTCCGCCGCCGGCTTTCCTCCCTCTGAACGTGGAAGTTGAGTTCAGCAGGGAGCTCCGGCGGAAGATGCCCGCGCTTGACGACCTTGGTGTCGTCGAGAGAAGATCAACCACCCGGTTGGCGATCCCCGGGTTGTCCGGAGACGGCTCCGCCCCTGTCCCACAGCCAAGAGCTGAGGTCATCGGCAAGGGCAAGGAGCTGGCGGAGGAGCCGAAGAGCCGGAAGAGAAAGCTGCGACATGCTGACGGAAGGTCCGTCGGGCCTGCCACTTCCCCCCCAGTTCCCCCTCCTCAGGAAGGAAGATCCTTCGCCGCCGTGGCGACTGTCCCCGTGGTGGGGTCCTTCCGGAACGTTACTGTTCCGGCGGTGGGGTCCTCCCGGAGTGCGACTGTCCCCGTGGTGGATCCCTCCCGTGGTGCTAGCTCCGGGCGTGCGACTCCGGCATCTGGAGCGGTGAGGGCCTCCAGGTCCAGGAGTTCCTCCCGATCAGGGAGAGCTCCGACCCGGGAAACGCCCGCGGCTGTGGCAAGTCCTGGGAGTCCTCCCAGAGCTCCTACGCCGACCGTGGCCAGCCCGGATCGTCCGGGAAAGAGGTTCCGCGCAAGCTGGTGCGTGAGCCTCCCAAGGTAATTTTTCTTTTTTACCTCGATTATCTTTTTAATTGTAGCATCTGTTTGCTCAATTTCTTCGTTCTTCATCTGCAACGTTCCCAAGAAGGGGAGTGAAGCTCCACCCCCAGCCACAGTGTCTGAGGCTGCGAGGGCTTCTGCTCCAGCTCCGTTGCCGCCCCAAGCGGAGGCTGCGACAGCTCCGGCGCCGGCTGTCGTGGTCATGGACCTTGACTCGTCTCCGGAAGTTCCCGTGGTAGCGCCGGACCACGGGAATGAAGATGCGCCAGCGGCACTCGTCCCGGAAGTGGAAGCTCCGGGTCCTGGTGCTGCAGTAGTAGAAGCTCCGGCTGTTGAGCCGGAGGAAGTAGCAGTCCCGGCTTCGGAGTCGGACAGTGCTGAAGCCCCGGCGATTGAGCCGGAGGTGGCTGAAGCCCCGGCATGCGAGCCGGAAGTTGAAGTAGTTCCGGCAGTTGAGCCGGTTACTTCTGAAGCTCCGGTCGCAGAGCCGGTGATTGTTGGAGCGTCGGCCGCAGAGCCGGCGGCTGAAGAGGCGAGGGAGCTTGAGCCTCCCTCAGAAGAAGTGTCCCGGCCGGAGCCAGTGGAGGCGACGACGTCGATGGTACCTGTAGCAGAGCCAGAGTGCCTGAACGAAGTCGCCGGCCCCCAGCCTGAGGGGGCAAATGAAGACTTGGTGGCGGGACCTCCTTCGATGGCGACTGAGGCCATCCCGGAGGAGGGTCCTAGCGCTTTGGAAGCTCGGGGTTCCACTCTCGTAGAGTGGGACCCAATTTTTGTAAGTGAAGACCCGCTGGAACCAGCGGAAGAGATCCCAGCAGGTCCGGAGCCCATCCCGCTGTCGATGTCCATCGACAACGCCTTCTCCAGTCTACGTCAGGTCCAACTGGCCTTCTTCCACGACAGCAAGGCTCTTGAAGAGGAGCGCCAAACCCTTAGGCGGTGGCGTAATCGGCTCCACTTCGAGACTAAGCTGGCGCAGTCGAGGCTTGCGGATGACAAGGAATGGATCAGGCGGGAGAAGATCCGCCTGGAGCTCTGGGGTGAGCTGCTGGACGAGAGGGAGAGCATGACTCACGCCCTCGACGCTCAATCCCGGGAGTTCCATGACCAAGCTAAGGCTGCTAACGACGCGGCCAATGCTCGGTTTGATCAGCTCGAGGCCATCAGCACCGCACTCATCAAGCGCCGAGAGGCACTTGAAGGGAGGGAAAGACGGCTCGAGGATGAGGAGCAAAAACTCCTAGAGCTACGGGATGACGTCTTGCGACGGGAAGAAGAGCTCGCTGAGAAAACAGCTCTGGCGGACAAGGGCCTCGAGGAGCGCACTAAGAAATTGGAAGAGCGCTGCCTCGAGGAAGAGGAGAAGACCTGGGTGCGGGGGCAGGAACTCTACGAATACGAGTGTGCCCTTGTCGCCCGGGAGAAGAAAGTGGAGGCTAGGGAGAAGGACCTGGTCGACCGCCGGAACAAGATCCACCTCCGGGAGGAGGAGCTCGGAAGACTTGAGAAGCGGGTTGCTGCGAAGATCCAGCAAAACGCCAAAGAAGTTGAGCGCCTCGCCCGCGAGAATTCGAAGCTGACGGCGGCCCGGAGATCCCTGGAAGAGATGAAGAACTTGAGGAAGGCGGACTCCCTGCAGATTTGGGAGTTCCTGGGCAAGGTCGACGACGCGCTGACGCCGATGGGTTTCAGCCCCGTGCACCCGGATGATCCGGAGCCGGAGCCTGACCTCGCGTTGCAAGCGTTGAGCGCCGCAGGCAGCAAGCTCTCCAAGGTGGGCGATGTCATCGCGGACCAGCTGGAGGTCGAGGGGCAATCCCTGGCTAGGAACGTCACAGAATATGTGTTGACGTGCTACACCAGCCGGAACTCTCGATTTCCTCTGGACCCGGTGCTTGAAGGCCCCGTCGAAGGAGAAGGCGAAGCTACCCGAGCCCGCGTGTCGGAGGTCGCCCAGAAAGTCGCCGAGTTATTCCATAGGGTCTAGGACCGTCTCTTTTAGCCTTTACTTGTATCTTCTCTTCTTCCTCAATTTTGTAATCCCTTGTCTCCAGATGTAATCTCCGGTCTTCAGATGAAATGAAATCCCCAATTTTTTGCGAATTTCATTCTTTAATTTCATTCTTTTGTCTTCAACATCTTTATCTTCACTTGGCCCCCTGGTAGATGTGCACAATTTGATTGTGGGCATGTACCAAAAGGATGTTGAGTTTTGTTGAAGACGAATTTGCTTCGAACTTGTGGAATTTAGGTCCGAAGTTTTTGATAGTGAAGGTCCCCTGAAGTTGTCGGAGCTTAGAAGCTCCGGCACTGTCCATCGCTGGAGCTTAGTAGCTCCGGCAATAGCCTCTATCAACACGTTGAGCGTCGATAGTTAATACTCCAAGGTGTCGGAGCTTAGCAGCTCCGGCAATGACCTTTGCCACACTTGGTTTGTTGGCAACAGACTCCAGTGACGGGGTCTTCTTACCATCTTTTAATCAACGCCGACGGTTGACGCCCTGGTGGGAGTCGGAACTTGGTTAGCTCCGGTTTTTCTCCATCAACGCAGGGTTCATTTTTCCTGCACACTTAAGCCAAGAAAAATAGTAAAATTTGTTCCTTGTTTATAACTTCGTCGCGGCTTACGGTTCTTAAGAAAATTTTAAGTTGAACACGATTTTTAATACGACTGGATGAATTGTCTTTTCTTTTAGACCCAATTGTCCATGGACCCACCTTACTTCGGCCTGCCGGGATGTAGGTAGAGTGGCGTACTTAGGGTGCTTGACTAGGCTAAGTCGATAGCGCACTCCAGCCCTAGAATGGCTTGGCGGCTTTCAGGCGAGTTGGCCACAGACGATATTTAAATCCAAAAAATCTGACAATTCAACTCGAATCGTATGTAAACCGGTCAAACTAGAACTTCTTAAGAATTGCACGTTTCTGTTATAGACAAGAAAGAGAAAAATAAAAATGTCGAGCCTATGCAAAGATGAATGCACGTGGAGTCTATTTCACATGAAGATGTCTTTCATTATAGGTTCGGGGTACAGGGGAAACAAGTACACTCTTAGGGTACGGAACCAGGCTAAGCGTGTTTGGTTTCTCGTTTGACCCAGGGTAGTTAGCCACACTTTTAGTCCGGAGACTGTGTCAAGTGTTGCATGAGCTTTTCAAACCTTTCGGGAAAGGTCCGGCTGCTCTCCCGGAGGAACTACCCGACTCTGTACAATGACTCTATAACATACATTTCAAGTTACTTAAGACTCCCCTCCGTGAAATTAAGTGTAGAACTTACGGAGGTGCTCGATGTTCCAAGGATTTGGGAGAGGTGTCCCATCCTCGGTAGCCAAGCGAATGCTTCCGGGACGGGATACTTTGATCACTTGAAAGGGCCCTTCCCAGCCGGGGGAGAGTTTGTTTTGCCCTTCTCTGGATAGTATTCTCCGTAGCACCAGATCGCCTTCCTCGACCTGTCGGTTGTGTACATGCCGCTGGTGATAGCGCCGTAGAGCTTGGCGGTATCGGGCATTCCGAACAGCTGCTTGGCACCTTCCCTCCTCGAGGAGGTCTAGGTCTTCGCGCCGGAGCTGGTCCTGCGCGGCTTCGTCGAAGGTCCGGACTCGGAGGGAACCCAAGGTGATTTCCGGAGGAAGGATCGCTTCAGCTCCGTACACCAGAAAGAAGGGTGTTTCTCCGGTTGCTCGACTTGGAGAAGTCCTGTTGGCCCATAGAGTGGGCGGAAGCTCTTCGATCCAATTGGCTCCGTGCTTTTTCAAGCGCTCATAAGTGCGTGTTTTGAGTCCTTTAAGGATCTCTGCGTTTGCTCTCTCGGCTTGTCCATTGCTGGCAGGATGAGCTACGGAAGCGTAGCAAACTTGTATGCCGAGGTCTTCGCAATATCCTTGAAATGCGGAGCTTGTGAATTGAGTCCCATTATCAGTGATGATCTTATTTGGGACTCCGAATCTGCTCACAATGGATTGTATAAAATTGATTGCAGATTGTTTGTTGATCGTCACAACGGGAGTAGCTTCCGGCCACTTGGTGAACTTGTCGATGGCGACGTACAGGAACTTGTAACCTCCGACGGCTCTTGGGAAGGGTCCCAAGATGTCCATCCCCCACACAGCGAAAGGCCATGTGGGAGGTATCATTTGTAAGGACTGAGCAGGTGTATGAATTTGCTTTGCATGGAATTGGCATGCTTTGCATTTCTTCACCAGCTCAGTGGCATCCTGGAGCGCTGTAGGCCAGTAGAAGCCGTGCCGAAAGGCTTTTCCGACCAGCGTGCGGGAAGATGCGTGGTTCCCACACTCGCCTCCATGGATTTCTGCGAGGAGCTCGCAGCCTTCTTCCCTTGTGATGCATCGCATTAGGATGCCGTTGGCACCGCGCCGGTAGAGATCCCCTTCTACCAACGTGTATCTTTTAGCCAATCTGACTACCCGATCAGCGGATACATCATCGTCAGGAAGGATGTTGTCTTTCAAGTAGTTCCGGATCTCCGAGATCCATGCATCGGAACTAACTTGAGCATTTGAGTCTTGCGTGCTGGGTTGCTCGGAGCTTCCGGCAGCACCTACGACCCTTGATGGTTGCCATGGTAACAGGGACATCGGGACCGTCAGCTTCAGGATGCTGATCTCGCCCCCTTCGTTCAGTTCGGCAGGCTGAACTGTGGGTTTTGACAACCTCCGGACAAAGGTTCCGTCAGGAGCCGGAGCTCCAGTTGACGCCTTGGTCGAGAGTTCGTCAGCTTCAGCGTTGTGAGCACGCTGAACATGGTGAAGGTCTAGGACTTCGAAGTCCTTCTGAAGCCTCTGGACTTCAAGGAGGTAAGCAGTCAGCTGGAGATTATTGCAGGAGCATTCACCCTTCACCTGCTTGATGACGAGTTGTGAATCTCCTTTGACCAGCAATTGATTGACACCGTATGATAGTGCCACCTTTAATCCATAGATGAGTGCTTCGTACTCCGCCATGTTGTTGGTTGTCTTGAAGTCAAGGTGTACCATGTATTTCACCTTCTCCCCAGTTGGTGCGAGGAGAAGGATTCCAGCTCCGGCTCCCTACTTCTGCATGGAGCCGTCGAAATAAAGGGTCCAGTAAGGCTTAGTGAAGGTTGGAACTTGAGGTTCCGTTTTCTGCTCGCTGGGGCCCCCAGGGTTTAATGGAGAGGGAGTCCATTCTGCCACGAAATCTGCCAACGCTTGACTCTTGATTGCTTGTCTCGGAATGAATTCAAAGATCGAATTCAGCCAATTCCGCTGCCCACTTTGCAATATTCCCAGTTGAATTGGGATTATGCAGGATCGCTCGAAGTGGATATGAGGTCACCACCGAGACTTTGTGAGCTTGGAAATAGTGTCGAAGCTTCCTTGAGGCAATAAGAACTGCATAAAGCAGTTTATGCACCTCTAGGTATCGAGTCTTGGCATCATGTAACACTTCACTGATGAAGTATACCGGGCGTTGAATGGTCCGGACCCTCCCGGAGGGGTCCGGAGCTTCCTCTTCATTGATCCGGACCCTCTTGGAGGGGTCCAGACTCTCTTCAGGGACCTCCGGGTTCTGGGTGGAGGAACCCGGAGCTTCTTCAGAAATGACCTGGACCCTCTTAGAGGGGTCCGGGTCCTCTGAAGTGGCTTCTTGTGGGTTTGAGTCTGGGAACTGGGACCCAGACTCGCTTTCAGGAACCTCCGGACCCTCCCGAAGGGGTCTGGATTCCTGAGTATTAGGTAGTTCCGATCTCTCCGCAACCAGAACCATACTGACGACTTCGTCAGTAGCTGAAATGTAAAGCAACAAAGGCTCACCAGGGTTCGGAGCTACCAGGACTGGTAGGGTGGTGAGGAACTCTTTCAGCTCCTGGAATGCCTTCTCTGCTTCTTCAGACCATTGGAATGGTCCGGACTTCCTCAGTAACTTGAAGAAGGGAAGTGCTCTTTCCGCCAGTCTTGAAATGAACCGGCTAAGGGCTGCTAGACATCCAGTTAATTTTTGGACGTCTTTGATGCGGGTTGGTGGCCGCATGTCTTCAATGGCTTTTATCTCCGCCGGATTAGCCTCTATGCCCCGGTGACTTACCAGGAAACCAAGAAGCTTTCCGGAACTAACCCCGAAGACGCACTTGTTTGGGTTTAGCTTCGTGCGGGTGGCCCGCAGCTTGTCGAAGACAGCCTGCAAGGTGTCCAAGAGGGACTCCTTGTTTTTGACTTTGACCACGATGTCATCGACGTACACTTCCACTATGTCTCTGATGAGTTCTTCGAAAGTTTTGTACATAGCTCGTACAAAAGTTGAAGCTGCATTCTTGAGACCAAACGGCATGGTTGTGTAACAATACAATCCATCCACTGTGATGAATGAAGTATGCTCTTCATCCTCCCTAGACATCCTGATTTGATGATATCCAGAATATGCGTCTAGAAAACACAGTAACTCGCACCCGGAGGTGGAATCCACTATCTGATCTATTCTAGGTAGTGGGAATGGATCTTTTGGACATGCCTTATTCAGTGTGGTGTAGTCGATGCACATCCGAAGTTTCCCGCCGGCCTTGGGCACAACGACTGGGTTTGCCAGCCATTTTGGATGGTAGACTTCTCGGATAAATCCGGCTTCGAGCAACTTCTTCACTTCTTGTCGGATGAAGTTTTGTCGCTCTACAGATTGCTTCCGAGGTTTCTGATGCACAGGCCGAGCGTCGGGGTAAATCTTCAGATTGTGCTCAATCACTTCCCTGGGGATCCCAGGCATTTGTGACGGTTGCCAAGCAAATACGTCAACGTTAGCCCGGAGGAAAGTGATGAGCGCGAGTTCCTATTTGTCATTCAACCCACCCGATATGCGGGTGGTTTGAGTGACATCGGAACCAATTTGGACGACTTTGACGGGGATGTCGGTGTCGCCGCTTGGCTGCACACGGGGAGCAGAGGTTGAGCCTCGTTGCCGAATGCTCGGAGGTTTTGGAGCTTGCCCCTGTCTGGAGTCCTCCTCTTGCGCAGTGGTGAGTGCATGGAGCTCCTCCAGAGCAGTTACTCCGGCGGTGCGATCTCCACGAATCCGGAGAACGCCTGCTGGTGTTGGCATCTTCAACACCAAGTATCCATAATGAGCAGCTGCCATAAATTTGTATAGGGCAGGTCTACCCAAGATGGCGTTGAATGGTAAGTTGATCTGAGCGACGTCGAAGACCAACTTCTCGGTGCGGTACTTCTCCCGTGTCCCGAAGGTAACGGGGAGAATTATAGCTCCGAGTGGGGTAATGGCCCCCGGACCTACTCCGGAGAATGGTCGAGAGGGCTGAAGATCCGAAGGTCGAAGCTGAAGTTTGGTAAAAGCTTCAAAGCTTATAAGGTTCAACCCCGAACCTCCATCCACCATAACATGATGGAGCTGGATGTTGTTGATGGTGGGAGATACCATCAAGGGTAATTGGCCAGCTCCGACCATGCTTTGAGGACAGTCCGAAGCATCAAAAGTGATGGGTGTGTCCATCCACTTTTGATGTGGCTCCGGTCTAGCTGTAGGAGCTACAGCAGCCATATCCCGCCGCATAGTCTTGATGACACGACGAGAAGTGATGTCCCATGATCCACCAAAGATGGTGTTCATGGTTTTCCGACGCTCGTTGTCGGAGACGTCGGAGTCATCGTTGACGGAGGTGTAGACAGCTTTCAGGACCTTTTTGGGGTCCTGAAACCCTAACTCCTCTTCAGCCGGAGCTTCGTCAACCTTCTGTTTTCCCTCCCTCTGTCGGAAAGGAGACCCTTCCCGGCGCTTGTTGTAGCGCTCGGCAAGGTTTTGGACCTCCCGGCAGTCTTCCAGCCTGTGGCTGCCCGTTTTGTGAATGGGGCACCACATTTTGGATTTGCCGCCGTCTTCGGAAGACGGTCGAGGTCGCTTCTCAGGGCGTGGCCCCCGGCCACCAGGAGTTGCAGTGGCTGCAACGTTGGATGTGCCGGCCGACGGCTTCTTCTTGCCGTTGGTCTTCTTTTTCTTCTTGCCACTCCCGGAGGTAGCGGCTTCTTCTTTGGAGGATTTTTTGTGATCCTCCAAGGCTGGTTTGGAGTGCATTTCACGACCCTCCGCAGCTCTGGCACATCTGTCTGCCAAGCTGAAGAGCTCCGTGATGCTGGTGATCTCTTTGATCGCCAGCTTCTCCAACATCTTCTTGTCTCGTACACCCTGTCTGAATGCCACAATAACAGAAGCGCTTGAGATAGAAGGGATTGTGTTGCGTACCTGAGAGAACCTCTGGATGAATGACCGCAAAGATTCTCCCCCTTTTTGCACGACCGCAAAAAGGTCCAGTTCAGTGCCCGGTCGGGTGTATGAACTCCCGAAGTTGGCAGTGAACTGACGACACAGCTCCTCCCAACTGTCAATAGAGTTGGGTGGAAGGCTCATAAACCAGGACCTGGCGGTCCCAGTTAAGGCCACTGGAAAGTAGTTGGCCATTACGGCCTCGTTTCCTCCAGCTGCTAAGATTGCAGTGGAGTATATCTGCAGAAATTCTACGGGGTTGACAGTCCCGTCGAATTTTTCTGGCAAGTGTGGCCGGAACTTCTGTGGCCATCTAACCATGCGCAGGTGCATGGCTACGGCGGAACAGCCTCCTCCTACTCCTTCCAGAGTAGAAAGGTCTTGAGCATCCCGTCTTTCTCGAGCTCGCTCGATATGGACACGGCCATCCTGTTGGCGGTATCGGCGATCAAGCTCCGCCCGGAGGTCGTGTGTCGAAAGCCGAGATACCGTATGGGTGCGTCGTGCCCCAGAGGGCAACGACGTCACTTGCTGTGACGCAGCTCGTCTTCGGTTGTTGGAGACATGCGGACCAAGTCTTCCAGACAACGTCCGTCGCTGCGACGGGGCTCGCCCTGAAGGAGGAGAACCCTGGTTGTTGAGGCGTTCGGCTGCTGCTGCGACCAAATGCTCAACATCAGCCCTCCATTGCTCCATAGCATCTTGTGATGCATCTGGAGGTGGTGGTCGCTGGAGAAGAGCACGCGCTGCATGGAGCGCGTGTTCTGGGTTGTCACGATTTGCCGGCGCAGTATGTGACGCCAGCGCACCATCATGTTGCCCGGCACGTCTTGCCGGAGAAGATGGTGGTGGTGGGAGCGTAACTCCTGCTGGTGCTGAGGCTCCCGCCGGTGGCTGCATGTTGGAGGGATTGCCTCCGACAGCCTGAGCAGCAGGTTGCCCGTTGGATGATCCAGCCGCAGAATTCACCATTCTTAAAAATCTCAGGCGCCCCTACCTGGCGCGCCAACTGTCGACTGTTGGAGTCGGCAGATCTCCTGACACTACCAAAGTGTTGAAGGAGTTTGTAGTTCGGTGTGGGCGCGCGGAGACTCAAGAAGGTGAATCACGATTTGACACGAGAGACACTGTGGTTTACGTGGTTCGGGCCGCCTGAGCGTAATACCCTACTCAACGGGTGTGTGTGTGTGTTGTATTAGCTTGTGTGCCTGAGAACGTTCCAGAGCCCCCTTCGTGTATCGTCGGTCTGTCCTTTTATAGTACAAGGACAAACCGTTACAAGCTAGCCTGGCCCGACATGTGGCCCCGGCGGTTACTAGTATTGATACACGATTAATTGTTGTTAATAACCCTGTAACGGGCCCCGACAGTGCCGTTACAGGTGTTAAGATTATCCGATTAAGTGTCATTAACATGGAATTAATGACAATTAATTGGGTCTTGAAGTCCGCGGCTATCCTTTGACGGTCCGGAGTCGTTACAACGTCTTCCGGAGGTTTGAGGCGGCCAGCTCCGACGTTTGGACATGTGGCAGCTCCGGAGCTTGCTTGTGGGAAGCGGGAAGCTCCGGGGTGGCCTGGCACGTGTCAGGACCGGAGCTTCTCTCGGTCAGGGGTTAAGTCCGGAGGTGCCGTTTCGGTACCTAGCCCGGAGCTTCACCCTTGTGGGTAGTAGCTCCGGTCTGGCAGTACACGTGGCAACCTAGGGGTTAACCATGTTGGAGGAGCAGGTCCGGTTATGTCTGACAAGTGGGCCTCCGAGGATCTTCAATTTGAGTAGACGTCCTTCCCTTGAGATCTTTGTAACCTCAGGGGGTGTATGGTTTGTAGGGTACCGACAGTATCATTTGTAGAGGTTGAGCTGGTGTGTGAATTTGGTTTGCATGAAACTGGCATGCTTCACATTTTTCACTAGCTCGGTTGCATCCTGGAGTGCTGTAGGCCAGTAAAAACCATACCGAAAGGCTTTACCGACCAGCGTGCGGGAAGACGTGTGGTTCGCACACTCGCCTCCATGGATTTTCGCGAGGAGCTCGCGACCTTCTTCCCTTATAATGCACCGCATTAGGATCCCCTACTACCAGTGTGTATCTTTTAGTCAATCTGACTATCCGGTCAGCGGATACATTGTCTTCAGGAAGGAAATTGTCTTCCAAGTAGCTCTGGATCTCCGAGATCCATGCATCGGAGCTAACTTGAGCATTTGTGTCTTGCGTGCTGGGTTGCTCGGAGCTTCATGCAGCACCTACGACCTTTGATGGATGCCATGGTAACAAGGCCATCAGGACTACCAGGTTCGAGATGCTGGTCTCGCCCCCTTCGCTCAGTTCGGCAGGCTGAGCTGTTGGTCTTGACAATCTCCAGATGAAAGTTCCGTCGGGAACCGGAGCTCCGGTTGAAGCTTTCATCGAGAGTTTGTTGGCTTCAGCGTTGTTGAGACGCTGGACATAGCAAAGATCCAGGACGTCGAAGTCCCTCTGAAGCTTCTGGACTTCAAGTAGATATGCATCTAGTTGAGGGTTGTTGCAGCAGCACTCATCTTTGACTTGTTTTATAATGTGCTGCGAGTCACCCTTTACCGACAGCTGCTTGACACCATATGATAGTGCCACCTTGAGCCCATAGATTAGTGCTTCATACTTCGTCATGTTGTTGGTCGCCTTAAAGTCAAGGTGAACCATGTATTTGACCTTCTCCCCGGTCGGAGCGAGGAGAAGGACTCCAGCTCCAGCCCCCTGCTTCTGCACGGAGCCATCGAAGTAGAGAGTCCAGTGAGGCTCAGTGAAAACCGGGACCTTTGGTTCCGGCTTCTGCTCACTGGGGCCCCCAGGATTTGATGGAGAGGGGGTCCATTCCGCCACGAAGTCCGCCAGTGCTTGACTCTTGATTGCTTGTCTTGGGACGAATTCAAGGTCGAACTCGGCCAATTCCGCTGCCCACTTTGCAATATTTCCAGTAGAGTTGGGGTTATGCAAGATTGCACGCAGTGGATAGGAGGTTACCACTGAAATCTTGTGAGCTTGGAAGTAATATCGAAGCTTCTTAGAGGCAATAAGAACTGCATAGAGCAGCTTATGCACCTCCAGGTACTGAGTCTTGGCGTCATGGAGTACTTCACTGATGAAGTACACTGGGCGTTGTACTGTCCGGTCCCTCTCGAAGGGTCCCGGAGCTTCCTCCTCATCAACCCGAACCCTCCCGGAGGGGTCCGGACCTTGTTCGGGGACCTTCAGGTTCTTGCTTGAAGAACTCGGAACTTCTTTTGAAGTGACCCGGACCTTCCCGGAGGGGTCCGGATCTTCTTGTTCAGCAACAGCAACTCCTTCATTTGAAGGAGGTTGATCCTCTGGCGTTTCGTCTTGAGGATCTTGGTCTGGGGGCTGGGACCAGACTCGCCTTCGCGTAGCTCCGGACCCTCCCGAAGGGGTCTAGCTGCCTGAACTGGAAATGGTCTAGTCTTTCCACAACCAGGACCATGCTGACAACTTCGTCAGTTGCCAAAATGTAAAGCAGAAGTGGCTCACCAGGATTCGGAGCTACCAAAGTCTGTAGAGTGGTGAGGAGCTGCTTTAGCTCTTGGAAAGCCTTTTCTGCTTCTTCAGATCATTGGAATGGTTCGGACTTCCTCAATAACTTGAAGAAGGGTAGCGCCCGTTCTGCTAGTCTTGAGATGAACCGGCTGAGGGCAGCTAGACATCCAGTCAGCTTCTGGACGTCCTTGATGCGAGCTAGTGGTCGCATGTCTTCAATAGCTTTAATATTCGCCGGATTGGCTTCTATTACTCGGTGGTTCACCAAGAATACAAGAAGCTTTCCGAAGCTAACCCCGAAGACACACTTGTCCGGGCTCGCGCGTGTGATTCTCAACTTGTCGAAGACAGCTTGCAAGGTGTCAAGGAATGACTCCTTGTTCTTTATCTTGACGATGATGTCATCAATGTACACTTCCACTATGTCTCTGATGAGCTCTCCAAAAGTTTTGTACATAGCTCGTACAAACGTTGAAGTAGCGTTTTTGAGACCGAATGGCATGACAGTGTAACAATATAATCCATCTACTGTGATGAAGGAAGTATGCTCTTCATATTTCCTAGACATTCTGATTTGATAATACACAGAATATGCGTCTAGGAAATACAGTAATTCACACCTAGAGGTAGAATCCACTATCTGATCTATTCTAGGTAGTGGGAATGGATCCTTTGAACATGCCTTATTTAGTATAGTGTAGTCGATACACATCCGAAGCTTCCCGCCGGCCTTTGGTACAACGACTGTGTTTGTCAGCCATTTTGGGTGGAAGACTTCTCGAATGAATCCAGTTTCGAGCAACTTCTTCACTTCTTGATGTATGAAGTTATGTCGCTCTACTGATTGCTTCCGAGGCTTTTAATGTACAGGTCGGGCGTCGGGATAAATCTTCAGATTGTGCTCAATTACTTCCCTAGGGATCCCAGGCATTTGTGACGGTTGCCAGGCAAACACGTCGACGTTAGCCCGGAGGAAAGTGATGAGCGCAAGTTCCTATTTGTCATTTAGACCTCCCAATATACGGGTGGTCTGAGCGGTGTCGGGACCAAGTTGGACAGCTTTGACGGAAATGTCGGTGTCGCCGCTTGGTTGCACGCGAGGTGCGGATGTTGAGCCTCGATGACAAATGCTCGGGGTTTTCGGAGCTTGCCCCTTTCCGGATTCTTCCTCCTGCGCTGTAGCAAGCGCATGGAGTTCTTCCAAAGCAGTAACTCCGGCGGTGCGATCTTCGCGGATCTGGAGAACGCGTGAGGGTGTTGGTATCTTCAACACCAAGTAGCCATAATGAGCAGTAGCCATGAATTTGTACAAGGCTGGCCTGCCCAAGATGGTGTTGAATGGTAAGTTGATTTGCGCTACGTCGAAGATCAACTTCTCAGTGTGGTAGTTCTCTCGGGTCCTGAAGGTCACCGAGAGAGTAATAGCACCGAGTGGAGTTATGGTCCCCGGACCTACTCCGAAGAAAGGTCGAGAGGGGCGAAGATCCGAAGGTCGGAGCTGAAGCTTGACGAAAGTTTCGAAGCTTATAAGGTTTAGCCCCGAACCTCCGTCTACCATCACGTGGTGGAGCTGGATGTTGTTGATGGTCGGAGATATCATCAATGGGAGTTGGCCAGCTCCGATCATGTTTCAAGGGCAGTCTGAAGCATCAAAGGTGATGGCAGTGTCCATCCACTTCCGGTGCGGCTCCGCCCTGTCGGTGGGAGCTACTGAGTACATGTCCTGCCGCATTGTCTTGAGGACACGGCGGGAGGTTGAAAGTGCATCTAGGATCCCCGTGGGTTTTGGATGATTGATGACGACAATTAAGTAACTAATGAGCTCAGTGATCTTAATCACAGGTGTGGACTCAAGTGGAATCAGAAACCCTCAAAAGGGAAAAGGATGAAAACGGCGGTGTCAACTCGAAAAGAAGAAACTAGGGTTTCTAGCGTGTCGAGTTTAGACTAGCCATATATATATGAGGGTGTGTGTGTAAAGTGCATTGAGATCAAGTTGGGAGCTCAAAGTGGTTTAGAGATCAAAACCTTTTGAGAGAAGAGTGTTAGAGTGGTCTGGCAGGAGAGGCCGGACTAGTCCGTGCTGGTGGTCGGACTAGTCCGCTCCTGGCCGGCCTAGTCCGTTTTCAGGCGGACCATAAGGGTCTGACTGACTTCGGACTAGTCCGTAGTGGGACGGACTAGTCCGGAGTAGTCATGGAGTGGGTTTTCGGGACTAAGTCCTAAAACCACGGACTTGTCCGTTTTAGTCCGGACCAAGAGGTTCTGACTGAGATCGGACTAGTCCGGATTGGTGAGAGTTAGGTGCTTCAGCGACTATGTCTGGGAGGCCGAACTAGTCTTCCCTGGGGGCCGGACTAGTCCGTGGTCTCCAGACTAGTCCATTTTCACACGGAACAAAAGGTTCTGTGTGAGATCGGACTAGTCCGGTTTGGACCGGACTAGTCCGTTATGAAGTAACCATTTGAATTTGAGTTTCGGCGGGTAGCGTGACGATTGCCGCGCAGTGTGGCAGTTGTCAGGGACGTCAGTGGTCCCAAAGGTCGGACTAGTCTGGGCCACAGGTCGGACTAGTCCGCCCATCTGCTGAGGTCAGCAATATGGGTTGGAAACCTCTATAAATAGAGGATCCCCGGTTTCATTTGAATAACTTTGAAACCCTAGCGCCGCCACAGCAAACTTTGAGCCTTCAAAAGTCTCTTTCTTGCCTACCTTCCCTCTAAAACTAATTCTTATGTGGATTAGGGTTTGGTGAGGTGAAGAAGAGGAAGAACACCGCTCTAGGCTCTCGATTTGATCTCTTGCACTTGTCGAATCTTTGTGATATGTGGATTGAGTTGTTATTTGTGATTTGTGATCATATTTGTGGTGGGAGCCTCAGATTGTGAGAAGCCCCAACGAATCTTGTATTCACCCTTGTGATAGTGGAGAACCAAGTTAGGCCCTTGTGGTAAACTTGGTAAGGGAAGGGTTGTTGAACCCGGTCCTTCGTGGACTCCTCAACGGGGACGTAGATCTCGTGTCACTCAACCCTTCTTTGTGGCAAATTGTGTTGATCGGAGTGCATATCCCGAAGAATGAAGAAGACATCACTCCGGAGCAAGCCGTGCTCCTTCACCACAATGCCCAAGCGGTCGGAGTGATCATCTCGTCTCTCTCAAGAGATGAGTTCAACCGAGTAGATGGACTTGAGGTGGTCAAGGATATTTGGGACACCCTCAAGACGGCTCATGAAGGCAACCAAGTCGTGAAGGAAGCAAAGATTGAGCTCATTGAAGGAGAGCTCGGGAGGGTTGCCATTATGGATGGTGAATCTCCTCAGGAGATGTACAACCGCCTAAAGCTGCTTATCAACAAGAGTAGATCTTATGGCTGCACCAAGTGGACTGACCACGAGGTGGTGAAGAGGATGATTCGGACATTCATGCCTAGAAACGTCTCTCTTTGCTCCATGATACGAGAAAGCTCGGGGTTTGCTCAAATGATCCCGAAGGAGATTCTAGGAAGGATCATTAACCATGAGATCATGGAGAAGGAGATGCTCTTCTACAACGACCTCCAAAGATTCACCGCCTCGAAGATGAAGGATGTTGCACTCAAAGCGACATCCTCCTCAAAAGAGCAAAAAGAAGATGATGAGGAGAGTCTCGACACCGATGAGGAAGAGGCCCTCTTCATCAACAAGTTCAAGAGGATGATGAGAAGAAGAAAAGGAGGATACAACCACGAGAGCAAGGGCAAGGAAAAATTGAAGGCCAAAACAAAGAGAGCTTGCTATAATTGTGGCGAGTACGGGCACTTCATTGTGGATTGCCCACACGAAGAGGACAAGAAGAAGGAGGGCAAGCCTCAAGAAAAGAAATACTTCAAAAAGAAGAGGCCCTCCGGTCATGCTCATTTGGACAAGGAATTAGACTCTAACGATGAGTCCTCTGAAGACGAGGAGAAGATGGCAACCATAGCTATCGGGAGGAGCTCTAAGAGAAGCAAGCTTTTCCCAAACCTAAACGACCACAAGCCAACTTGCCTCATGGCGAAAGAAGGAAGGATAAATGTTACTTCTCGCTCATCTTCCTCCATATCCTCTCATGATGAATTTGATAGTGCTAGTGAAAATGAACACATGTTTAAGGATATAAGTAAGAGCACTTTGCGTAGAATGAAATTGCTCTCGGATGAAATTTTTGAAAAGGAGGAGCTCATACATAGGCAAGAGGACATGCTTATCCATGAAAAAGAGAGATTTCAAGAGCTCATTGAGCTCCTTGAGAGAGAAGAGCAAGGCATTAGAACATGAACTTGCTCTAAGTAAGAAAACATGCTCAAGTCTTGAGGAGACAACCATTAGGCTCAAGGACGAACTTGGCAACTTGGCAAAAGTTAACAAGATCCTTGAAACTCAAGTTGAGTGCAGCCTCTTCCTCCAAAAGCTCACCCTCCTCAAAGGTTGCATCCGAAACAATCTCCACTTGCAAATGTTCAAACTTGATTCTTAAATTAAAGGGTGAGCTTAAGTTAACTCAATACAAACAAGCACCTAAGGGTGACATCTTTGACAAAGAGAAGGTGGCGTATGCACGAAGTGCATACACCAACACAAGACCTCCCTATGTCAAAGATGGTCTTGGTTATACTAGAGGCGGAAAGCAAAATACTAAAACCTCCAAGTATGACAAAGACTTGATTGTCTTTGTCAAGGGAATCACATCCCCAACTAAAATTGGGAAGAACATTCCAACTAGCAACAATGTGCCTAAAACTGAATCACATCATTTCTTTCATGATTTTGATGCATCTTATGTTCTAATGAGGAACAAGTATGGCAAAGTCTTTGCTAAATATGTTTGGCCACTCCGCAAGAGCTCCAAGCCTTGCGTGTGGGTGCCGAAGTGCCTCACTACTAACATCAAAGGACCCAACTCCGCTTGGGTACCTAAAAGGAAGGCATAATCTTCTTTTATAGGCATACTCCTCCGGTGGATCCAAATGGGTGCTCGATAGTGGATGCACCAACCACATGACCGGGGAGAGGAAAATGTTCGTGGAGTATGAAGAAAACGATGATCCAAGTGAAGGGATCTTCTTCGGGGACAATAGCTAAGGGGAAATCCTTGGCTCCGGTAAAATTGCTATTTCTCTCCAACATACTCTTTCTCACGTTTTGCATGTTGATTCTTTAGACTATAACCTTTCGTCTATATCACAACTATGTGGCAAAGGTTATAATTGTGGTTTTACTAATGAGGGCGTGAGCGTCCTTAGGAGAAGTGATGACTCAATCGTCTTTAAAGGTGTGCTCAAAGGAAAGATTTATCTTGTGGATTTTACCGCTGATAAAGCCCAACTTGACACATGCTTAATGGCGAAAACCAACATGGGATGGCTTTGGCATAGAAAGCTAGCCCATGTTGGGATGAGGAACTTACAAAAACTTCTCAAGGGCGAGCACATTCGTGGTTTGAAGGATGTTGCCTTTGAAAAGGATAGGTTGTGTAGTGCTTGTCAAGCGAGGAAGCAAGTGGGAGCTCAACACCCCTCCAAGAACATCATGACAATGACAAGGCCTTTGGAACTGCTACACATGAACATTTTCGGGCCAATAACCTACATTAGCATTGGCGGTAACAAATATGGTATTGTTATTGTTGATGATTTTTCTCGTTTCACTTGGGTATTTTTCTTGCATGATAAGGATGAGACTCACGGTGTCCTCAAGAGGTTCTTGAGGAGAGCTCAAAATGAGTTCACCTCAAGAATCAAGGCTATAAGAAGCGACAACGGCTCCGAGTTCAAGAACACTCAAGTGGAAGAGTTCTTAAATGAGGAGGGCATCAAGCATGAATTTTCAGCTCTCTACCCCCCTAAACAAAATGGGGCGGCGGAACGAAAGAATAGAACACTCATTGAGATGTCAAGGACGATGCTTGATGAGTATAAGACATCGGACCGGTTTCGAGCGGAGGCGGTTAACACCGCTTGCCACGCCGTGAACTGATTGTACCTCCACCGCCTCCTCAAGAAGACCCCCTACGAGCTTCTAGTTGGTAAGAAACTCAATGTATCTTACTTTCGTGTCTTTAGGAGCACATGCTATATTCTCAACAAGAAGCTTAGGACTTCGAAGTTCGCTTCAAAGTCCGATGAAGGTTTCTTGCTTGGTTGTGATTCAAACACCCACACCTACCGTGTCTTCAACAAATCCTTCGGGATTGTTGAAATAGCACGTGACGTGGTGTTTGATGAAACTAATAGCTCCCAAGTGGAGCAAGTTGATCAAAGTGTGTTAGATCAAGAAGACTCTCCACAAGAAGCTCTTATGAGGATGGCACTTGGAGAATTCGTCCACAAGAACAACCTCAAAACTCAAGTGACCAACCACAAGAGGATGCAAGTCATCCCCCACGTGACCAAGTTGAAGATGGACAAATGGCACCTCAACATGATCAAGAAGACGAAAGTCAAGAGGGAAGCATACATCAAGGGGGAGACCAAGAAGAAGAAGAGGATGATGATGACTCAAGAGTTCAACCTCCACATCCTCGTGTGCATCAAAGTGTTCAACGGGATCACCCCGTTGACAACATCCTAGGAGACATTACTAAAGGGGTAACCACTCGTTCTCGTGTTGCTAACTTTTGTGAACATTACTCCTTTGTCTCTTCTTTGGAGCCTCATTAGGTTGAAGACGCATTGAGAGACCCGGATTGGGTGGTGGTCATGCAAGAGGAGCTCAACAACTTTGAGAGGAACAAAGTTTGGGAACTTGTCAAGCGTCCACAAGCAAATAATGTGGGCACCAAGTGGGTGTTCCGCAACAAGCAAGATGAGCATGGCATGGTGACAAGGAACAAGGCACGACTTGTGGCCACGGGGTACTCACAAGTCGAAGGTTTGGATTTTGATGAAACATTTGCTCCCATAACTAGGCTAGAGTCAATTTGTATATTACTTGCTTTTGCTACTCACTATGACTTTAAGCTCTACCAAATGGACGTCAAGAGCGCGTTCCTAAATGGTCCAATCAAGGAGGAAGTCTATGTGGAGCAACCACCAGGTTTTGAAGACCAAGACTTTCCAAACCATGTCTTCAAATTGCGTAAGGCTCTCTATGACCTCAAACAAGCTCCTAGAGCTTGGTACGAGTGCCTTAGAGACTTTTTGATTCAAAATAGTTTTAAGATAGGAAAAGATGACTATACTCTCTTTACAAAGCACTTTAATGATGATCTCTTTGTGTGCTAAATATATGTCGATGACATCATATTTGGTTCTACTAACAAAGTGTTTTATGATGAGTTTTCTAAGATAATAACAGAGAGATTTGAGATGTCCATGATGGGGGAGTTGAAGTTCTTTTTAGGTTTCCAAGTCAAGCAACTCAAAGAAGGCACGTTCATAAGTCAAACAAAGTACACTCAAGACATATTAAAGAAATTTGACATGGACAAGGCCAAACCCATCAAGACTCCAATGGCGACTAATGGACATCTAGACCTTAACGAAGATGGTCCAAGTGTGGACCAAAAGATATATCGTTTTATGATTGGTTCTTTGTTATATCTTTGTGCATCTAGACCCGATATTATGCTTAGTGTATGCATGTGTGCACGTTTTCAAGCTGCACCTAAGATGTGTCATTTGACTGCCGTTAAGAGAATTCTTAGATATTTAGTCCACACACCTAGCCTAGGACTTTGGTACCCCAAAGGATCCAAATTTAACCTTATTGGCTACTCCGATGCGGATTATGCGGGGTGCAAAGTTGATAGAAAGAGCACATTCGGGACATGTCAATTCTTGGGTAGATCCTTAGTGTCTTGGTCCTCCAAGAAACAAAACTCCATTGCTCTTTCCACAGCCGAAGCGGAGTATGTCTCGGCCGTAAGTTGTTGTGCACAACTTCTTTGGATGCGACAAACTCTAAGGGATTATGGTATAAACTTGCGCCATATTCCACTCCTATGTGACAATGAGAGTGCCATCAAAATAGCCCATAATCAGGTTGAGCATTCGAGGACAAAGCACATCGATATTAGGCACCACTTCTTGAGAGATCATTCTTTGAAGGGGGATATAGTGATTTCCCATATAATAACCGAGAACCAACTAGCCGATATATTCACCAAGCCCCTAGATGAGAAGCGTTTTTGTGAGCTTAGGAGTGAGCTCAATATCTTAGATTCTCAAAATGTGGCTTGAAACATGTACATCTGAATGTTTACTTTGCACCTTATTCAAAAGAACGTATGTGTTTGAAAAATTCATCTCTATCTCGATTTTCTCCAAAATATTTGAAAAATTATTGATTTTGTGAATTATGGTCATAGTTTGATTGTTGATTGCTTACTGACCATATTCATAAAGTTTTGTTGTGGTAATATGTCCAAAGGATCAACTATAGTGGCTAAAACTCAAATATATATATTTTCAGCCTTTTAGGACCGGACTAGTCCGCCCTATGGCCGAACAAGTCCGGATTCGGTCTGGTCCGGGTTCGGTCCGCTGACCGGACTAGTCCGGCCCCTATACCGGACTAGTCCGGCCCCTGAGGACTTAAACCCCCAGGAGGTGGCCCGACCCCTCCTCTCCTTCACACTTGCCTCCCTCTCTCCCTCACGCTCGAAAATCTCCACTTTTGGGTGATTTTCAATTTCCTCCACCAAAAACTGATTCCAATCCGTGCATTGGGCCCTTTGGAGGCGTGGGAGACTTTACCTAATCATTCCCGATGCGATCCATCCCCGATCTCGTCGATTTGTCAAGATTTGAAGAGGTATTCCTCTCTTTTCAAAAACTTTCCTCATTCTTGACTCATAGAGTTTTTATAGGTGCCTCTTCATTAAAGTATTTTCTAGTACCCTTGTGATCATAGCTTAGGAGTATTGCGACCTGATTCAACGATTTCTCGAAAAACCGTTAGGGTTAGGGTTTATCCTGTGTAACCCGTACTAGTCCGGTGCCAGGCGGACTAGTCCGGTTTACACAGGACAAACTCTAGCTTTGGCTGTTTCTCGTGATTTCTTTCGCATTATTCCACTTTCCTGACCTTCTATCTTATGCCTTCTTCCCGTTTCAACGGCAATGGCAGCTCCTCGCCGATCCGTTTCTCCTCCCACTGACCCCGAATGGGAGGCTGAGCAGCTTCGCCTTGGTGAGGAATGGGCACGGGCAGAGGTTGAGGCTACTAAGAAACACCTCGAGCAGCGAGAAAGAGGAAATGCAGCCAAGCAACAACAAGTCCTCGCAGCGTCTAAGGCCGCAGCTACGACCTACAATGAGGATGAGGCATTGGTTCGTGCCATGGAGGAGTCCCGCAAGGAGCTCCGAAAGAAGAAGCGAGAGGAGCGAGAAGCACACAACTCTCAGGCTGCCACATCACAAGTTTCTAAGCAGAACAGGCTAGTGACAATGGGAGAGAAGGAAAGGGCTAAGGAGCAAGCTCAAGAAGAGGTTGTTGAAAGCCAGATCGAGAGAGATCCAAAGAAGGGCAAGGCCCCAGCTCCTGTAGAGTACAAGAAAAAGAAGCCCTCTGTGAAGGTTCTGGGTAAGAAGGCCAAGGGTGTGGTCATAAATGAGAAGGGGCAGGCCAAATCCATTGGCCCCTTGGAGGTACACACTCCTAGAAGGAACCCTAATCGGCAGCGTGAGTTGGCTGCAAATGTCTTCCATGGGAAAGGAGCGGACAAGGCAAGAAAATTGCGAACTGAAAGAGTCTACAAGTATGAAAGGAGCACCGCTGACCCGAGGTTTTGGTGCGACTTCCATTGTGACTACTACCGTCTGGTCTACCAGACGATGAAGAAGCCTGTGATTGAAGCTCAATGGGTTGACTGGGACTATATGGCCGAGAAGCAGCACTCTGCTTTTGATGCGGTCATTGAGGCAGTTGAGCGTCATGAGCTCAAGGGCATAATGGGATTCAAGTATAACTGGAATGTTGAGGTCATCCTGCAGTTTTACTCTACCATCTACTTCACCACTCAAGGTGATAGAAGGATCATTTGGATGACTCATGGGGAGCAGTACTCAGTCACCTTTGCAGAGTTTGCCAGGATTCTCGGGCTTGAGGCTCATTTGGATCATGAGATCATTATTTCTAATCTCAAGGCCGTAGATAGAGATCAGACAGACTACATGTACCCCAGCCATGTGTCCTATGAGCCAGGGCTTGCTTGCAACATCAAGCCATTCTATAGCATCCTAAACCGGATTCTGAGGAGGACCATAGCACCCAAGGATGGTGATGCAGGGGTGATCCAAGGCAGCCTAAGGCACCTGCTCCTTCTTATTGATGGCGATGAGAAGTTCAATCTCGTAGACTACATCTTCGACGACATCTTCAACATCTCGCACACCCTCTCGCCCCATGGCACCTCCATCTCCACCTCCGCCTCAGTCGATGAGCGCTTTCTTCAAGTGCTTCAAGGCCATTTTTACCTCCTGCCGAAAGCAAGAAGTCCGCAATCAGTGGGCACGCAAGCGTCAAGAGAAGTATCTCAAGGCCGTGTGCGACAAGCTTGAGGTCCCCATGTCACCTCTGGAGGAGAGCGTTGGCGAGATCACTCCGTTCCCCGACTTCATCGCCGACGAGCTCGCCTAGTTCCATTAGGTCGGGAGCTCTTCCCGGGCAGGTCCCTCGGCACGGGTCTCCGATGACGACGAGGAGGACTATGAGGATCTAGAGGGCTCGGAGAGTGACGAGGCGGCGAACGACGAGGAGGACGATGACTAGTCGATAGGCCTCGTAGTTCCCCTCTTCTTTTCTTTTTTGGTGTCTTGATGCCCAAGGGGGAGAGTTAGATGGGGTTAGAGGGGGTAGTAGTACTTGTCTAGTTATTTGGATCCTTGGACATGTTGCACTTCTTATTGTAATATTTATGTCATTTTGAATGTTTAAATTTGTGCAAGACTATGTTTTGATTGTTTAATATCAATATGACGCTTTGAATGTCTATCTTTTGATCATATTCATATTTAATATATCTTGTCACAAATGTTGAGCACAACACGTAGGCACCCCACCATAACGCGTGTGTGTATGAAGGACTTACTCAATCTTCCTTTTATGATGCATTCATTGAGGTGGAGTCACTCATACACCCGTACGTTATGAAAACCAAAATTTATACTCTTATATGTGAAGACTTAATGTGTTGTCATCAATCGAGATTGAAAGTGCATCTAGGATCCCCGTGAGTTTTGGATGATTGATGACGACAATTAAGTAACTAATGAGCTCAGTGATCTTAAGCACAGGTGTAGACTCAAGTGGAATCAGAAACCCTCAAAAAGGAAAATGATGAAAATGACGGTGTCGACTCGAAAAGAAGAAACTAGGGTTTCTAGCATGTCGAGTTTAGACTAGCCATATATGTATGAGGGTGTGTGCGTAAAGTGCATTGATATCAAGTTGGGAGCTCAAAGCGGTTTAGAGATCAAAACCTTTTGAGAGAAGAGTGTTAGAGTGGTCTGGCAGGAGAGGCCGGACTAGTCCGTGCTGGTGGCCGGACTAGTCCGCTCCTGGCCAGCCTAGTCCGTTTTCAGGCGGACCAGAAGGGTCTCACTGACTTCGGACTAGTCCGTAGTGGGACGGACTAGTCCGGGGTAGTCATGGAGTGGGTTTTCGAGACTAAGTCCCAAAACCACGGACTTGTCCGTTTTAGTCCGGACCAAGAGGTCCTGACTGAGATCGGACTAGTCCGGATTGGTGAGAGTTAGGTGCTTCAGCGACTATGTCTGGGAGGTCGGACTAGTCCGCCCTGGGGGCCGAACTAGTCTGTGGTCTCCAGACTAATCCGTTTTCACACGGAACAAAAGGTTCTGTGCGAGATCGGACTAGTTCGGTTTGGATCGGACTATTCCGTTATGAAGTGACCGTTTGAATTTGAGTTTTAGCGGGTAGCATGACGATTGTCGCGCAGTGTGGCAGTTGTCAAGGACGTTAGTGGTCCCAAAGGTCGGACTAGTCCGGGCCACAGGTCGGACTAGTCCGGGCCACAGGCCAGACTAGTCCGCCCATCTGCTGAGGTCAGCAGTATGGGCTGGGAACCTCTATAAATAGAGGATCCCCGGATTCATTTGAACAACTTTGAAACCCTAGCGCCGCCACAGCAAACTTTGAGCCTTCAAAAACCTCTTTCTTGCCTACCTTCCCTCTAAAACTAATTCTCGTGTAGATTTGGGTTTGGTGAGGTGAAGAAGAGGAAGAACACCGCTCTAGGCTCTCGGTTTGATCTCTTGCACTTGTTGAATCTTTGTGATATGTGGCTTGAGTTGTTCTTTGTAAGTTGTGATCATATTTGTGGTGGGAGCCTCAGATTGTGAGAAGCCCCAACAAATCTTGTATTCACTATTGTGATAGTGGAGAACCAAGTTAGTCTCTTGTGGTAAACTTGGTGAGGGAAGGGTTGTTGAACCTGGTCCTTCGTGGACTCCTCAATGGGAACGTAGATCCTTGTGTGGGATCGAACCTCGAGATAAAATCCTTGTGTCCCTTGTGTACTTCACTTTCATTTATCGCATATCGCTTCTAGGGTTAGCTTTATTGTCTTTCACTCATCGTCTTCATTTCATTGTGATCCTTAGCTTCATACTTGCTATATAACTTGTTATGGTTCACTGAATCATACACATTTTGCATCACAAGAATCAAACTAAAACTTGTTAGAAACCCTTTTTAGGTTTTCCGTGCAGGTGGACCGGACTAGCCTGCCCCTAGACCGGACTAGTTTGCCCCCTACGTACTGATTTTGTTTTATTGAGTCATTTCAGGTCGATTAGCCTATTCACCACCCCCCCTCTAGGCAACTTTCAGAGGTGATGTCTCATGAACCACCAAAGATGGTGTTCATGGTCTTCCGATGCTCGTTGTTGGAGACGTCGGAGTCGTCGTCAACGGAGGTGTAAACAGCCTTCAAGACCTTTTTGGGGTCCTGAAAGCCTAACTCCTCTTAAGTCGGAGCTTCGTCGACTTTTTTTTTTCCTTCCCTTTGACGGAAAGGAACTTCTTCCCGACGCTTGTTGTAGCGCTCAGCGAGGTTCAGGACCTCTCGGCAGCCCTCCAGGTTGTGGTTGTTCGTCTTGTGTATAGGACACCACATCTTGGAGTTGCCACCGTCTTCAGACGACGACCGAGGTCGTTTCTCGGGGTGAGGCCCCCGACCACTCGGAGTTGCGGCAGCAGCGGCAGTGGGTGTGTCGGCCGACGACTTCTTCTTCCCGTTGGACTTTTTCTTCTTCTTGCCACTCCCGGAGGTAGCGGCTTCACCCTTGGAGGACTTTTTGTTGTCCTCCGGAGGTGGTTGGGAGTGCATTTCACGACCCTCCGCAGCCTTGGCACACTTGTCTGCCAAGCTGAAGAGTTCCGTGACGCTGGTGACTTCTTTGGTCGCCAGCTTCTCCAACATCTTCTTGTCTCGCACGCCTTGTCTGAAGGCCACAATAACAAAAGCGCTTGAGATAGAAGGAATGGTGTTTCGTACTTGGGAGAACCTCTGGATGAAAGATCGCAAGGACTCTCCCCCTTTTTGCTTGACAGCAAAAAGGTCCAGTTCCGTGTCTGGTCGGATATATGAACTTCTGAAGTTGGCAGTGAACTGTTGGCACAACTCCGCCCAACTGTTGATGGAGTCAGGCGAATGGCTCATGAGCCAAGACCTGGTGGTCCCAGTTAAAGCCACAGGGAAATAGTTGTCCATCACGGTCTCGTTGCCTCCAGCCGCAAGTATTGCGGTGGAGTAGATTTGGAGAAATTCGACGGGATTGACAGTTCCGTCAAATTTCTCCGGCGGGTGAGGTCGGAACTTCTGCGGTCATCTGACCATGCGTAGGTGCATGGCCAGGGCAGAACAGCCTCCTCCTACTCCCTCAGGAGTAGGACTGTCCTGAGCCTCTCGCCTCTCGCGAGCACGCTCGATGTGGACCGGCCGTCCTGTTGACGGTAACGGCTATCGAGCTCCGCCCAGAGGTCGTGAGTTGAAAGTCTGGTTACCGTGTGAGTACGTCGCGCCCCAGAAGGCAGCGACGTTGCTTGTTGAGATGCAGCACGCCTCCTGTTCTACGAAGCGTGCAGACCTAGTCTACCTGACACGGTCCGATGCTGCGATGGGGCCCGCCCCGAGGGGGGAGGACCTTGATTACTGATGCCATCAGCTGCTGCTGCAACTAGATGTTCCACATCAGCTCTCCACTGCTCCATCGCACCCTGGGGTGCTCCTGGAGGCAGTGGATGTTAGAGAAGAGCACGTGCGACATTAATCGCGTGTTCAGAGTTGTTATTCGTTGATGCAGTGAATGATGCAGACGCCCCATCTCGACGTCCAGCTTGATTCGCAGGAGCAGATGGTGGCGGTGGTGGCATGACTCCTGCTGGAGCCACAACACCTGCTGGTTGCTGCATGTTGGAAGGGTTGCCTCCAGCAGGTTGCGCAGCGTGGTTGCCGTTGGATGATCCAGCAGCAGAGTTCACCATCTTTGAATCTCGGGCACCCCCTTCCTGGCGCACCAACTGTCGGAGTGTGATTCCGGCAATTCTCCCGGTACTACCGTTGGCAGCCCACAGAGTTTGTAGTTCGGTTGTGGGCGCGCAGAGATTCAGAACGGGATGATGAATAGACACGAGGATTTATGTGGTTCGGGCCGCCTGAGCGTAATACCCTACTCCACGGGTGTGTTTTGTTGTATTGAGCGTTGGAGCACTTGAGTCTGGCGTGTGTGTAAGCCTGTCTGGAAGCCTCCCCTGTGTATCGTTCGGCCAGTCCTTTTATAGTACAAGGACTCGCCGTTACATCGTTAGCCTGACCCGACATGTGGCCTTGGCGGTTACTGATGTTTAATACACAATTAATGAGCTTAATTACCCTTAATAGTGCGGTAACACGCCTTGACAGTGGCGTTACTGGTATAAAGGGCCCTCTGATCTTGTGTCATTAAGATAGCATTAATGACATTAATCGGGTCTTGAAGTCTTTAATTTTCCTTTAAGGTTCGAGCCGTTGGAAGTCCACCACTCTGCCTGTTGAGGTTGAAGGTCCGGCGGTTGGACGTGTGGCAGCTCCGGAGCCTACTGTCTTGGACGAGTAGGTCCGTTGCTGTTGTACACGTGTCGGTACTGGAGCTTCCCTCTGTCGGGGGTTAGGTTGGGGGTGCCACACGGGTATCTAGTCCGGAGCTTCCCCATGCGTGGGATGTAGCTCCGGTTTAACGATACCCGTGGCGGCACTGGGACTAACCATAGAAGGGAGGCAGGTCCGATTCCGAGTGACACGTGGGGCCTTCGGAGGTCTTCAACACTGATGGGCGGAGTTCCTTTGCTCTTTTTGCAGTCCCAAGAGGTATCTGGTACGTAGGGTACCGACAGGTGTCCATCGTGATCTTACGGGTAACTTCTCCTTCTCTTCCTCCCCCTATCCACTCGATGATGAGGGACCTTGGATCGGCGCAATCCGATTCGGGGATTCCCCATTGAGGACGGCAACCGATCCCCTTGACGATCCGATTGATGGACGTTTAGGTCTGAGGGTTGGCGGGGATAAGGGGTCGGAGATCGATCCTCAACGCGGCGATGAGGTCGGCGTGGATTCGATGATGGTGTCACTGGGCGACGACGACGACGGCCTCTACGGCGACCACAACGTTGAACATCGTGGTGGCCACGGCGGCGAACTTGGCAGGGTGGCGCAGGCGGCCCTCATCCTCGATGAAGAAGACGAAGATTACATACCCGGTGAGTCCTCTGTTCGACATCTTACCGTGGATTTACTTCTCGTCTCTCTTGCTCATAGAGCAGTGCTGAACGTGTTGAATTTAGAAATTGAGAGACAAGAAGATTGAACACAATTGATTCAACTCTAATTTTATTCATTCATTCATTTGCTTTTATACAATGCAAGGAGGCACGATGGCGGAGGACGCGTCCGTCCGATGGAGGGACGCGACGATGGCGGGAACCACCGATGGCGGTTGCCACCGACAAGTGATCACACATGTTTGTATTGTAACAGTCATGAGTACATGTTTTTGATCCATCAACGGTGACACGTATACTGAATACCTAAGCTGATGAGTCAAGGCTACGACATTTTGTGGTGCAAATTCCGCTAAGCGGTCATTTTTTTTCAAACGAAGTTTCAGCCGATCCAATTGTTATTTACCACCATGTACCGTAACTTTACAGCAGATGGAATGGATGATGCCAGGGCGCCTTTTAGAACTACAGCGGATGTTTTAGTAATTTGGAACATCCCTAGGTAATTTTTAGCTAGCTAGTAATTATATAATTAAGAATGGTCCATTACCTATTATGTACTAGCTAACAATTATACATTAATTATTAACTAGTAAAAGTTATTTTTAGTAAATTCGTAACACACGCTCGGTCACCAGACAAGCGCATACGCATCGAACGTTAAACGATCGCATAGAACCGTAGACAGGCCGTAATAAAATCGACCAGAACCGTACATGTCGGACCACTCCCCGTAGATAGGCCAGCCGCGTGACAGGCCTCGCGCAAAAAAGCCGCACCAGGCTCGCATCGTTGTCTCCTCCCCGCCTGCGCCCGGCGCACGCCGTCGCGTCGCGTTTCTTCTTCCTTTGTCTCTGCGTGCCTGGCTGCCGCCCGCCTCGGCCCCAACATTTCGGTGGCCGAGTCAACTGAGGAAATTAACACGAGCCATCCACCCAAACCACCTCCTCCCCCCGTCCTCGGCTCCACCAATTGCTCTCGCGTCAGTAGAGGAAAAAAACCGAAGGGGAGGAAGGGAGGGAGGAGCGCATCTCCGCCCCCCCGCGTCGTCGTCTCCGCCCCCCGATCCGCCCCATGATCTGACCCACATTGCCGCCGGAATGGAGGCGCTCAACGAGCTCTGCGACCTGGTGGCCGCGCACCCGGATCTCCTCTTCGCCGACAAGCTCGCGTGGCTCTCCTCCCGCTGCGGCGGCGGCCCGGCGCCGCCGTCGCGCGCGTTGAGGGCGCACCTCCACTCTCTCCTCGCCCTCGCGCGCCTCCTCCCGGCGGGTGGCGACGCGGCGCCCCCGTCCCCGCTCCTGGTCTTCCTCGCGTCCCACGCCTTCCTCTCCCCGGCCTTCTGGCCCCAGTCGTTCGCCCCGGGGCCGTTCCTCTCCAGGCTCCTCCCGCTGCTTGCGGCGGCCCCCGCCTCGCCCGCCCTCTCGTCCGCACTCTCCGCCGCGGTCCTTGCCGCGCTCGATGTAGCCGATCCGGCGTCCGCGCTGCTCAGCCGCGCGTTCCTCTCCGCGGCGGCCGCGGCAGCGCCACTGCCGCTCCTCCCTGCGGATGCTGCGCCCGTCGCCGCGCGGCTGCTCCTTGAGTTTCCCAGCTCCGAGGAGGCGACGACCAAAGCGAAAGGGAAAGGGGAAGACACGCTGGGCGACGAGAGCGGAGGGGTCAGGGAAGTGGTGAGGAGGTTCGAGGAGGAGGAGATCGAGGTGCTGGAGCGTAAGGAGGTCGCCTTCAGGCTGATCGTGCATATGATGGGCGTCGAGGGAGGTTTAGAGTCCGAGCAGGCCGGGAAGGTCAGGAATGCTGCTGCACGGCAGGTCCGATCGCTCACAGATTTCCTCAAGGTGAGCTGGTGCCTTTCCTGTTTTTATGGCTGATAGCATTTTATGTGCAGATTGTTCGTGTGCCATTGTCTTCCTTCTGTTTGTGCATGCCAATGTTTTTGCTTGTTTATTGCTGTTTTCTCATACTGAGGTGATGATTGCCAGATTAGGAAGCGGGATTGGAGAGAGCAGGGTGCACAGCTGAGGGCAAGGATAAACACCAAACTGATGTGTTGCCAAGCTGCAATAGTCGTGCTGGTCCGAAGTGTTTCTTCGATGGATGGTGATAGCAAGACATCCAAGGATATGCTTCAGCAGACTTTAGCTTGGTTCATCGAGGCCACCAAGTCCTGCATCCTGTCATCCTGGCGGAAACTGAAGATATGTGAGGAACTGTTCTGCACTTTGCTCAATGGGATCAGCCAGATAACTGTCTCACGTGGTGGCCAGCTCCTGCCGGTGCTGTTGATTCCCTTAAAACCGCTTGTTGTAAGCACATGTTCACAGGTATGTTTCCTTTGTGTCTTTCTTCTTGGTACTTACTGGACTGTATGTGTTTATAACTTATATAGCTGTGTGGTCTCATGTGAAACTGGTTGCTTTCATGTAGGCTGACATGGCGGGCAGTAGCCCTGGGGCTTTGTTTGAGGCAGTGGTAAAATTGAGCTGTGAGATCATAGAGTTTGGCTGGACAAAGGATAGGGCTCTTGTTGACACGTTCATTATGCGGCTAGCTGCATATGTTCGTGAACGGAATGACTATGAGGAGGAGGTATTGTCTTTCTCTTTGTTGTTCTCTGCTCCCGTAAGATTGTTCAGATTCAGGTTTTACTGCTGGAAACTATGGTGTTTTTTTATACAATATATTGGGACATCAACTTATCAAATATACTGTTCTTGCATGTCTGGTGAAATTATTTTGCTCAAGGCAATTTCAATTACATTCAGGCATGACATAATGTGCCATAATCTAGTAGGATATGTCGATATAGCAATCAGGAGTAGGGCCCATTCACAACAACCCTAAATCATACCATGAACCTTGCATGATGAATTTAATTGAACATCCCATTCCACCCTGGTATTTGATAACGCAATGTTTTTAGCCTACCCCAACGTGCTTGGGATAAAGGCTTGGTTGTCGTAAAATACTGCAAGGGAGGCCTCCGCGGCGAAATGGTGTGGCACCCGGGGTTGAACCTGGGCGGGCGCTCTCTCAGCCAAAGAACATAACCACCTGGCTGTGAGTACCTTCGCTTGATAATGCAACATTTGTTTGAACAAATAGTTTGGTTGATTTGATGCAAATACATCAATGTTAACTATGTGAATCTACCATGCTACCATAGAATGTATCTGTTGATATTTCAGGCAGTGGTAAACTTGAGCTGTGAGACCATAGAGTTTGTTAGCTGAGCCAGACATCATATCTAGTAGATCTAGCCCTGGTTTTCTTTTACCATAGGTTTACCAGTCCCATGTCTACCTCTTTATGCATTCAGATACATTAAGTTGATAGCAAATAATATGATATTCAGCCTGTTAGATTACTTGGTTTTTGTGGAGGGAGGTGGGGGGTTCATGCGGAAATTAACTCCATGTCCATGATTTGGACTTGGGAGCATTTATTCTATCTCAGAATTAAACTTGCCTGATGCTGGCAAACATACTTTATAAGACTTCATTGACTACTTAAAGTGACAAAGCATACACATTGCAGAACCATTGAACAATTATCAAGTCCTTGGTGCTTAGTTGACTGTCCATTGCAGGATGGCAAAGAAAAAGATGCAGTTCCAGTTATTCGACTTAATGTTGTACGCCTTCTTGCTGAGTTATGTGTATGCTTGAAGAAATGGGAAGTCGTAGACATGATTTTGCCCCTTTTCATTGAACATTTGGAAGAGGGTGATGCTTCATCCCCAAGTTCATTGCGTCTACGAGTATGGCACTCTGTCTCTTACCGATTTACATAGTTCGGTCTTGTATTTTTCATGTATAGTCTTCTGCAACTTTGTGTTTTAAACAAAAACACCGTTTATTCTGTTTTTTTTTTAACTGCTGCAGTTATTAGATGCAATATCTCGTGTCACATGCTTGGGTTTTGAAAAATCATACCGTGAGAGCATTGTTTTGATGACAAGAAGCTATCTTGATAAAGTTAAAGCCGTAGGTGCTTCAGAAAACAACACATTGCCATCAGAAGCAACAACTGAACGAACAGAGGTATGCTATGAGTTATGCTAAAAAATATTTATCTTGCAAAAGTGTTAACTTCAAGTTTTGTTTCGTATTCTATACTAACTATGTAAGCAATTTTCTAGACTCTTCCTGCAGGCTTTCTGCTTGTTGCCTCCAACCTCACAAGCACAAAACTCAGGTCTGACTACCGTCACAGGTTATTGTCTCTGTGCTCAGATGTGGGGCTGGCTGCTGAATCTAAAAGCGGGAGGTAAGATCCTGTGCTGTTAGTTTCGATCAGTCATTTATTATTGATGAAGCCAAGGTTACAAAAGGTGCTAGGTGGGCGGTGACCTTCCACCTAACACCTAAGCCTGCTTAGGCGTTTCTAGGCGTTATGCCAGAGTTTATTTGTCTTGAAAGCAACAATTTATGGATGTCAATTTATCTTAATTCTGTTGTGGCTTGAAGTATTTACTATTACTATACCCCTTATGCTTGTCATAACTAATTAATCTGAAGCATACTGTGCTTAGCATGATATTTTCATTTATGCAGGAGTGGTGCTGATTTGATGGGTCCGTTGCTTCCTGCAGTTGCTGAGATATGCTCTGATTTTAATCCAGTCTCCTCTGTTGAGCCATCGTTGTTGAAGTTGTTCAGAAACCTTTGGTTCTACATTGTCTTGTTTGGGCTTGCTCCACCTATACAGAGCAATCAGGCACCTACAAAACCAGTTTCCACTTCATTAAACACAGCGGAGAGTGTCAGTGCTATAGCCCTTCAAGCTGTTGCTGGACCATACATGTGGAACAGCCAATGGTGTGTAGCTGTGCAACGTATTGCACAAGGAACTCCTCCTCTGGTAAGTTTACCAGCATAGAACTGGACAGTTTGTATCATGCATGGTCACATGTGGATGTACTTTTCATGAACTAGGGAAAGTTTGTAACGCATAATGTGGGTATGTTTGGTTTAATGCCAAAACTTGCCGCACCAAAAGTTGGCTCGCCCAGCCAACCATAGAACTTCTTTTTTGGGTTCAGCAGCTGTGATTTGGCTTGCCCAGCCAGCCGTTCACATGTTTGGTTTAGCTTCTGTTACTTGGTTTGCCAGCTAGCCGTGGTGCTTGTTGGTTCAGCACCCGTGACTTGGCTTGCCAGCCAGCGAGGATGCTTGTTTGGTTCAGCATCTGTGATTTGGCTCGCTCGCCCGGCCACCCATGCTGTACATGTCATACAATTGATTTTTACACCCATGTGCGGGCAAGATGGCGTTGACAAGGAAATCCATTGCCAACTAGCTGGAGTGCACGTGTGTTGGCACGGTGACGTTGGGCAAGAATCAAGCTTGACCTGTTTACCTTTGCCCAGTGCCATACATTTTGAAACCCCCTAAAGCTTTGGTGCTCAATATGGTGGAGGAAGGACCAACACCTCGCCATGGTAGGACCGATACACTGTTAACCTGCCCCCTTGCTCTTCCGCTTGGGTCAATACTATCGTACGAATCCAGTCCTTTTAGTAGCACATGCAGACAGTACCCACATGATTCCTGTGTATGTTGGGCCCCAGGGGGTTTGTTACGTTATAGATTAGATTAGTTCAGATCGAGTTGTTATCTCTTTCCTTAATTTTAGAGATCGGTTCACCTTATCTATATAAATTTGGGGATGTTGGTTTTCGTTAAGCAAGAAATATATTGGAGTCCTCAGCTTCCCATCTACTGCTGCCCTTGTGGTCGTCCGCTGGTAATCGGCATGGTCGTGCTGCTTGGGTTCATGGCACTATGTTTGGCATTTTCATTGGTGGTGGTCTTGCTGCGCCCTCATATCGTTTTTGCTTTCCTGATTTCAGGTTGTCAGTTCAGTGAAATGGCTTGAAGATGAGTTAGAGTTAAATGCTCTGCATAACCCAGGTAGTCGCCGTGGCAGTGGTAATGAAAAGGCTGCTATTACACAAAGAACTGCACTTGCTGCTGCTTTGGGAGGTCGTGTTGAGGTAACATTAATGAGTACAATTTCAGGTCAGTGCTTATCCTCTGTTTGGTGCTTCACAGGTTAGCTTTCCGGATATTTCTTTTAGAAGTCACAATATTGTCTTGCAATCAAATATATTGACATAACTTTAGAAAGTGATTACAATTTAGGTTCTTAAAATCTCCATAAACTTCCATCTTCTTGGCAGTTCATTTAACTGCAGATAGTTCATCCATACAAATCTATCTGCCAGTCCAGTTAGCAGAATTTAAAAATATACAAGCATTCTAGTGGCTCACCACAAATGATCCATGTCATCTCATGTAGTTTAAGCAACTTCACATTGTGGTAGATGATTCAAATGTGATGGGGTGGGCTCTGTCTTCTAGCTACTGGAGTATTAGATACTCTACTTTCACCCGGTGAGATTCACCTTGGAAGAGAGGTTCTGATGGAGCCTCTCAAACTTTGTGCTGGATATGACCATAGTTATTAAGGTGTTGCTTAAGCGTCGCTAAAGCGACACTTAAGCAGTAAAGCGGCCGGCGGGGTTAAGGCGTCCCGTTGCCTTGGAAATCCCGGGTAAGGCGACGTGACGGCGGCAGGAGCAGGAGAGTGCGGCGGCGGCGGGAGCGGGGGATGGCGGCAGAGAAACCTACCTGGGCGGAGGAGACCGTAAGACCGACGAGCCGACGTGGATCGAGGACTCTTGGGCGGGGAGCGTCCTGGGCGGCGACAGATCTCGCAGATCCAGGGAGGGGGGGGGGGGGGGGGGTACAGACTGCGGAGGCTGGGGAGCGCCGCGTCCTGGCGGCGGTGGATTGGAGAGACGCGTCTTGGCGTGAGTTACGTGAGTACTGAGTGGAACTAGGGTTAAGGTGAAAGGGAAATACAGGCCATATGGGCTGTGTATGGGCTGAATAAGTTAATGGGCCATTGTGTTTTCTTCTTTTATAATATGGGATGTATGAGTTAATGGGTTTAAAGAGTGACTGGTCTGTCTTTTCTCCTTTTCCAATATCCAGTCATCAAATGCAATGATAAAATATTAGATAATGACTTATGCAATGGCAAAAAATCCTATAATATTCTATTTTCACATATTAGTAAGGCGTCGCCTCGCCTTACGCCTTACCGCTTAAAAGTTAAAAAGAGAGTATGTCGCCTTAAGTCGCCTTACCGCCTTAATAACTATGGATATGACGGAAGAGGTACTTGTAGAGGTTCCCCCCACTGTATGTTCCTATAGACAAAGATCCTTCGGACTAGCACACCTGTTGATCCTTTAGGAACACACTGATGCTTGAATGGGACATGACTTGGAACAGTCTCCTGATCAACCCAAATGGCTTCCAGGATTTTGTGTCATTGTGTGTCAGGCTGGTCTAATGGGTCATGGGTGTTATGGTTCTTACAAACATACACAACACTAAACAGTGAAAAGGAGGATTGGTATCACCAAGAAAGAACCTGTAACTACCCAGCTAATAGGCATCTGAGGTATCTAGTTCCAACTGCACACCAAAGGGAACCCTCATACTGTCGGAAATACGGAAACACCCAGCTCAAACTTGGAGATGCATCATTGGAAAAAAAATAATCGATTGGATACTTCCATACTTTGCAAGATACCAGAATTCTAAGGGTAATAAGACCTTCATAGAATGGTTTGACAGTCTCTTATAATTATCTGACACCACCATCCAAAATTCTACTGCCTTTGAAATGAGGCATATTTATTTATCCCTATTTTCCTTGTTGGGAATAAACTAGATTACTGCTATTCACATATCCCTGGGCCAGGGCTTTGTTTGAGTAAGCAATATGTTATGCAAATTGTTTTTTTGAGTACCCCGCTAATCCTCATTGACTTTTATTTCAGGTGTTAAAGCTACATATCTCCTTGCAGTTGCTTTCCTTGAGATACTGCGTTTTAGTTGCAATGGCGGTGTACTCTCAGCTACTTCGACATTGAATAAATCAAATAGTGCATTCAGTTGTGTGTTTGAATATCTGCTTACTCCAAACTTGACACCAGCAGTAACTCAGTGTTTGACAGCAGTCGTGCATAGAGCTTTTGAAACAGTTTTGTCATGGCTGGTACACTTCTTGCTTGAACAATCTTTTGAGATTACCTTTCGCATGCTTATATTATGTTCTATCCATTGGCACACAATGTCATGTTTACAACAATGTTTAGCTATGCACTCTATTGTTTTCTGTTGAATTTTGATCTGCATTTAAAAAGGCCGGCTAGCTTTCTTTTGTAATAGGGTGCACACTCTAGTTCTTTTGTAATAGGCTGCACACTCTAGTTCATTTCTGCTCTTCATTTCTTTATTGAATGCATTCTCACATCTGCTGAGCTATCAAGTTTTTAGGAAACATACTGTAGCAAAAGGATGCATAAAAGTACACCTCTTTTCGTTTTCTTAAAAAAGAAGGAAAATCACTATGCCCCATAATGTTATGCCTCATCCATTGAAAAAATGTTTTATTTTCCCTGTTTTACATAAATGGAAGACATACTACCTTCATGATTGTGTTGCGCTATAGTAATTTGCTTTGGGTCTTGCTTCATAATGCGCATATTTTCTCTATATTCTGCCCTGACTTAAAATATTCATTAATCCAATACTTGACTGCATTATATCCATCTACTTAAATTACATTAAGAGCTAATAATATACATGAAGCTGTACACCCGAATGATTATGTTTTCTTGCACATAGGAGGATCGTATATCTGACATAGGTGAAGGGGCTGATATTAGAGAAACGGTTCTTTCTGTTCATGCTTGCTTTCTCATAAAGAGCATGTCTCAGAGGGATGAACATGTTCGCGATGTGAGTGTTAAGCTGTTGACTCAGCTGAAGGAAAAGTTTCCACAGGTTGTCTGCATTGCTTTTGCTGATCATCTTTATTTTTATGGATTGGAGACACACTGATGGACATTAGTATACTGAATTTCAGGTCCTTTGGAACTCTTCATGCTTGGATTTACTACTTATTTCCGTTCATAATGACTTGACATCTGGTCCAGTCAGTGACCCTGCTTGGGTTGCTACTGTACGCTCACTATATCAGAAGATTGCTAGGGAATGGTTAACAAGTGCCCTTTCATATGCTCCCTGTACAACCCAAGGCCTTATACAGGTTTAGTTAATAAAACATTGTTGATCCTGTCTTCTATTCCACATACATTGTTCTGAGATTTTGTCAAGCTGATGCATTATTTCTTGTTAGTAGATCGTCACTGTCCTGTCATTGTTAAGGTTGCCGATTGCTTATCTCACTGAGCTTAAGGTTGTTAATCGTGTAGATCCTTTTCCTTCATTAGATTTCTTGTATAATTGTTTCTTAAACTAATTTTGAAACATTTTGTGTTCGTTATTGAATATAGCATATTTAGTATTACATGAGACTTGATTTCCTTTTGATCTAGCTTTCATGTCTTAGAAGTCTATGGAAAATAATTTTACGACCCAAATAGCTAGCTACACTGGGTTCTTTCTGATTGTTTGCTTGAAAATGATTAATGAATACAATACACAATTATCTATGAATGTCTGTTTGAACAAAATGAGTGGAACCTATGCAGTTTGTATATTCGCTCTTATTACTGCGACCAAGTAGGTCCTCTTGTTATCTTATGTAACACAACGTCTTAATTAACCAATTGGCAGAATTTCCACTGGTACTGATAGTATTCAGTATTACTGACAGGTAGAAATTTCCATAAACCATGCACTAGTGGCATATCCTTATTGTAAGTGGTGCATCACTGCGTTAGCTCAATATCACGTTGTCCCTGTTAGGAGTGTATTTGTATGGAGGGTATTTTATCCATTAGTCAAGTGCATCTTGGTCATTAGCTAGAGGGTTCTTGGCCCTCAAGTCTTGTACCCTATATGTACCATTCGACAACATCAATGCAAATTACTTTTCCCCTTCTAACTTGGTATCAGAGAAATCTTCCCCTTCCAATTGGTATCAGATTGGCCACTAAAACCCTAACTCTCTCTCCTCTACTCTCTCCTGCCACCGCCGCCAGCCGTCGTGCCACCATGGTTGCCCACTCGGACGTGCCCCCTCCCCGCTGTCGGATCTGGGTGCACCGCTGCCGGATCCTGGCATGCGCCGCTTGCCGCCACCCCGTTTTACGCCTCGGGTCTTCTCCCACATGCGCCGCCGCCAAATATCCTCCGGCGCACACCGATGCCGGCCTCTTTGTTGCCCAACGCTGGCCTCCCCTGTAGTGTAGCGGCTCCTTGGGCCAGGTCGGCGAGCATCACCTCCGCCGAGCGCACCCTTGCACTGCCAGCCTCCGCGCGGGCACCCTGCGCTGCCGGCCTTCGCCACGCGCACTCGGCCCTCCTTCCCTCACCTTCCCCGCGCCGCTGGCCTCCGCCGCGCTCGTCCCAACCTCATCCTCCCAACTCGTGTTGCAGGTCTCCGCCACGCGCCTCTACCTCCTTTCTCGTGCCGCATGTCTGCGCTGCGCACAGCTCTGCCTCCTTCCCTGCGTTGCCGGCAACCACCGCTTGCCTCTGCCTGCTACTCCTTCCCCGCGCCGCCGGCCTCCGTCGCGCGCCTCTGCCTCTCCTCCTTCCCCATGTCGCCAGCCTCCGCCGTGCTCCTCTGCCATCTCCTTCCCCGCGGTGCCAGCCTTCTACCCCGATCCCGCCGGCCCCTGCGGTCCACTCCGGCCTCGCTGCCACTCAAGAGCGTGAGCGGGCTCTTCTACTGTGTTCTCAGCAAGGGATGTTAGAGGTGTGTATTTACTCATGTATGGAGGGTGTTTTTGGTCCAAGTCTCAACATCTGCCGCGGCTAGTTGTTGTGACTACGGGTGGTGTTAGAGTGTATTTGTATGAAGGGTATTTTAGTCATTAGTCAAGGGCATTTTGGTCATTTGCTAGAGGGTTCTTGGCCCCAAGTTTAGGGTTGTTGGCCCTCAAGTCGTGTACCCTATATGTACCCTTTGACAGCATCATGCAAATTACTTTTCCCCTTCTAACAACGTATCAGTGAAATCTTCCCCTTCCAATTGTCCCATCATTTACTAGCAAAAAGATGTTCACTGTTGTCATATGTTGTGTTAAATGATATATTCATCTGATTGGTTAATGAGTAATAATTTCTGATCAGAGAAGAAACTGCTTGATTGTTTTTTGCTCTACGTTTTCCTCCCTATGATACTTCACCTCTGAATCAGATTTTTGTTTTTTATGCCCAAATTTATTCTTCAGGCATCTTCATGCTGACTTAAATTGTTCATGCATGTTATTTTCTTTTCTACCAATTATCTGATTACAGCTCTTAAAGAAGTTTCTGATTGTATTGTTCAGGAAAATTTTTGCAAGCCAAGTGGAGTGCAGAGAACACAGCATACTGCAGATGTCGTCTCTCTTTTATCTGAGATACGTATTTGTAGTGGAAAGAATGATTGGAATGGCATCAGGACAGCCAACGTTCCTGCAGTTATGGATTCTGCAGCAGCAGCATCAGGAGCCAAAAAAGAGGCAGCTGACTTCACTCTGGAAGTACTCTCTACTGCAGTAGTGAGCGCAACCGTTAAATGCAACCACGCTGGTGAGATTGCTGGTATGAGAAGGCTGTTCAGTACTATGGGAGGCCTGAATATGGGCATGTCTCCTCTTGGTATGCAGTCTGCGCTGCCCCACCAGTCATTTGATGAAGTTTTTGTATCCAAATTTGTTAGCCTTCTTCAGAATTTTGTTATTACGGCGGAAAAACAGCCAATAGATAATGCACAGTTTCGTGAAACTTGTTCTCAGGCTACAGCACTACTCCTAGATCACATGGTAAATCGCTTGACATAGCCAGATGATTCTTTTATTTTTTTAGTTTTAATTGTATTTTTATTTAATGTTGCAATATGCAGGTGTCTGATTTTAAAGGAAATCTGGAAGGGTTTTCTCAGCTTGTACGGCTTCTATGCTGGTGTCCTGCCTATATTTCGACACCTGAGGCAATGGAGACCGGAATATATATCTGGACATGGCTTGTATCGGCAGCACCTTCTTTAGGCCCACTTGTGCTTGCAGAGCTTGTTGATGCATGGCTGTGGACGATAGATACAAAGCGTGGCTTGTTTGCATCAGACATGAATTACTGTGGTCCTGATGCGAAACTGAGGCCACATCTCATCGCTGGTGAGCCAGAGGCACCACCAGAAAAGGATCCCGTTGAAGCAATAATAGCCCATAGGCTCTGGCTTGGCTTCTTTATTGACCGATTTGAGGTTATAATCTTACCTTTTGTTTGTTTATGTTATGAATTGTTACAGTTCCTTTCTATGTATAAAGTAATGTTGCACATGAAAATTTTCTTCTTAGAACTTTTCTGAATTCTTTTTATCTGTTGTTTGTGTATGTTTGATGTGGCAGATTTTTATAGAAGAGTAATATTTACTTCCATCCATTTGTTGCATATTCTTATGATAATTATTAAAATACCCTTGTTTTTTTAAAAGGTATTATTAATACACCCTTGTTGTGGATCAATATCCCCGACAATATCTTCATATCTTGGATAGCTGTTTCTTTTATCCTTCAGGTATCTTAGATAACTCCAGGCAACCCCATTTAAAACCTTTTTCAGAATTGAGATAAACTTGCTTGCACTAAAAGTCAGCATATAATGTTCATGATATACTGAAGAATCATTATCGTACTGTTTTCCTGTCAGTATTGATGTCTAATTGTCTAGTTTATGTTTGCTTGTTGCTGGTATTTAATCATGTCTCATCTATATTTTAAAAGCTGGAACTTAGCACACCGGTATCATTTTGACAGGTGGTTCGGCATGATAGCGTTGAGCAACTTCTACTTCTAGGTCGGATGTTACAAGGAACAATGAAGTCTCCAACTCATTTTTCTCGCCATCCTGCTGCTACCGGCACTTTCTTTACTGCAATGCTGCTTGGACTAAAGTTCTGTTCATGCCAGTCTCAATCTAACATGCAGAAATGTAACATGGGGCTTCAGTTGTTAGAGGACAGGGTATACCGGTAAAAATTACTTTATGTATCTATGATACTTGCTCCATCTCATGACATGTCTGCTAGAGTATTGGTTACATCCACATGGCCTCTATATCTTTTGCCCTTTTGGTGCAAATATTAATTGTTAACAAACTCTTGATATACTTCAAATATTATGGTAGACAATGCTGTGGGCTAAGGTTTAGATGTCACTGGACCGAAGTGAGTGGCAGCTGCATCGCATCACAAGGGCATATTGATATTTTTTGTCTGATGAATAATAAGATTTCAACTGCTCTTATTATTTGTGTTATGTGCTAAAAAAAATAATAAGATTTCAAGTGTTTTTCAAAAAAAAAAAGATTTCAACTGCTCTTATATAGCCATATAGGGTTTCACGTGGCCCTAAAACTAACAGACCATTTCTAATCTGATGTCTAATTAATCTTCTTAGGTAACTAACCAAATAGCTAACTACTCCCCCCGTTTTTTATGTATTGACATTAGGACAGTCAAGTTAGTACAAATTTGCATTAACAGTGTTGTCTTAACGTCAAGGAAAAAAACAGGGGGAATAATAGATTCCCTAAGCTGTTAACGATACACCCTACTCATGCTCTTGATACAAGGTAAGTGCAAAGATATATGAAAAATATTGAACTAGAACAATGATTTCTAGTACTTGACTTGGATTTTGTTCTTTGTTTTTGGTTGATTGGTCAGAGCTGACATTTGATACACTTACAAAAATTATAATGATATGATTTGGTTTGTTCTCTTTAGTTTTAGATATTCAGTTAAAACTTGGCAATGTCTAGAACATTGCTGGCACCAGTTCCTTGTATTAAGAGTGATTATCTGGCAACAGGCTATCTTTTATGCTTCAACCATCTCTAAACATTAAGCATGGTTTGTGATTCAATATTGCATTTTATTATATGACTCATATTTGATGCTTCAGTCTCTTTGCAATTGATACTTTGCATCTTTTTGTTTTGTGCCATCTGCCATCCATCTCTGATTTCCTGCTAATGCTCTTTGTCTGTCCTACCTTCTGTTTCAGTGCTGCTTTGGGATGGTTTGCTTATGCACCTGAGTGGTATGAATCTCCTAACAAAACTTACGCTCAAAGAGAGGCTCAATCAGTATCAGTATTTGTCCATTTTCTGCAAAATGAACGCACCAGTGGTGCTGCTGATTCTAGTTCGAAGTCACAGGGACATGAAAGTGAACATAACATGGTATGCTTTGGCCAACAGTTTTGTTTCCTCCTCCACCCCTGAACACACACACGCAAACAAACCACCACAACAACCAACCAATTAAAAGTTTCTCTCCTCTCACCCATATCAACTAAATGTTTTGAAAATCCTGAATTTTCTTGTTTGTTTTCAGGCCGATCAGACCCACCCTGTCTGGGGCTGTGTTGATAACTCTGCAACTGTACAGGAAAAACGTAAGCAATTACTGCTGATGTTTTCCCAGCATGAGGCAGACAGGCTCGAAGTCTGGGCACAACCAATAAATACAAAGTAATTATAGTTCCTTGAGTTTTTTATTATTTTTATTATGTTAGTGTTATTGACTCCAATCTCACATGTACCCCATCTTACATATGACAGAGATACGACAACGTTTCGTGGTAAAATTAGCTCTGATAAATGGATCGATCATGCCAGAACCGCTTTTGCTGTTGATTCTCGAATAGCTCTGTCTATGACTTTGAGATTCCCCACAAATGCAGCATTGCAATCTGAAATTACTCAGTTGGTACAAGTATGTTACTTGCTTTGTCTGCTCATGCAAGTCCTATTTCTGTCTCTGCCTTACATCTTGTTACATTAGCTTGTTATAGACTATAAAGGTCATACCTAGTGCTGAAAGCCCCTGCACAATTTGGGGTCTGGGGAAGGTAATTTCTAGGCAGCTTTCGCCTTGCTTAATTTGCAAGGAGGCTGATTCGAACCCAGGACCTCCAGGTCACAAGTGGAGAGACTTACCCAGGACCCAGCTTGTTATAGACGATAACAAGCTTATATTCCAAATGACGATATAAGCTTATAGGAATATGTTAGTGAAGTTAGGCTCAATACCTGTTGATTTATGTTATGGGTTGGTTAATTATTGACTTATTTTGCATATTTGAAATCCTAGTGCCTGCTGCTTGCTTTCAGTGGCAAAGGTGACTGATATTGTTACATCTTGTCATGCTCTTCCTTTGCAGGTGCGGTTATTGGAGCTCCGTACAATTCCTGAAGCATTACCCTTTTTCATCACTCCAAAGGCAGTAGACGAAAATTCAGTGTTGTTACAGCAACTCCCACATTGGGCTCCATGTTCTGTTACACAGGCATTGGAGTTTCTAACTCCTCCTTATAAAGGGCATCCTCGTGTTATGGCATATGTTCTTCGTGTCTTGGAGACTTACCCACCTGAGACTGTTACCTTTTTTATGCCACAGTTGGTACAGTCACTCAGATATGATGAAGGGGTAAGTATTTTGTTCAGTAATATCCTTGTTTCTGTCATCAACACAAACCAGGTTAAGCGCTGCATGTGTCAATCTGCATATTTTTTTAACATGACTTGTAGAATTATAGCATTTTTGTTAATTTTTGAAGTTATGTATCTTAACTTTCATTCCTTTGAACTCATCAGAAACTGGTCGAAGGATACTTGCTTGGAGCTGCTCGTAGAAGTAATATATTTGCTCATATATTGATTTGGCATCTGCAGGTGGAATTTCTTTAGCTTGTACTCAGTTATACATATACTGAACTACATATCCTCTCTTTTATCAAATAAACAAAATATTTCTTATTTTTGTTCAGTAAATCGCTCCTAATGTTATTCTATTGCACTGAATTGTTTTTTGTTATGGTAACTTGAAATTTAGGGAGAATGTGTTCTGGAAGAATCTGGGAAGGATTCTGCTGCTCCAATGGTATATCATATGTCCTTTTCTTTTGTGTAGCTGTATTCTTCCATACCCTTGTCTTTTTTCTTGTCAGAATAAGCATTAGCACACAAATATTGTGTTTATTCATTGCGGTTATTTTCCCATGAACTTAAATAGTTGGCGAGCTAATTAAGGAGCCTGAAAGTAAGGAGCTGGGCATAGCTTAGTTTGTCAAGGTTGTGGATATACACCCTGACCACCTGGGTTTGAATCCTTTTTTACGCGAATTTTGGTGCTTATTTCTTAATTAAATAGTCACCTAGCTCCTTTAGCTTGGTCGAGTTTTTTTCTCCTGAAAGTATTTTGCTAATGAATTTTTCATGTTTAAGCTTATAATTTTGTGTATTTGCCTTCTCGGGTGTGGTACCTGAATGCCTAATTTAAAAGGACAGACCCAGTGCTGGAAGCTCCCACGCAAGATGTGGTCTGGGGAAGGATTATACGAGGCCAGTCTTACCCCTGCAATGTGCAATGCAGAGAGACGGCGTCGAACCCAGGACCTCTTGGCACCAGTGGGATGACTTCACCACTGCGCCAGACCTGTCCTTCTTAGACCTGAATGCCTAATTGGATAGAAATTTTATATGACCCCTTTGCTGATAGTGGTGAATAAATGATGATCTTGAACAACCAAATAATGCAATGTTTTTCTTTCCACAAAGAAAGGAATTTAGACATTGGATGGATGATGGAAAATGTTGCATATTCGGTGGAAGTAACCACATCAGTTGCACTGGCACATTATCGATAGTCATGCATTCTTCGTCCCGATCCATGTAATGTTCAGCCTTGTGTTAGACATGGTGTGACATTTAACACAATCACCTTAAGCCACGCTGCTTTAGGCTCTGATTCAGATATAGATATTTTTCGAGTTTGTTATACCCTTCATGCGTTTGAATTCATTTCATGAGAAGAGCAACTAAGATGACATTTTACCGTTCCCAGCAAAGCAACTTTACTTTTGTTTCTTATAACAAGTTCAAAGTTGCAATTTAAGAGTGCTACAAGCCTACTACACTTGGCTGCTCCATTATCTTTTGGCATGGTTTTCGGGCTGTTTGATGCAAAAAAAACATTGCTTAATTGCTCAAGATCGTCACTATGTTTGAACATAAGATCATCCTGATGCTTAACTGACTAAAATTGTACCTCCAATTGACTATTTTGTTGCTTGTATATCGTTGATATTTGCTGTTTTTACTGAAATCTGCACAATTCTTGTTGATTATATATACTATACAAAGCTTTTTCAAGCTTGAAGATCGCAAGTATAATGCTCATCTTCCCATTTTTCTTTCAGACCACTGCATTCCACTCCTTGCTTCCGGCTGTCAGGCAGAAAATTATTGACAGTTTCACTCCAGATGCTCGTGATATGTTTGAAAGAGAATTTGATTTCTTCGACAAGGTCACTTCGATATCTGGTGTTCTTTTCCCTCTTCCGAAGGAAGAGCGGAGAGCGGGTATTAGAAGGTAGTTTTAGGAGAGTTGTATTTTCGTTAACAATGAGAGCTTCTATCATAAATTTTGTGGTATTCGTATCTATACTTTTGTGCACTTTGAATTCATCATATGAATTCTTTTGCAGGGAGCTGGAGAAGATAACAGTGCCAGGTGATGATCTCTACCTTCCTACTGCAACAAATAAGTTGGTACGGGGTATACAACTGGACAGTGGTATCCCTCTCCAGTCTGCTGCAAAAGTTCCAATAATGATTACTTTTAACGTGGTTGATCGTGATGGGAATCCAAATGACATAAAACCACAAGCTTGCATTTTTAAGGTAAATAAAATTTTGCTGCTGCAAATTCTGCACAAATAGTGTGTGTCATGGTTGTAGAAGTTCTTTTTATCATATCTGAAGTTATAATTCTCAATTCATATTTCTCTCTTCCAACAGATGTACTTTAGTGCCAAAATATTAGTAAATCTCTAGTCTCATATGTTACTTGCTTTGTTATTGACCACCAAAGTTAATTTTGCATGGGACAATGTGAAGGCTCCAAAATTTTGCTTTTTGCCTAGAAGAAAAACATAGCACATACATAAAATATAACAACATTTACTGTGGTTGGATCTATTTTATCTAAACTGTGTTCTGGGTGTTCCATGTCTTCATTTAGCTTGATCAGTAGTTATTAATCTTTCGTTCCAGTTGCTTTTCATTCAACACTACTTTGCTTGACTTTGGCTGGTTTTTATGCTTTAACAGGTTGGTGATGACTGTAGACAAGATGTGCTGGCTCTCCAAGTTATTGCTCTGTTAAGGGACATATTTCAAGCTGTTGGATTAAACCTCTACCTCTTTCCTTATGGTGTTCTGCCCACTGGACCAGAACGAGGCATAATTGAGGTGAACATGGATGTTCAACTGTTCTATTGCTTTTGCACTGTTGTGGACTATGAAATCCCTGATTACAACTCAAAATCATGTGTTTATTTGATCTATTCTCAAATAGTTTGTAAGGTCGACTGTTAAACTTTGAAGAAAAAATCCATGCCAATGCAACCTTAATTTAAAATTTTGTAGTACATTAAACCTTGTTTATTGATATTTGATACATGAACTTCCTGTTGACAACCATGAACCATATTCTTAAATGATGTTCAGCCATCTTTATTGGTGAAATACTGAAAATTATGTCCCAGATGGTATAGAATGCAACACTAATTTTTTTGGTGCCAAAAGCACTGATAATGTCCTCATGTCGCCAGCCTCAGTACATACTCCCTCATTTCTCAAAAGATTGTCACTTTCTAGTACATTTTTGTACTAGAAGGTGACAATCTTTTGAGAAAGGAGGGAGTATATGTTTTACTGGTCAAAGTCAGGAAAGACACTATATTGTCTCCCAATGTGATAACTCGTTGCTACAGCTTTAGCAACGAGTTAAACTCCGAACTCCATAGAGTTTAGGTTTGTAACCACGATCAGTACTCTGCTATGTGCTATTATGCATTCCTGTGCTTTTGGAGATATTAAAATCCATACCAAATAGTTATTGGCTAGTTTCTTGGTTTATCTATTATCTTAACCTGAGCATATGTGCAGGTGGTCCCAAATACTCGGAGTAGAAATCAAATGGGTGAAACAACTGATGGTGGTTTATTAGAGATATTCCAGCAAGATTATGGCCCTATAGGTTCACCTTCCTTTGAAACTGCTCGAGAAATGTTTATGATCAGTAGTGCTGGCTATGCTGTTGCTAGCTTACTTCTTCAACCAAAGGATCGGCATAATGGCAATCTTCTCTTTGATAGGTATGACTTGCTCTGTTGTTAAAGCTGGGATGAATCTAGAATTTGCCGCTTAATCATCATATTCTCTGTGCAGCTATGGGAGACTAGTTCATATTGATTTTGGATTTATTTTGGAGATTTCACCTGGAGGAAACATGGGATTTGAGAGTGCACATTTCAAGCTAAGCCATGAGATGACTCAATTGCTTGATCCATCTGGTACTATGAAGAGCGACACGTGGAACCAGTTTCTTAGGTAAGCATCAAAATGTGTACTCCGTAGTTGGTTCTGTTGGTTTTTTTTTCTGACCCAAAGGTTGTAATAGAAACTGATTCTCTCTGCTATGAAGTTCTCTGGCAAGCAGTTTGTGTTGTCTTATATTGTGATACATATAGAATATTTCATCCTGATTCAAAAATTGTCCTATCAGATTGTGCGTCAAAGGATACCTAGCAGCAAGGCGGCATATGAATGGCATTTTGACTACAGTAAACCTGATGGTGGACAGTGGGCTTCCATGCTTTAGCAGGGGAGATCCTATTGGTAATCTGCGGAAGCGGTTTCATCCAGAGATGAATGAGCGTGAAGCTGCTAACTTCATGGTAAGAACATGTGTTGATGCCTACAACAAATGGACTACCGCAGGGTATGACTTGATTCAGTACTTGCAGCAGGGTATTGAGAAATAGTTAATTTCTTGTTTTGTAAATGTTACGCCCGTGTATATCAGTTGTATGTAGCTGCTAATTTTTCAGGTAGGGTTATATTCTTTGAGTCATTTTATTGTATGATAAGGACGAGGGAATTCTGTTGATTAACAGAGAATGTATGTTGCAGAGGCATTTTATCATGGAAAGTATAGGTAGCTAATATATAAGTAAGTTCTTGTATTGATAAACAGGATCCCATTTTTTAGACATGTTGATTCTTTTCTTTTTCAATGTTCGTACAGTATAATGTTCGATGTGTGAACTGAGCACACTGGTTATGTCGGAAATGGCTGAATTGTAAAACATGGTGCATTAGCATTGTGATCAGGGGAGACAAATTCGCATGCTCGATAACAAAAACTTTCCGAATTGGTTGCATGGAAAAGAATAACAACGTTCACGTACATGCTCGTTTTCTCTCGCATCGCAGTAAAAATATGGAGACGGATATAACAATCACTCTGTTATGCATGAAAAACTAGGTGTCCCAAACAACATATTGCTTCCATTAACAACTATATATCAAGAACATTTTCAGTGAGAATAAACCCTAATCCAAGTTCCAACAACATAATATGCCAACTATTTGATCTTAATATAAACAGCTTCACTTCATAGTTCCAAACCTATGTCCTGAGATGATCAAGCTCTACACCTTATAAAATATACAACGATCCTTTTTTTTTACAAACAGGAGAAAAGCACCGAACCTATACATACAAACATTTAGATACCTTATTTATTTGCACATGAAATGCAGCACAAGCTCCCATTTCAGCCGTAAATACGCGTGTTGGGGGCAGGCCTAAATTCACACTGATTTCGCTTAGAACTAACGCTAGGACACTCATCCCCAATTAAAAGTGGAGCAAGTACAGCTGCGTGGTCGTAGTGTTTACTTGTTGATCATGCTTATGCCGCATGCATGCAGATGCACCGATGCATCAGATATATGCATGCACGTATGGCGCACGAATGCTTTCAAAATCGGAAACGCCCGTGCACTCCCATCTGGGGCGCGAGCACCATGCCTGCAGCTGCCGGTTGTGCCCGCGGCGTCTTCTGCCGCTGAGGCTGCGGTGGCCGTGGCAGCGGCGGCAGCGTGGTGCGCTTCACGAACCGGCCCTTCATCCGCGGCCGCTTCTCGGCGTTGAGCTTGCGCACCTCGTACCGGATCTTCTTGGCGAACAGCCGCGTCCGCCGCTTCTCCCTGTACCGCGACACCCGTGCCTCCCGCTCGCCGCCGGTCACCGCCGTCACGTTACCGCCGAGGCCTCCTCTGAGCCCCGCCTGCAGAAGATACACGCCAAGGCGACCGATCAGCGATTTGGATTATTTGGATCTGGCTAAAACGTGTACGTAGGTTCCGATTGCATGCTTGAACCGTAGTGCTTACCGTGAAGTCGGGCCATGAGTCGCCGGGATCGAGGTGAGGACGCTCGCCGTGGAACCACGGCGATCCACCGTCGCGTGTCCACGAGGCAATGACGCTCTCGTAATCAAGCTTGAGGATCATCTCTGGCCGCTTTCTCTTCTTGTCCTCGCGTTCCGGCTCCGGCGCCGGCGCAGCTGTGACCTCGAAGTCCACGCCAAAGTCCATGTTCATCAGCTGAGGCTTCTCGTCGTTCAAGAACCCTAGATCGTGGAACCCTGCTTCTTCAACTCCTCTGAGGAGATTCTCCATGTCCTCGGCGAAGCTAGCCAACTCCATGTCCGGGACGTCGAAAGCGTTAAGTCCGTCGTCTGCCCCCGCTAAGCCTGAGGCAAACTCCGGCGACGTCTCCGCCAGAGACGAGATCACCCAGGCCGGCTTCTGCTCCCCCTCGTCAGCCACGGGGTTGCAGAGCTCAGCGAGCATGGGGTCGAGCACCGGCACGCGGTACAGAAGGTCTTCGTCGTCCTCCTCCAGCCCGTGTTCGCTGTCACCCACGATGCCGGAGGCAGCCTCCTCCGCCTCCAGGTCTGGGACCGCCGCCGACGAAGCCGAGGCGATCGCAGCGGACGCGGTCTCGTGCTTGCTCCCGGGCTTGCACCGCGGGGTGCGTGGCCCGCGCTTTAGGCCGTGCAGCCACGTGGGGGCATCGGGATCAATCGGAAGGGACGACGAAGACGACGACGCCGTGGGAAGGCGGACGCGATGGTGGCGGCGCGCGAGCGGGTTGGCCGAGTGGACGGCCGCGTCGCACGCCTGGCACAGGAAGGCGTTGTCCGCCGGGCAGTGCCACCGCGCCCGCCGCCGCATGCAGCCATCGCAGGAGCGCGCGGTGCGCGCGCCCAGAGCAGCACCTGTGGCCACCGACGTCGCCGCCGCGGATGTGCCGGAGTTCGTCATTTCGTCGAACACTTGCTTCCCGCAGTTAAGTTAAGCGAGAGCTTAACAACGCGGGAACAGTGCGGCGGCGAGCTCGTACTCGTATGCCCTTTCCTTTATAAAACTGCGAACTCGGCTCCAAAATACGGACCCAACTGCCAGTGATGCTGGATGAGTTGCAAAGCATGATTGTGGAACGGACTGGTGGGGCCCATGAATGCGCTTTCGCCTACGTGGCTCGACGAGAAGCGAGGAGGAGGAGGGGTGGGCCCGAGGAAAATACTTATCTGGAAGCTGATTGGCTGCCTTGGCGCGCGGAATCCGGTGCGACGGAATTCTATTGGGCTGCCTGTCACACCGTTGGATTTCCGGTGGGGCCTACGAGGCATGGTCACTGACGAGGACATCTCTCTTGGCCCTTTGGGCATGCCATGAGGTTTTTGATCTTGGGTGACTCAGCAGCAGATGTACAACCATGTGCACAGGATACGACTTGTCTTTGCTCCCATGACCTGTGAAAGATTCCAAAAAAAGAAAAATCATATGTGGATCATGCTCCACATATAGTACAATTTAAATCCACAATTAGAAGGCAAATATTGTATCCACAAAGACTATTTTTGTATTCACGCAAAAATCAAACCATAAGTTGTAAAAGAACTAAAAAACCCTGAAATTCCCACATATGATTCAAATCACAGATGGTCAATCGATCAAAATAAGATCTTTTACAAAGTAAAAGAAAAGTTGTTTTTATGAAAGGCAAAAATAGGAGTTACTACCATTAATTTCCCCTTACATAAGAAACTGCTAACACCACATACACATCTCTGATAGTTCGGTGCCAATAGCATGACTCTTGGTCGTCCACATCAATCAAGATCTGTACGCTACTTGCGAGAACACATAATCAGACAATGCTTATATGTGTGACAGATCATATCCCTTTCACCTTAGCCCCCGTTACTATGCGTGGCCATTTATTTTTGAATGGTCAGGCAACTTCCGTGAAAGGAATTTTTATTCTCTCCTACATTCATCAATCATCAATGTTACCGAAACAATTGGAATACTGGGGTGCAAGTTGCATAAAGAGCTCAACGCTTTTGTTTTAGCCTGGCTTGTCTTTGAATCCGTTTTCCGTGGCAAAAAATATATAAAACAGATTTACCAAAAACAGGTGCAAAGCGAGAGGGAAACAAGCCCCTGGTTTCACAAACTCATGATGCTTATAGTTACTTCCAAAGTTCAAACAGTATTTCACTAAATAACTTCGCCATGTATTGTTACACTTACACCATGGTCGCCACCGTGGACCACAAACCACATGTTTCAAATTATAATCCACAAAAAAATATAAGCTAAATTTGAGGCTTTTATTAAACTTAGCTGATAACACATACACCACTCGCGACCAACAAAAGCAGGCGGTTTACCGAAAAAAAGAAAAACTCCACTAATAAGAAAAAACGAATGTAATAACTGAGTTGCTGATCCACATTTCCCTCGCTGTACTGTACCACACCACTTGACTTGATGGGTAACCACGGTAGATCACGCCGACGGCGACCGCCCGGCCGGGACCCACCGGCGGCAACCTCTCCCTCTCTCCTTTCTAGGCGACGTGGCCGCATCCGTCCCAGGGCACGCCTGTGGCCCGTACGCAATGGCCAGGCCGCTACCGGTGGTTCTCGCCGCGGAGGCCTTGCCTCCGTGCACCTCCTGGGCCCCGCCGGCCGTACCGGCCAGAGCAGAGTTGCCCGGCTGCGGCAATTCGTGGGGCAGTCGTTGATGGCTCTGCCGTTTTGGTGCCTTCCACATTGATTGGCCAGTGGCCGCAGTGAACCAGCAGCGTTGCCTCTTTCGCCCAGGGGTAGGGTCAGCAGAATTCTTTTTGGAAAAAGAAAAAAAAAAGGAAAGATGACAACTGAAGAACCACACATGACTGAAGCAGCATGTAGTCGAACTGATAAATTGTGAATATAAGGGAAGATTGCAGCAGGTGAGAATCTTGTAACCAATGGGCATATTTTATTAGAAAACGTCTGGATATAGTACAGATGGACATTGATTGGAGATCATGTGTGCTTTCATTTACCAACGAAATGTTAAGTCCTGATACAACAGTATACCAATAGGCTTTAGTACACATTCCCTGCCCCAAAATTGAAGAACAAATATATATATATTTACAGAAACACACCCCAAATGCCAAAGGGGGCAGAGAACAAGTCAATCGTGATTCCTGCCATCATACTATGAGAAGAATCTTGAAACGAATAACTCAGAATGCCTCTGCTTTCATATTACTGGGAAGCTTAGAACCTGTGTGATAGGGTCTGGTTGCCAGCGTCCAGAATGATTTCATCATGTCCAGGTGTTGTGCTGTGCCAAAATAACTCATGTTAGCCATGCTCTGGAATTTGGCGAAAGTTTGTTTCAGAACGCAACTTAAATTAATGTAACACTGCATACTTACTTAAGATAGCTCAAAGCTGACATTCTGTACAGCAATGTAAAAACAAGGAGATGCAAGCCAATGCTGTAGAAGAATATAAATGTCCGGGCGTATCTGTGAGAAGAGATGTTAACTCTTATTGCACTCCATGTCAATGACGTAAAGAAACTGTTGCATATTGCAGTACAAATATATATGATCAACTGTGCATAAGGAACGATTGATAAGCAGGTTCCAATCACAAATGGGTTACCCGTGTCACAATGCTACGATTCAAAAAAAATGACAGGTTTAGATAAGGCATGTTGATCAAGCATTAAATGTAAGAACGCTTGAGATGAGCAGAGCATTATTTCAAGAAGTTAAAGCCACTTGTTGACTACCTCCATATTATTAGTAATAGACCTCACCACAAGGCACTGGAGTTATTATTATTTAATTCAAATTCCAAATGGTCTGGCATTGTATAATTGGCAATAAATCTATATCCATACAACACAAAAACTATTGATCCTAGACATCTCTAACTTGCTGCTTCTATTATAACTTAGCAGTATCAAAAATCAGTAAAAGGGCAGCCCGGTGCATGTAGCTCCCGCTTGCGCAGAGTCCGGAGAAGGGTCCGACCCATTTGGGTCTTTTGTACGCAGCCTTTTCTTACAGAGAGGCTGTTTCCATGACTTGAACCCGTGACCTTATGGTCACAAGGAAGCAGCTTTACCGCTGCGCCAAGGCTCCCCTTCAGTATCAAAAATCAGTATGCCCGATAAAAAGAAAAAGGGGAAACAAATTGTGAATAAGGAGTGAATTATCATACTTGTTACCAAGGAGAAAACGGCCGCTACTGAGAGTGATTTTATCTCTGAAACCAAGTTCCTTGTACCGTTGATCCTTTTCCTGGGTATAAAAAAAGAAGTATCATAAATTATGTATATCATACACAAAAAATTGTTACTAACGATATGTTAGAACATATATCCACCTTCTTTGAGAAAGCAGCAAAAGGATTTATGTCATCCTCGTACATTTTCTTGTACTTGGCTTCAACATCTGAAGAGCCACTTTCAATATCTTCTGCATACTGCAAAGCACAACACGACAAAGGTCAATTGCCAGAAAAATAACACATTATGATCACAAAGATTTACGTAGAACCTTCTTTGGTCCTCTTGAAACAATCTTGTCCTGGCTGTAGTCCTGGACATATCGAATCTTTCCATACAGTTCAACGTTATCGGCTTTAGTCTTTTCAAGTTCTACAATTAGCATTTCATACTTCTCTTTTAATCTCCTCAGTTCCTAATAAGAAAAGCCAAAGATGATGAGATGATCAGTGATGCAAAGCAAAGAGTCATCATTAGATAAAAGCATATTGCAGAAGAATATAAATTTAAGAATACTGGATATGCATAGCATAATCCTGAAAGGCAGAACATAACCAAAGCTGTGAAGATAATCAAGACAAATGGTCATTTCATCTCAATATCAGCTCCTGTAGATATATCAGCTTAAAGGTCAGACAAATCACTGATAAAGCAAAACCACAATTTCAACTATAGTCCAGCAGTGGAAATGACCATAAGTAATCATATTGATGATTTTTAGGCTTTTAGCATCTGAGGACTTGACAACAATGTCACTTAAGGCTACAAAGATGTGGTGTTTCCCACGATGTACCTCCTCAGTTTCACGTAGTCGTGCACGGAAACGATCCCTCTGGTTGCAGATGACCTTAAGCATAGAACTTTGATCCTGATCTGGTGATGCCTGCCTTTGATCAGAGCCCTGTCAATAAGAAGAACATGAATCCAAGTATGTGACCGTCCTTTTTTGGAGCACCTAAACAATAAGAACTATAATCAACAATAACCTGATAGATGCTTCCCTTATAAATCTGTTATAATGAATACATCTATAGCCATGTATGCTACTTGCTACATGTTTGGTATACATCAAAAGTTACAATACAAGCAAAATTCTTGGCACGTTTACATACTTGTATTAGTACCTTGAATGGGTTTTGGAAAACATTTGCATATACATACAACAATAACAGCAAAGCCTTTTAATCCCAAACAAGTTGGGGTAGGCTAGAGATGAAATCCACAAAACCCAATACAAAAATACAAACAAAATGAAAAGGAAGACAGAAAGGAAACAGAGGGTGAAAAAAGAGAGGAAAAGAACAATAAATCAAACAGAGAAGTGTAAAAAGAAGGGGAAACCGAAAATCAAGGTTCTGGCACGTGAATTTTAATTTCCACATACTTGTATTAGTATCTCGAATGGGCTCTGGAAAACGTTTGCATATACAGCTAATTATAATTATTACTCAAATGTTTACAAAATCAGGCCATCAGAGCTTATGTTTCGAGGCGATGGATCATTTTATAATACTGTTAATACAGAACACATGGTACTTCATGGCTCCACGAACCGATACAAATGTATAACACTTGCAAACGATACCTAAACTAACTTCTGTGAGCATACTTGAAAGTACACAAGATATTGCAGAATTATAGCAACATATGATGCGATAAACAGAGCAAAACAAGAAACTACCTCTGATGCTTCACTTGAGCCAAATTCTTGAAGATCCCAATCATTCAAAAGTGAGGTCCTCCTATCAGTTGAACTGTAGCCCTGCACAGAGGATAACAAATATTCATCAGGTGTCCTTCCAAAAATGGAACTAGGATATAACATAGCAATCTTAGCTTTCTAACATCTAAATTACAGAACTAAGTAGGTATATCAACATAATGCACACTGGGACAGCAGCAGTAACACATTAAATGCAGAAGAGATGTATCCATGATGGATTCCATGAATATCTACAAGAATCAAGGTTCAAGGATTAACTGGTATCAAGAAAATTATCAAAGGGGTATGATATCAACCTTTAGTATGTCATCCTCGAGCTTCAAAATCAATCTTTTTTGTTCTTCAACCTTTGAAGTTTGCTCTGTGATCCTTTTTTCAGCTTCCTCAAGAAAATTTGACTTCTCTGATATTTTAACCTTTAACAATATGACCAACTCATCAGCTAATTCCAGATACAGATATTTAAGTGTATCTTGAGAATTTGAATGAGGAAAGTTGGTGTCCTCATACAAATAATGCCTAGACACATATTCTAGCGTCCAAACTAGATGCCAACCTTCAGTTGTGTTAGTTCATGCTCCATTTTACGGTTCTTATCGAGAAGCAATGCTTCTAACTTGCTCATTTCTTCACCATTGGTGGCTAGCTCCCAGTCTTCTGCTTCAATGGAGTTGTAACCAACTGCCTATTGGAAGAGGTACTGGTATCAGCAGGAATATAGGATCAAACAATCAAAGGGAATAAGGACCGAACAATAAATATGCAATTTATAGAACCGGATCTCAAATATATTATTTGAGCACCAACAAGGCAACAACACAACGGGATTACCTACTTGTAGATACAGCATAGGAAGGTTGAAATTTGAAGTTGCATTGAAATAATGCATATGAGTTCAGAACCATGCGAAAAGAATCTAGTCGTCGCAGTTAATAACTTAGGAATTCCCAGAGTAGATGATTGTACAGCCAAAGAAAGGGGTTAAGTTAAATGTAATTATTGCAGTACCGAAGATTTTGTTGTAAATACCTGCAAAATCTGAACCTTTTTCTTTAGATCATCTACTAGTTTTCTTGTAGGTCTTTCTTGAAGTTCTTTCTTCAGTTCCATAAGAGCACTTTCCTACAGATGGAAAAGTAATTGACCAATTAAAGAAAAACAGTGAAGCTAGTTGCATAGAAACAAAAAAGCTTAAAGAAATATGTATGTGCCACTGGATTACATTTCAAATGAAATAATGAAGCAATACTTGCAACATCTTTGTCCCTCAACAGAACTGTTTTGTTCTGGTTTATGTTTTCTAGGAGCAGAATGCAAATCTTCAGGATATGGACATATGGTCATGTCTATCCAGCTCACCAATAACAATAACAACTGATTAAAAAATTCCAAGTGGAGAATGATTAAAAATATACTGAACTACATTAGGACATTGGATTATAGCATGTGATTAAATAGCACAGGGCTAATCCATATATGAAGTCTTTCGAATTTAGTAGTCAGCATAAAGAATACTGTGCGATTTAGGAACACCAATCACAAGTTTATGCAGGATAATGTTCTTTGATAAGTTAGTACCTTTTCAGAGAGTAAAGCGGTCAACTTCTTCAGCTCATTCACATGCTTTTCTCTCTCACTTGATAAGGTACCTTCAATATTGCGAAGTTCTGCATTCAACTCCGAGATAATCTTCTCCTTAGCATTCAAGGAACTTTCAAGTATATCACTTGATTCCAAATAATCACTGCAAAATTAAGTAGTTCAGCTAACAAAGTCAAGGGAAATGAATTCTGCTCCCATGTAAGCTGCTCCTATCTAGATATTCATTTATCACTTTAAGTATGTACATGTAACCATCCTAAGATGCCCTAAACCATACATAAAGAAGTAGAAAAGGAACCAATATTTTTGGTATATTATGACAATACCTTGTACTATGATAAAAAAAATATGTCCACATAGTCCAAAATCAACTGACATTCCACTTCGCCCCGGATGGTCTAGTATGCTCATATACTCCATGCACATACCCTAGATCCAGCGAGATACTCCCTAGGTTGTGGGATATACAAGTGGGGGTACAAAAAAGGCTTCCTTTTTGGACAGCCATAGAATCCGTCTATTAAACAAAAGAACTACCGAAAGATACATCACAGGTGCATTAACCAGGAATTATTTATATTTGAAAAATACTTTAAATGTTTCTTACAGCATACAAGGCACTACAGTGAGACGAGGACAGAGGACGCAAACTGACCTACTCTGGTGTGCATCTTCATTCGTAGTCTGCAACTGAGAACGAAGATCGCCCTGCAGGAAAAATAAAAAGGGAAAATAGTACCTTGAGTGATGAACTGAATGAGCAATAGCTTTGGACATTTAGATCAACGCGACTGATGTTGTGCACTATGTCTAGCAAGTTTTGACATTTGTAGTTTTTATGATTAACACCAGAACCATCACAGATGGCTAGTGATGACCACTACCAGAGTGTGTTGGATTTTGTGCAGCCAGAAAACCTGAAACTGTAATTGGCAATCAAAAGGATACCTTTTCCCTCTCGAGACTAATTAATCTTGCTTGAGCCCGTTCAACTTCATCCATCAGAAGGCTCACTTCAGCCTCCTTGGCGGCTCTGTCCTCCTCTGAAAGAAGTGGGATACTTCAATTCACTATAGAAAAATGATGTTCCCATTGAGTAACAAGTCACAAGGTGAAGGTAACAAAACTTGCAAAGAGACCTGATTGAGTGCGAAGCTCAAACAATTGGCTTTGTGCTGATTCATGTAACTTTTGCATATTCTTTACACTTTCTGTAGCTTGCCTTAGTTGGTCCTGCAATGCTTGTTCCCTAAAATCACAACAAGCTAAAAGTTCAAAATATACAGTATGACTCATGGCATATGAAGTAGCCTTTGATATCAGGCATCACTTCTGTAGTGCAGCTGGGCTACTAACAAGCAAATTGTTTCACACATAATGTTTATCAGCACACCTTTCTTTGAGGGCTTCAAGAGTTTTCTGACTGTCTTCAGCCATGCTTCGCTGTTTCATTTCAACCATCTCCCTCACTTTCTCCTCCATCTAAAATCAATAAAAGTTTAACTGGATGTGAAAAGTATACAATGTTAAATAGAAAAACTAAATGCTCTGGTTATAAACATGCCAAACCTAAATGAGTACTACGGGAACACCAGGGGAAAATCACCTAATATACAACCATTTGTATAACAAACAAATAGAGACATACTTCTAAATATAAACTTTAATTGTGTCCAAACAAAATAGCTAACATATTAAAATTAGTAGAAAAAGTAGCCCACTCACTACATGGATAAACTGTCTTTCAACGATTTAAAAAAGAAAAGAACAGGGAACGTGTTTTATCAGCATTCATACGATGCATGTAAACAAACAAAAAAAGGAGAGCGATAAAATGGAGATCACATGATAGCGGTAACAGAACAGACCTGCTGTTCTAGTTGGCGGTTTCGCTCCTCAAGTCGCCTGATTGTTGCCTGCTGGTTTTTCAAGTGTGCTGCTTCAGCACGGTATTCTTCAAGCTCTAGTTTCATCTTACGATTTTCAGTCTCCAGTTCAGATAGTTTCTGGTCTTGCTCCTACAAGCATTGAGACATTTAGCAATAGAATTTTAGTGATTTGAACCCATCTATCATTTTCAGATGAGCTTACTATTAAATATGCTGACTCAAGATAAAATGAAAAACAAAGTTGAAAACACATGTTTCATCAGAGGAAATGAAATCACAACACCACATGTTTCCCACACGGCACCCACTTTTACAATCAACTGGGTGTGTTTTTCCATGTCAGTATAAATTACCACCATATTTTTCAGTTTGACAACTAACCACCTACACTTTTCAATGTTAATCAGCACATGTACTTGCAATAAACTAGCCAACTTTTACAAATTGTGGGAACACAACTGGATGATTTGGGTTGAATAGGTGTCATATAAGAATTTTGAATATTGATAATACAAAACTATAATATGTGTCTGGTGAATTACAACAAGATGACAAATGATGATTTGCTTAATGATGACATGCACTCTTGCAATATTGGGAAAATCAATAACATTTTATTCCTCAACTCTTTGTGGCATATTTGCAATTGAGAATTTAGACGAGCAACAATAATATAGTTGAAAGAACATACAGCCATAGAAGCAATAGCTGGATACGGGTCAGGTGCTTCATAGAGCTTCTGGTAGATGTTGAGAAATGCATTTTCTCCGAACTTTGCTCTCTTTGTGAGCTTATCAACTTCCTCTTGATAACTCTTCAGCAAAGAGTTGAATAAACTCAACTTCTCATCTGAAGATGCCTTCTTGAAATCCCTAGTGTTCTCGGCAAGCTTACGTCTATTCTTCTGGCTGGTCTCTTGATTCTCCGCAATCTTTAAACCTTGCTCATCCAAACCAATTCTTTCCTTCTCCAAATCAAAGTCTAATGTGCACAATAAAACAAAGTAAGATATCTGTCATTGATAATATTCCATGGCACACATCCACCCATAGACAAAGTTATCTCATGGTTGTAAGCCCCACCATGGAAACCACAATTAGCAATGAAATAGCATGTTACCTCATAGCTATTGAAATAATTTACTTAGTAAACACGTAATGAATGGGCAAACTGGTAAAATCCTACAATGTGGATCTCTGACTCCATGCAGAGTGAGCTGCTAGTTGATACAAACTGAAAACCCTGTACGTACGGACATGGCTATTGTAGAAAGTTAAAGCGCTGCGCACAAGCTTGAACTGAAGACTAAATCATTTTGTTATTGGAATGTTTTTTATCCTTGTGCTCAGTGGATTATGAGTTACATTGTGATTAACAGTTACTGTAACTCGTGGAAGTAAGCAGAGCGAATCATAGTAAATAGTAATGACAAAGATCGAATGCATGTTTACATATCAGAGCAATTCAGATCGACAAAGTCCAACAAGTACTACAGCTGCGGGACAGTACGGAAGGGGCAACCGGGAATCGCGCGGCTCATCAATCGCACGATCCATCCCAACTGTTCCCCGGAGCTCAGCAATTAGAGCCTACACCGCCTACTCGACGACCAGCCAGGGTAGGATCGAGGCGCACCTTTCCAGAAGCTGCAGACGACGGCGAGCGGCGACGAAATCCCCGCTGCGGCGGCCGACGACTGGGCCGGGGGAGGCGGCGGCGAGCGGTCACGATCCGACGCGGCCGCCTGCGCCGGCGAGGGCTCCATGGGCGCAGGGGTTCGAGGTCCAGGGATCTGGACGCTTGGATCTGAACCCGGTATCCGGTGGTGTGATCTGCTTCAGAAATGGGTTTCGCGTAGTCGTCGCAGGCTAGCAGCGATTGTGTTCGGCGTGCGCGTGTAGAGGCCGACCATCCAAGCGCTAGTTTTCGGACGCCTTCCGACGGCAGTGGAGTTTGAGCGCACTGCTTTCCGAACTGGAGTATGAACACACTAGCTTAAACATTAGTGTATTTCAATTTTACATTTGTTTTATAGAATTATAACTATTTAAAACTGTAATATTTTATATTTGTTCCACAAAAAATACAACTATATTGGTCCTAAGTAACAAGAACTTATAACTTTTTATGATGAGGTTCCACATGTCAATGCTATATGATCTGGTCTTACCAGTCGTGTCACGAAAATTATAGTTTCTTATCACTAAGGGTCAAAATAGTTACGGTGGGCACCATAGGTAATAGTTTTGTATTACAAGAGTGCAACTAGCCATAGCTTTTTAAAATTTTACTCTCTTGCTCGCAAAGGGTGATGATGATGAATAAACCATGTTTTTCCATATCTAACAATTTTGTTGTTCTATATATACCTTATTTTTTCTTGAAATAGAAATATGCGTTTAATTTAAATTTGTTCTAAGCACCTGTACCTGACATACTGGGTACCCTCGCGCACAAGCTAGAGCCGTCTAGGTACCCTGCCTTCCAACAGAGGCAGGATCCGAGGGTGCCACGTGTCCAGAAGGATCGGACCCATCTGCCCCAGATGTGGGGTCCGGGATACCCGCAAGAGACCTCGAAGAAGAGTTCAACTCCTCCTTGAAGACGAGCTCCCAAGCAGTCATGTGTCCAGCAAGTAAGGATCCCTCTCCCCTATGAGATAGGGCTCCGATGTTGCCACGTGGCCCAAGGCATCAGACAGGCCACCTCCCGTATAGGCACGCTCCAGCGCTGCCACATGTCCCGCAACCTTAGAAGTCCCCGCTCTACTTAGAAACGGGCCCCGGGGCTGCCACGTGGTCCGTAAGGCGGGATCTGATCTCCTCCGCCGAGGTGAGCTCCCAACCTGTCACATCGTCTGTAAGACGGGATCCGACCTCCTCCGCGGAGGTGAGCTCCCACGCTGCCACGTAGTCCAACCACTTGCTCTGGGCGGAGAGTTGTGGGAATCAAGAGGGCGGTGCGCCTTGTCCCTGTCAAGGATTGAAGATACGCGACTTCTCCACACACATGACGCGACGCACGCCTAATGTTAGATACTGCTACGACCAATCGCTTCACAATGAAAACGTCGCAGGCCTATCCCATTTCGCCAAGTAGGTAGCTTACAACGATAGAGGCAGTTGGACGGCACATGGGCTACTGACGACTCAGATGACAAGACGGCGAGTCTTCAAAGCCACGGTCAGAGGAAGCTTATGCGAGAAGCCTTAGATCTTTAGGATAAGATCATCCCGGGACCACCTGTCAGGCCCCAGACCCCACTTGTAAGGCGTCCGACCTTGTCTATAAAAGGACCTGACCGCCACTATTACAAAGGACCAACAATCAAATCCTCGATACACACACTCATACACACACACACTAGCAATACAATCCACCGTGGAGTAGGGTGTTACGCTCCTTGCGGCCCGAACCACGTAAAAACCATCGCCTCATAACCGCGTACACTTGATTGAGGCCGAACAAGAACCTCCACGGGCTGCTCCTTAGCAGATCCAAAGGAAGTGTCGCATTAACACTTTGACATTTGGCGCGACAGGTAGGGGCTTTTTTCCCTCAAAAAAGTGGTAGCGCTTTCACCACCATGGTGTTCATCAGGCCTGTGGAAGGCGATTTCCGCAACCATCGTCCGGTGACCAGATTCGTCGCTCGAGCGGTGCTCTCTGGTCCGTCACGCCCCTGTGCAGGTACAACTGGTCAGGACGGCGCGTCGGGACACATCCCGGCCTTGTCGGCTCCCCTGGTGCTACCAGCAGCAAGCCCGAAGAGCGCTCTAGTAGTGGCCAGGGCTCTTCTCCACCATCCACCATCGTTGAACGCTTCCCAGGAAGAGGATCAACAGTGGGTCCAAGACATCAACCACTTTGTCGGCGCGGCCATCAACTCCCCCAACAGGGGAAGGCGTCACGTGTCGCTGTCGCGCACACCATCCATCGACTGTCGCACCACCAACTCCTGCTCCTCCAGGCTCATGAGCGCTGGTCGGCTCCCCACGGAGGACCTGAGGGCTGAGCTTGACCGTCATCAAGCTCACATGGACGGCCGAGTCATCATCGAGCAGCAGTGAGAGAGGCGGCGCAACCTTGACGCCGAATATGGCCTCCAATGCCCTGTTCATGAGGCGTCCTCCATCCAAGGTGCACCGCAGGTAAACCCTCCGCCACCTAACTAGGAGTATGTCAGTTCGATAGCCCCCTGCAGTATTCGGTGCAGCAGGACGTGCATCAGCAGTACTTGGCGCAGCCAGTATCGTTGCAACAACACATGGCACAGCCGGTGCCACAACCACAGGTCCCACAGGCACGACACTTCGTACAGCAACCCCCCTGGGGTATGCTACCCCGTATGCCTCTCCGGCGAAGCCCGTCGGAGGTTGCACGGCGTTGCCTCCGTACCTCCGTATCATGATGTGGTCGTGCAAGTTCTGGCCACATCTGTCCGAGAAGTTTGACGGAAGGGTCAACCTGGCCGAGTTCCTGCAGATCTACACCACGACGCTCCTTGCTGCAGGAGGGGATGAGCCCATCCCGGCGATCTACTTCCCGGTCGTCCTGACCAGATCGGCCCGCTCGTGGCTAATGAACCTCTCTGAGGGGTTTATAACCTCTTGGGATGAGATGTGCCGACAGTTCACAGCGAACTTCGGCAGCTCCTACACGTGTCCTGTCACCGAGCTTGACCTCCACGCCGTGCAACAGCAACCCAAGGAGACACTGCAATCATTCATCCACCGTTTCTCCCAGGTACGCAACTCCATCCCCAACATCCTGAGCGCCTCTTTGTAACACCCTCATTTTCATGCATCATTCCGTGCATACACTCATATACATGCTTAACATTAACCCACAACAAGAAGAACGATTTTAAAATTGATTTGGAACAAAACCGCACTTAAAATGCAGGAAAGTGCAGACTAGTCCGATTTTACTGAGGACTAGTCTGATTTCTCTTTGACTAAAAATGGACTTGTCCGTTTTTGCTGCGGACTAGTCCGATTTTGGCTCTGGAAACTTTCAGACTTGTCTGATTTTGTGCGGACTAGTCCGATATTCCAAGAATCCTTGAAAAAATTTGCTAAGTCCTTGAACTTTTCCGGACTAGTCCAGTGTTCCAGCGGACTTGTCCGATTTCCTCTCTGTTTAAAGTCAGACTTGTCCGATGTTTGGCCAGACTTGTCCGATTTTCTCTCTGGACGACTTCGGACTAAGTCCGGTTGTCCGATATTTCGTGACTCCGAATTGATATTTTGTTTTACGACTTGTTTCTTGGGTTTCACGTTAAGTGGGCCTAGGGACGTCATGCCTAACTCTTTTAGAGCCCATGTGGGACTCTAAACCGGCCTCTACTCATCCCAAAACTCGAAATCCATCTAACCCTAGCCTCCACCTCTATATAAACAACCCCACCCTTTGGCTTGACATCTATTTGCCACTTTTCCACCCCACCCAAACCCTAGTTCGTGGGGAGCCACCATCAAGGAGGGAGGAGAAGATCCCAAGCAAGAAGAAGAAGAGGAGGAAACGAAAGAGGATCAAGATCTCCACCAAGCTTTTGTTCTTCGTCACCAATTCATCTCCAAGTTCATCACCAACCCTAGATCATCAAGATCCAAGTGCTACCTCGATGTTTCTTGATTCATTGGAGTCCCAAACACCTGGTATACCTTCTATTATCTTTTCCTTACGTGAATTCAACCCCTAATCTCCAAATTTATGTTGATCTAGAAAACCCTAATATGCTGATCTCGCAGAGTGCGGACTTGTCCAGTCCCTAGCGGACTAGTCCGATCTTCCTGGTTAAATTGTGTTGAATTAATTCTAAAATTTGATCTAATCGAATCCAAACATGTATAAACCTGTTAAAAATCTATTAGAACTAGTTAGTTATCATTAAAAGCAATCTAGTAACAAGTTCTACCTTGCATTTACATCAATCATGCATGTCATGTCATATTGAGTAATATTTGTGCACTCTTTGATTGTGTTTCTTATTTTGTATGTTTATCGTGTAGATTAGACGGATTTGCACTAGAGAGTGCCGCGGAGGATCTACAACACCAAGAGTTTGAAGAAATTGACCCTAATCAACAGCAAGAGCAAGGCAAGTGTCCTTGAAGCATATTGATCCTGTTTTTAAAATAAATGTTTTGTTTGCAAATTGCATGCTTGTGTCAATTTGATGGGAATCCTATGATAGGAAGTTTACTAGCTTTGTTTAACCACCCTTGTCACCTGAGACATATGGTAGAGAGTCGGGATGGGATTTTTGCCTTTTTGCTTCGCTTAATCAACTGAGATGGGAAAACAACTATACCACTCAATTTAATTATGTATTAATGAGATTGTGGTTGACATGAACTGGTTAAATCTGATATGGTAATGGGTGATCTAAGCAAGCCTGATATGTGGATGGGTTGGATGTTATGGTGGTTTGCTTGCTTTAGATCTAAGGACCGGTTCATGCGAGATAAGCCAGGACTACAGTGCCACCACGAGGCCAAGTATGGGTGCGGCGTAGCTGATTAATTAGGGCTTTTCTAGTGCCGTTTGGACCATTGTGGATGCTCGGGGAAGGGGTAGTCGGATTAGGTTTGTTGATGGTTGGTAGGACTACCCTGGGATCCGAATGGCTCAAGAGGGGGCCCCTAGTTGAAGATGTGCTCAGTTGGAGGCATCGCCACCGGTGAAACCTCAGTGGAGTCTAAATAGGCTAGTAATCCCTTTGTAAATGCTATTTTGTGATCTCTTGGCCATACACCAAAGGAAGTATAATTGGCATAAGGGAGGTTCTTTAGTCACCGACGGATGATGAAATCACAAACACGTCGGTAAAGAGGTACAAACTCTGCAGAGTGTGTCTAAAACTATCATGATAGCCGTGCTCCCGGTTATGAGCACCTGGACAACTTCCATGATTAGAGGGAACTCAGTATTGGAATGGTATTTAGGATGGTTATGGTTTGGTAATGGTTATGGTTTGGTAAAGGTTATGGTTGGTTATGGATTTATTTCTGGTATTGAATATGGTTATTGGCAATGGCAAAATCTGGAATTATTGATGATGGTAGTGAATTCAGACTGGTATTATGATAGTACTTATGATTATGATTGGTTTATTTCACATACATATAATATATTGCTTTTCAAATGTTTTATTGTACTTTTCAGCACTTAGCCATTATTATTGTCGTCATTTGAATCAGCCACATGTCATACTTTCCACACTTGCTGAGTACGACATGTACTCACTCTTGCAATTCCGCCCCAACAGTTGCAGGTCAGGATTGGGAGTTTAATGGTGATAATGCGGAGTTCTAGGCCGTGTCTACCGTCAGCTTGCCTGTGGTGTTGATTGGAGCTGCGCTATCCCTTATGCTTAGTTTGCTTAGTCGCTTAATTAGTTTATTTCCGCTGCATTAGTTGAACTTGTCATAAATATACATTGGAGCTTGTATTCGAGGATAATATGGTTTGTGTAATAAAAGTTGTTAATTAATCTTGTTCTGTGGTAATTTTCTGTATATCCTTTTGTGATTGCACTCGTGTATGTGTGATGAACATCCTGGGCACACATATGCATTAGCTTGGTTCATTTTTCGGAACCGAGCATCACAGATTGGTATCAGAGCCACAGGTTGACCATAGGATGCAGTCTAGATAGAATGGACACTTTAGAGCACATAGGGACACTTAGGAATCGATTTGATTTTGGTGGCTTGTTGTTTGCTATATATACATATTGTTTGCTTGTGTGCTTAATAGAGGATTTTGGGATGCCTTAGCATTGCTATGTCCACCTAGGTTAGTGTAGCTAGTTGTTTAGTTTCATATCCCTTAGTGCATATAGTTGGGGACGTTCTCTAATTCTTACCTATTGCTTTTCTTCAGATGGTGAGAACTCGCAATCAGAGGGATGCTAATGGTGAGGAGGAGAACAATGGAGTACCTCAGAACAACATTGGACAAGGATCTACTCAGGGAGCTATCAACATTGAGCAGCTATTGGCTATGCAAAACCAGCTCATGCAAACCATGATACAAACTATGGGAGAGCTGCAGGCTGACAACATCAACAATCAACCCCACATGCCTCCACCGCCACCCCCACCTACCCATAACCGGTTGGGAGAGTTTATGAGGACTAGGCCGCCGACCTTTGCTCAAGCTGCCGACCCTATGGATGCGGATGATTGGCTCAAGTCCGTGGAGAAGAAGTTAGCTATTGTCCAATGCAATGACCGGGAGAAGGTGCTATTTGCTTCTCATCAACTAGTTGGAGCAGCTGCGGATTGGTGGGATTCTTATTGCAATGCTCATGAGAACCAAGAGAGAATTACTTGGACCGAATTCAAGGAGAATTTTCGTTCTCATTATGTGTCGGAGGGTGTTATGATCTTGAAAAGGCAAGAATTTGAGAATTTAAGGCAAGGAAAATCGAGCGTGAGGGAATATCTCAATAAGTTCACTCAACTCTCAAGGTATGCGCCTGAGGATGTTAGTCGGGACAGCCGGAAACAATACTTGTTCATGAGGGGCTTGAACAATGAAATCCAAGTGCAACTACTTAATTGTGACTATGCAAATTTTCAGAAGCTTGTGGACAAAGCAATTGTGGTGGAGAACAAGATTCGTAAGATGGAGCAACACAACAAGAGGAAGACGCCATATCAAGGACAACAACAAGGGAGTAATGTGCGCCCTCGCTTTGCGCTGCCCAATGCACCTCATTTCAGCTCTTCTATTCCTGCTCAACGCCCTGGTTATGCACCACGCCCAACTCAGTTTGTGCAGCAGCGCCCTGTCATGCAAGCACCTAGGCCTCCAATGCCTTATGCACCTCGCGCTAATTTTCCTGGTGCCAATGCTCAAAACCAAGCTCGTCCCAATAATTCTGGTGGAGTTAAGAAGTGTTATACTTGTGGAGAAGCTGGACACTTTGCGCATCAATGTCCTAAGTCAGGCCTTGGTCAAGGAAGCAATGCACCAAGGCAAAACCCAAGACGCAATGGAGGACAGCCACAAGGGAACCGTGGACAGCATAATTTTGCTCGTGGCAACGTGAACCATGTCTCTACGGAGGATGCTCAACAAGCGGATGACGTGGTCATTGGTATGTTTCTCGCCAACTCCAACCCCACGACTATGTTATTTGATTCTGGAGCATCACATTCATTCATTGCACCAAAGTATGTTGCCAAGTATAGTTTGCCTATCTCTCATATGAAGTTTACTCTATTGGTTAAGTCTCCTGGAGGAGAGATGAGGACAAATATAGTATGTCCAAAAGTAAGCCTTAGAATAAGGGGGGTAGACTTCTCCGCCAACCTCATAGTTTTGGACTCTCAAGGATTGGACATTATACTTGGTATGGACTAGTTGAGGAAGCACAATGGAGTTATTGAGTGTGCCATGAAGACGGTGAAGTTGACCAATGAGGAAGGGATCACCGTAGAATTTGAAGCATCTCAAACCACACCGAAGCAATTGGAGCTGAATCATATGGATAGTGCCGCAATTGATGAGATTCCGGTGGTGTGTGAATTTTTGGATGTTTTTCCAGACGAGTTGCCAGGTATGCCACCTGATCGAGACATTGAGTTTGTTATTGATTTAATACCTGGAACTGCACCTATAGCTAAGAGGTCGTATAGGATGCCTCCTATGGAATTAGCGGAGCTCAAGAAGCAAATTCAAGAGCAATTAGAGAAGGGTTCTATTTGCCCTAGCTCTTCGCCTTGGGGAGCGCCCGTTCTATTTGTGGACAAGAAGGATGGATCCCAAAGGATGTGCGTGGATTACCGAGCTCTCAACGAGGATGAACATGATACCTTATGGCTTGGAAAGAGAATTGTTGTGCCTAATGTAAAGCATATTCGGGAGACAATACTAAAGGAGGCACATGACTCGCCATACTCGATTCACCCTGGTTGTACAAAGATGTACAAAGACTTGAAGACTTGTTATTGGTGGGATAGCATGAAGAAGGACATAGCTGAATACGTAGCATTGTGTGATGTGTGCCAACGAGTCAAGGCGGAACATCAAAGCCCAGCTGGATTATTGCAACCCTTGAAGATCCCAGAATGGAAGTGGGAAGAAATCGGTATGGACTTTATAGTTGGGTTACCACGTACTCAGTCCGAGTATGACTCAATTTGGGTAATTGTGGATCGCTTAACCAAGTCAGCTCATTTTATCCCTGTGAAGACCAAATATACAGCTGCACAATTGGCCGAAATATACATGGAGCATATTGTGTGTCGACATGGAGTACCTAAGAAGATAGTATCGGATAGAGGTTCTCAATTTACATCCAGTTTTTGGCAAAAATTGCATGAAGCTTTGGGAACGAGGTTGAATTTTAGTTCAGCGTATCACCCTCAAACGGATGGACAAACCGAGAGGACCAATCAGATTTTGGAGGACATGTTAAGAGCTTGCGCTTTAAAGCATGGGAAAAGTTGGGACAAAAGCTTGCCATACGCAGAATTTTCATACAACAATAGCTACCAAGCAAGTTTGAAGATGTCACCTTATGAAGTGCTTTATGGGAGGAAGTGTAGTACACCTTTATTCTGGAATGAGGCAGGAGAAACTCAAGTATTTGGTCCGGATGTGTTGCAAGAAGCCGAAAAGCAAGTCCAAATAATTCGTGAAAACTTGAGGGCTGCCCAATCAAGGCAAAAAGGTTATGCAGACAATAGGAGAAGGAAATTAGCCTTTGAAATAGGAGATTTTGTTTACCTCAAGGTGTCACCAATGAGAGGTCATAAGAGGTTTAACATAAGGGGTAAGCTCGCACCTCGTTATATTGGACCATTCATGAAAGTTGCCTAGAGGGGGGGGGGGGTGAATAGGCTAATCGACCTGCAAATGACTGAATAAAACGAGATTAAATCACAGGGGGCGGACTAGTCCGGTCTGGGGGCGGACTAGTCCGGTCAGCCTGCGTGAAGATCCCTAAAAAGTGTTTCTAGCAAGTTTTAAGGGGATTTTCTCGAGGCTACAGGTGAGGATATGTTTAATACAAGTTTAGAATCTATCAACACTAGAGTGAGTCAAGTTTTAACAAGATTAAACAATGTGAGGCTCAAAACAAGACTAGCAACCCTAGAACGAAATAAGTGATAAACAAAATGCGAAAAACACGGAGACACCAGGAATTTTATCCCGAGGTTCGATTCCACACAAGAATCTACTCCCCGTTGAGGAGTCCACAAAGGATCGGGTTCACCAACCCTTCCCTCACCAAGTTTACCGCACGGGCCTAACTTGGTTCTCCACTATCTCAAAGTGCGAATACAAGATTCGCTGGGGCTTCTCACAATCTGAGGCTCCCACACCACAAAGATGATCAACAACGCAAACACACTCAACACACAGCTCACAAAGACTCAATGAGTGCAAGAGATCAAACCGGGAGCACAAGCGCGATGTTCTTCCTCTTCTCCACCTCACTAAACCCTAATCCACACAAGAATTAGTTTTAGAGGGAAAGTTGGCAAGAAAGAGGCTTAAGAGTGCTCCAAGTTGGCTGTGGCGGCGCTAGGGTTCAAGAGTTTTCAAGAGTTGGTTCAAAAGAACCCAGGGGACCTCTATTTATAGAGGTCCCAAGCCCATACCGCTGACTTCAGCAAAAGGGCGGACTAGTCCGGCCTCAGGCCCGGACTAGTCCGGCCTAGGGGACCACTGACCCCTCTGACACTGTCGCACTGCGCGGCAATCGTCACGCTACCCGCCAAAGTTCAAATTCAAACAGTAACTTCCACAACGGACTAGTCCGACCCTTACCGGACTAGTCCGATCTCACAGAGAACCTTTTGTTCCGTGTGAAAACAGACTAGTTTGGAGACCACGGACTAGTCCGGCCCCAAGGGCGGACTAGTCCGACCTTCCCAGACTTAGTCACAAAACCTCTCTGCACTCAGCACCACGGACTAGTCCGGCCCAAGGACGGACTAGTCCGATCTCACACAGGACCTTTTGGTCCGCCCCAAAACGGACAAGTCCGCTCTCTAGGACTTAGTCCCAAAACTCCACTTCAAGGGGTACCCCGGACTAGTCCGGACCACTACGGACTAGTCCGAAGTCACACAGGACCTTCTGGTCCGTGTGAAAACGGACTAGTCTGGCCTGGAGCGGACTAGTCCGGCCCTAAGACGGACTAGTCCGGCCATTCCTGCCAGACTACTCTAACTTCAACTTCAAATAGGATTTCTACCTCAACCACCACTCTTGAGCTCCTACTTTGATCTCATTGCACTTTACGCACACACCCTCCTATTTCTACGGCTAGTCTAACTCAACACGCTAGAAACCCTAGTTTCTACGCTTCGAGTTGACTCCGTTTCATTCCCTTTTCCTTTTTGAGGGTTTGCGTCTCCGATCGAGTCCACACCTATGCTAAGATCACATGAGCTCATTAGCGACTTAATTTTCGTCATCAATCATCCAAAATTGTGGCGCCCGGTTCCGAAAATGAACCAAGCTAACGCATATGTGTGCCCAGGATGTTCATCACACATACACGAGTGCAATCACAAATGATAAACAGATAATTACCACAAGACAAGATTAATTAACCAAATTTTATTACACAAACCATATCATCCTCGAATACAAGCTCTAATGAATATTAATGACAAGTTCAACTAATGCAGCGGAAATAAACTAATTAAGCAAACTAAGCAACTATGCAGCATAAGCGACAGGGTATATATGCGCAGCTCCAATCAACACCACAGGCAAAGCTGACGGTAGACACGGCCTAGAACTCCGCATTATCGCCATTAAACTCCCAATCCTGACCTGCAACTGTTGGGGTGGGGGATTGCAAGAGTGAGTACATGTCGTACTCAGCAAGTGTGGAAAGTATGACATGTGGCTTATTCAAATGTCGACAGTAATAATGGTAAAGTGCTGAAAAGTACATTAAAACATTTGAAAAGCAATATAGTATAAGTATGTGAAGTAAACCCATCATAATCACAAATAATATCATAATACCAAATCTGAATTCATTACCATCATCAAAAATTCCCGATTTCACCATTGCCAATAACCATATTCATTACCAGAGATTAATCCATAACCATCCATAACCATTACCAAACCATAACCATAATATCAACCTTAACCATTACCCAACCATAACCATCCCAAATTCCAATTTGCCTCTAATCATGGAAGTTGTCCAGATGCTCATAACCGGGAGCACGGCTATCATGATAGTTTTCATTAACTCTGCAGAGTTTGTACCTCTTTACCCACATGTTTGTGATTTCATAACCCTTCGGTGACTAAGAACCTCCCTTATGCCCATGACCCGTCGGTCACATTACACACTTCCGTTGGTGTGTGGCCAAGAGATCACAAAATAGCCTTTACAAAAGGGATTACTAGCCTATTTAGACCCCACTGAGGTTTCACCGGTGGCGATGCCTCCAACTGAGCACATCTTCAACCAAGGGCCCCCTCTTGAGCCATTCGGATCCCAGGGTAGTCCCACCAATCATCAACAAACCCAATCCGACTACCCCTTCCCCGAGCATCCACAATGGTCCAAACAGCACTAGCAAAGCCCTAATTAATCAGCTACGCCGCACCATACTTGGCCTCGTGGTGGCACTGTAGTCCTGGCTTATTCTCGCATGAACCGGTCCTTAGATCTAAAGCAAGAAAACCACCATAACATCCAACCCATCCACATACCAGGCTTGCTTAGATCACCCATTACCATACCATGTTTAACCAGTTCATGTTAACCATAATCTCATCCATGCATAATTAAATTGAGTGATATAGTTGTTTCCATCCCAGTTGATTAAGCGAAGCAAAAAGGTAAAAACCCTTCCCGACTCTCTACCATAAATTCCAGGTGAGAAGGGTGGTTTAGCAAATCTAGTAAACTTCCTACCATAGGATTTCCCATCACTTTGACACAAGCATGCAGTTTTGCAAACAAAACATTTATTTAAAAAAAAACAGGATCAATATGCTTCAAGGACACTTGCCTTGCTCTTGCTGTTGATTAGGGTCAAAGCCTTCAAACTCTTGATGTTGTAGATCCTCCGTGGCACTCTCTAGCGCAAATCCGTCTAATCCACACAATAAACATACAAAACAAGAAACACAATCAAAGAGTGCACAAATATTACTCAATATGACATGACATGCATGATTAATGCAAATGCAAGGTAGAACTTGTTACTAGATTGCTTTTAATGATCACTAACTAGTTCTAATAGATTTTAACAAGTTTATACAGGTTTGGATTCAATTAGATCAAATTTTAAAATTAATTCAACATAATTTAACCAGAAAGATCGGACTAGTCCGCTAGGGACCGGACAAGTCCGCACTTGATGAGATCAGCAGATTAGGGTTTTCTAGATCGACGTAAATTTGGAGATTAGGGGTTGAATTCACGTAAGGAAAGAAGAATAGAAGGTATACCAGGTGTTTAGAACTCCAATGAACCAAGAAACTTGGAGGTAACACTTGGATCTTGATGATCTAGGGTTGGTGATGAACTTGGAGATGAATTGGTGGTGAAGGACGAAACTTGGTGGAGATCTTGATCCTCCTTCGTTTCCTCCTCTTCTTATTCTTGTTTGGGATCTTCTCCTCCCTCCTTGATGGTGGCTCCCCACGAACTAGGGTTTGGGTGGGTGGAAAAGTGGCAAATAGATGTCAAACCAAGGGGTGGGGTTGTTTATATAGACGTGGAGGCTAGGGTTAGATGGATTTCGAGTTTTGGGACGAGTAGAGGCCGGTTTAGAGTCCCACATGAGCTCTAAAAGAGTTGGGCACGACGTACCTAGGCCCACTTGACGTGAAACCCAAGAAACAAGTCGTAGAACAAAAGGTCAATCTTGGAGTCACGAAATATCGGACAAGTCCGGACAGGACCGGACTAGTCCGAAGTCGTCCAGAGAGAAATTCGGACAAGTCTGGCCAAAAATCGGACAAGTCTGATCTTAGTCAGAAAGGAAAACGGACAAGTCCGCTGGAACACCGGACTAGTCCGGAAAAGTCTAGGGACTTAGCAAATTTTCAAGGATTCATGGAATATCGGACTAGTCCGCACAAAATCGGACAAGTCCGAAAGTTTCCAGAGCCAAAATCGGACTAGTCCGCAGCAAAAACGGACAAGTCCGTTTTTAGTCAGAGAGAAATCGGACTAGTCCTCAGCAAATCCGGACTAGTCCGCACTTTCCTACATTTTTAAGTGCGGTTTTGTTCCAAATCAATTTTAAACTTGTTCCTCTTGTTATGGGTTAATGTTAAACATGTATATGAGTGCATGTAGGGCATGATGCATGAAAATGAGGGTGTTACAAACCTACCCCCCTTAAAATGAATCTCGCCCTCGAGATTCGACGCGGAAGAGAAGAGATAGGGAAATTCCTTCTTGAGATCATCTTCTAGCTCCCAAGTTGATTCTTTTTTTGTGTGGTGCTCCCATTGAACTTTACACCATCGAATCACCTTGTTCCTTGTGACTCTCTCCTTTGTTTCCAAGATTTTGGCCGGTTGCTCGGCATACGTCAAATCTTCCTCTAGTTCCAATTCTTCCATTGGCACTTGATCTTTCGGTACCCTCAAGCACTTCTTGAGCTGGGAAACATGAAACGCATCATGTACGTCTGAAAGATGAGCTGGCATCTCCAACTTATATGCTACTTCTCCTCTTTTGTCCAAAATCTTGAATGGTCCAATATAACGAGGTGCGAGCTTGCCTCTTATGTTAAACCTCTTATGACCTCTCATTGGTGACACCTTGAGGTAAACAAAATCTCCAATTTCAAAGGCTAATTTCCTTCTCCTATTGTCCGCATAGCCCTTTTGTCTTGATTGGGCAGCCCTCAAGTTTTCACGAATTATTTGGACTTGCTTTTCGGCTTCTTGCAACACATCCGGACCAAATACTTGAGTTTCTCCTGCCTCATTCCAGAATAAAGGTGTCCTACACTTCCTCCCATAAAGCGCTTCATATGGTGACATTTTCAAGCTTGCTTGGTAACTATTGTTGTATGAAAATTCTGCGTATGGCAAGCTTTTGTCCCATCTTTTCGCATGCTTTAAAGCACAAACTCTTAACATGTCCTCCAAAATCTGATTTGTCCTCTCGGTTTGTCCGTCCGTTTGAGGATGATATGCTGAACTAAAGTTCAACCTCATTCCCAAAGCTTCATGCAATTTTTGCCAAAATCTGGAGGTAAATTGAGAACCTCTATCCGAGACTATCTTCTTAGGGACTCCATGTCGACACACAATATGCTCCATGTATATTTCGGCCAATCGTGCAGCTGCATACTTGGTCTTCACAGGGACAAAATGAGCTGACTTGGTTAAGCGATCCACAATTACCCAAATTGAGTCATACCCGGACTGGGTACGCGGTAACCCAACTATGAAGTCCATTCCAATTTCTTCCCACTTCCATTCTGGAATCTTCAACGGTTGCAATAATCCGGCTGGCCTTTGATGTTCCGCCTTGACTCGTTGGCACACATCACACAGTGCTACGTATTCAGCTATGTCCTTCTTCATGCTATTCCACCAATAGCAAGTCTTCAAGTCTTTGTACATCTTCGTACAACCAGGGTGAATTGAGTAGGGCGAGTCATGTGCCTCCTTTAATATTGTCTCCCGAATATGCTTTACATTAGGCACAACGATTCTCTTTCCAAGCCATAAGGTACCATGTTCATCTTCATCAAATCTGAATTCTCTCCCTTCTTCGGTTCTTTCCTTGATTTCCTTGATCTCCTCATCCGTGGTTTGTGCCTCTCGAATTTCTTGCTCCAAGGTTGGGTTTAACTCCATCATCTCCATCTCGTTTACAAACCCAAGGTTCAACCATTCAAACTCCTTGCATAACTCGGACGGTAACTCTCGAACCGTGAGTTGATGACTTACTCCCTTTCTACTCAAAGCATCGGCCACTACATTGGCTTTTCCCGGATGATAGTTGATCCCCAAATCATAATCTTTGATGAGCTCCAACCATCTTCGTTGCCTCAAATTCAGGTCTGTCTGTGTGAAAATATACTTCAAACTCTTATGATCCGTGTAAATTTCACACCTATGTCCAAGAATATAGTGTCTCCAAATCTTCAATGCATGTACCACGGCTGCTAGTTCAAGATCATGCGTGGGGTAATTCTACTCATGTTTCTTCAATTGTCTTGATGCATAGGCGACCACTTGACCTTCTTGCATCAATACACACCCAAGCCCTTGTCTTGATGCATCACAATAGATGTCGAAACTCTTGCTTACATCCGGCAGTACCAAAACTGGAGCTGTTGTCAACCTCTTCTTCAACTCCTCAAAACTATTCTGACAGGTTTTAGTCCATTGGAATGCCTTTCCCTTCATTAGCAACTCCGTCATAGGCTTGGCTATCTTGGAAAATTTTTTAATAAACCGACGGTAATATCCAGCCATCCCAAGAAAACTTCTTATTTCCTTGACGTTTTGCGGTGGTTCCCACTTCAACACATCCCTCACTTTACCGGGGTCAACCGATACCCCTCCTTCGGAAATAATATGGCCTAAGAAGGAAACTTCCCGTAACCAGAATTGACATTTACTGAACTTGGCGTACAATTGATGCTCCCTCAATTTCTGCAGCGTAAGCCTCAAGTGTTCCTCATGTTCCTTCTCATCCTTCGAGTAGATCATAATATCATCAATAAACACTACAACGAACTTGTCCAAGTACTCCATGAAGACTTTATTCATGAGGTACATAAAGTAGGCAGGTGCATTTGTCAATCCAAAAGACATCACAGTGTACTCATAAGATCCATACCGTGTCCTAAAAGCTGTCTTGGGTATGTCCGATGGTCTAATCTTCATTTGAAAGTATCCCGACCTCAAGTCAATCTTAGAGAAGACACAAGCACCCTTCATCTGATCAAACAAGTCTTCTATGCGTGGCAAGGTATACTTGTTCTTGATCGTTACATCGTTGAGAGCTTGGTAATCCACGCACATCCTTTGGGATCCATCCTTCTTGTCCACAAATAGAACAGGCGCTCCCCAAGGCGAAGAGCTAGGGCGAATGAAACCCTTCTCTAATTGCTCTTGAATCTGCTTCTTGAGCTCCACCAATTCCATAGGATGCATCCTATATGGCCTCTTAGCTATAGGTGCAGTTCCAGGTATTAAATCAATAACAAACTCAATGTCTCGATCGGGTGGCATACCTGGCAACTCATCCGAAAACACATCCAAAAATTCACACACCACCGGAATCTCCTCAATTGCGACACCGTCCATATGATTCAGCTCTAATTGCTTTGGTGCATGTTGGGTTGCTTCAAATTCTACGGTGATCCCTTCCTCATTAGTCAACTTCACCGTCTTTGTGGCACACTCAATAACTCCATTGTGCTTCCTCAACCAGTCCATACCAAGTATAATATCCAACCCTTGAGAATCTAAAACAATGAGGTTGGCGGAGAAGTCTACCCCCCTTATTCTAAGGCTTACTTTTGGACATACTATATTTGTCCTCATCTCTCCTCCAGGAGACTTAACCAACAGAGTAAACTTCATATGAGAGATAGGCAAACTATACTTGGCAACATACTTCGATGCAATGAATGAATGCGATGCTCCAGAATCAAATAACATAGTCGCGGGGTTGGAGTTGGCGAGAAACATACCAATGACCACGTCATCCGCTTGTTGAGCATCCTCCGTAGAGACATGGTTCACGTTGCCACGAGCAAAATTTTGCTGTCCACGGCTTCCTTGTGGCTGTCCTCTATTAGGTCTTGGGTTTTGCCTCGGCGCATTGCTTCCTTGACCAAGGCCCGACTTAGGACATTGATTCGCAAAGTGTCCAGCTTCTCCACAAGTATAGCACTTCTTGACTCCACCAGAATTATTGGAACGAGCTTGGTTTTGAACATTGGCTCCAGGAAAATCAGCACGAGGTGCATAAGGCATCGGAGGCCTAGGTGCTTGCATGACAGGGCGCTGCTGCACAAACTGAGTTGGGCGCGGTGCATAACCAGGGCGTTGAGCAGGAATAGAGGAGCTGTAATGAGGCGCATTGGGCGGCGCAAAGCGAGGGCGCACATTACTTCCTTGTTGTTGTCCTTGATATGGTGCCTTCCTCTTGATTTCTTGCTCCATCTCACGGATCTTGTTCTCAACCACAATTGCTTTGTCCACAAGCTTCTGAAAATTGACATAATCACAGTTGAGTAATTGCACTTGGATCTCATTGTTCAATCCCCTCATGAACAAGTATTGCTTCCGGCTGTCCCGGCTAACATCCTCAGGCGCATATCTTGAGAGTTGAGTGAACTTATTGAGATATTCACTCACGCTTGATTTTCCTTGCCTTAAATTCTCAAATTCTTGCCTCTTCAAGATCATAACACCCTCGGGCACATAATGAGAACGAAAATTCTCCTTGAATTCGGCCCAAGTGATTCTTTCTTGGTTCTCATGAGCATTGCAATAAGAATCCCACCAATCTGCAGCTGCTCCAATGAGTTGATGAGAGGCAAATAGCACCTTCTCCCGGTCACTGCATTGGATAATGGCTAGCTTCTTCTCCACGGACTTGAGCCAATCATCCGCATCCATAGGGTCTGCGGCTTGAGCAAAGGTTGGCGGCCTAGTCCTCATAAACTCTCCCAATCGGTTATGAGGAGGTGGGGGTGGCGGTGGAGGCATGTGGGGCTGATTGTTGATATTGCCAGCCTGCAGCTGTCCCATAGTCTGTATCATGGTCTGCATGAGCTGGTTTTGCATGGCCAATAGCTGCTCGATGTTGATAGCTCCCTGAGTAGATCCTTGCCCATTGTTGTTCTGAGGCACTCCATTGTTCTCCTCTTCATCATTGCCATCCCTCTGGTTGCGAGTCCTCACCATCTGAAGAAAAGCAATAGGTAAGAATTAGAAAACGCCCAACTATATGCATCAAGGGATATGAAACTAAACAACTAGCTACACTAGCCTAGGTGGACATGGCAATGCTAAGGCATCCCAAAATCCTCTATTAAGCACACAAGCAGCAATATATATAGCAAACAGCACTCCAAGCAAAAACACATCGATTCCTGAGTGCTCCTATGTGTTCTAAAGTGTCCATTCTATCTAGGCTGCATCCTACGGTCAACCTGTGGCTTTGATACCAATCTGTGGCGCCCGGTTCCGAAAATGAACCAAGCTAACGCATATGTGTGCCCAGGATGTTCATCACACATACACGAGTGCAATCACAAATGATAAACAGATAATTACCACAAGACAAGATTAATTAACCAAATTTTATTACACAAACCATATCATCCTCGAATACAAGCTCTAATGAATATTAATGACAAGTTCAACTAATGCAGCGGAAATAAACTAATTAAGCAAACTAAGCAACTATGCAGCATAAGCGACAGGGTATATATGCGCAGCTCCAATCAACACCACAGGCAAAGCTGACGGTAGACACGGCCTAGAACTCCGCATTATCGCCATTAAACTCCCAATCCTGACCTGCAACTGTTGGGGTGGGGGATTGCAAGAGTGAGTACATGTCGTACTCAGCAAGTGTGGAAAGTATGACATGTGGCTTATTCAAATGTCGACAGTAATAATGGTAAAGTGCTGAAAAGTACATTAAAACATTTGAAAAGCAATATAGTATAAGTATGTGAAGTAAACCCATCATAATCACAAATAATATCATAATACCAAATCTGAATTCATTACCATCATCAAAAATTCCCGATTTCACCATTGCCAATAACCATATTCATTACCAGAGATTAATCCATAACCATCCATAACCATTACCAAACCATAACCATAATATCAACCTTAACCATTACCCAACCATAACCATCCCAAATTCCAATTTGCCTCTAATCATGGAAGTTGTCCAGATGCTCATAACCGGGAGCACGGCTATCATGATAGTTTTCATTAACTCTGCAGAGTTTGTACCTCTTTACCCACATGTTTGTGATTTCATAACCCTTCGGTGACTAAGAACCTCCCTTATGCCCATGACCCGTCGGTCACATTACACACTTCCGTTGGTGTGTGGCCAAGAGATCACAAAATAGCCTTTACAAAGGGATTACTAGCCTATTTAGACCCCACTGAGGTTTCACCGGTGGCGATGCCTCCAACTGAGCACATCTTCAACCAAGGGCCCCCTCTTGAGCCATTCGGATCCCAGGGTAGTCCCACCAATCATCAACAAACCCAATCCGACTACCCCTTCCCCGAGCATCCACAATGGTCCAAACAGCACTAGCAAAGCCCTAATTAATCAGCTACGCCGCACCATACTTGGCCTCGTGGTGGCACTGTAGTCCTGGCTTATTCTCGCATGAACCGGTCCTTAGATCTAAAGCAAGAAAACCACCATAACATCCAACCCATCCACATACCAGGCTTGCTTAGATCACCCATTACCATACCATGTTTAACCAGTTCATGTTAACCATAATCTCATCCATGCATAATTAAATTGAGTGATATAGTTGTTTCCATCCCAGTTGATTAAGCGAAGCAAAAAGGTAAAAACCCTTCCCGACTCTCTACCATAAATTCCAGGTGACAAGGGTGGTTTAGCAAATCTAGTAAACTTCCTACCATAGGATTTCCCATCACTTTGACACAAGCATGCAGTTTTGCAAACAAAACATTTATTTAAAAAAAAACAGGATCAATATGCTTCAAGGACACTTGCCTTGCTCTTGCTGTTGATTAGGGTCAAAGCCTTCAAACTCTTGATGTTGTAGATCCTCCGTGGCACTCTCTAGCGCAAATCCGTCTAATCCACACAATAAACATACAAAACAAGAAACACAATCAAAGAGTGCACAAATATTACTCAATATGACATGACATGACATGCATGATTAATGCAAATGCAAGGTAGAACTTGTTACTAGATTGCTTTTAATGATCACTAACTAGTTCTAATAGATTTTAACAAGTTTATACAGGTTTGGATTCAATTAGATCAAATTTTAAAATTAATTCAACATAATTTAACCAGAAAGATCGGACTAGTCCGCTAGGGACCGGACAAGTCCGCACTTGACGAGATCAGCAGATTAGGGTTTTCTAGATCGACGTAAATTTGGAGATTAGGGGTTGAATTCACGTAAGGAAAGGAGAATAGAATGTATACCAGGTGTTTAGAACTCCAATGAACCAAGAAACTTGGAGGTAACACTTGGATCTTGATGATCTAGGGTTGGTGATGAACTTGGAGATGAATTGGTGGTGAAGGACGAAACTTGGTGGAGATCTTGATCCTCCTTCGTTTCCTCCTCTTCTTCTTCTTGTTTGGGATCTTCTCCTCCCTCCTTGATGGTGGCTCCCCACGAACTAGGGTTTGGGTGGGTGGAAAAGTGGCAAATAGATGTCAAACCAAGGGGTGGGGTTGTTTATATAGACGTGGAGGCTAGGGTTAGATGGATTTCGAGTTTTGGGACGAGTAGAGGCCGGTTTAGAGTCCCACATGAGCTCTAAAAGAGTTGGGCACGACGTCCCTAGGCCCACTTGACGTGAAACCCAAGAAACAAGTCGTAGAACAAAAGGTCAATCTCGGAGTCACAAAATATCGGACAAGTCCGGACAGGACCGGACTAGTCCGAAGTCGTCCAGAGAGAAATTCGGACAAGTCTGGCCAAAAATCGGACAAGTCTGATCTTAGTCAGAAAGGAAAACGGACAAGTCCGCTGGAACACCGGACTAGTCCGGAAAAGTCCAGGGACTTAGCAAATTTTCAAGGATTCATGGAATATCGGACTAGTCCGCACAAAATCGGACAAGTCCGAAAGTTTCCAGAGCCAAAATCGGACTAGTCCGCAGCAAAAACGGACAAGTCCGTTTTTAGTCAGAGAGAAATCGGACTAGTCCTCAGCAAATCCGGACTAGTCCGCACTTTCCTACATTTTTAAGTGCGGTTTTGTTCCAAATCAATTTTAAACTTGTTCCTCTTGTTATGGGTTAATGTTAAACATGTATATGAGTGCATGTAGGGCATGATGCATGAAAATGAGGGTGTTACAAAAACCCACGGGGAACCTAGATGCACTTTCAATCTCCCCCTTTTTGGTGATTGATGACAACACATTAAGTCCTTCAACAATAAAGAGTATTAAATTCGGTTTTCATAACTTGTGTGCGTATGAACGACTCCCCCTCAATGTATGCAACATGTAAAAGAGGTGGAGGAGTTCTTTCATACCCACACACATTATGGTGGGGTGCCTACGTGATGTGCTCAACAATTGTGACAAGACATAAAAAGCATAAATATAATCAAAAGATTGGCAATAGGAACAATATATTGATATTTAACAACATTAGCAAGTCTTGCACAAATGTAAACAACCAAGTAGCATGAATAAGTTACAAACGAGGTCCAAAAGATAAGAACACACCACACAAAACACAAAAGACTGCTACTCCCCGCGAACACACACAAAGGACTGACCCCCCCTAACTCTCCCCCTTTGGCATCAAGGCACCAAAAAGGAAAAGAAGAGGGGGACAAGGACCCAAAAGCTAGTCCTCGTCCTCGTCACTATCGCCGTCGCTCTCCGTGGCCTCCGGGTCCTCGACGTCTTCCTCATGATCGTCGTCGTCGGAGCCCGGTGAGGAGGTACCCTCCGTCTCACCCAAGAGTGCCAACTCCTCGGGGGTGAGAAGGGGGTAAGGAGTGAGCTCGTCGTCGGAGACCTCAGGGCTCATCGAAATCTCCATCTTGTCGCAGAGCTTCCTCACGTACCTCTCAGTCCGCTGAGCTCGCACCTCGGCTTTGCGGCACGAGGTGAAGATGGACCTAAGAAACTTGAGGACTCCACTGCTAGAGGAGCCACCGGGTGAGTGAGTGGCACGGCGAGAGGCTCCACCACGAGGTTCCTCCGGCTGAGAGGGAGGATCCGCGTTCTTCCGGCGCGGAGGGAGAGGCAGAGATGGAGGAATCTGAGGACGTAGTCTCTTATGTGAGACATCCTTCTGGAAGGTAATTCCGGATACTTTCTCAATAAGGCACATCACATAAGGAGCATAGCCACAAGACCTGTTGGGGGTATGAGATATATTGAAGATATCATCAAAGATGTACTCAGCTAAGTTGAAACTCTCTTCCCCATCTATCAGCACCATCAAGTGCCTCAAGTTGCCCTGGATAACTCCGGCATCCCCATCCTTCGGGGCAATGGTCTTCCGAAGGAGGCGGTTGAGCACACTGAAAAATGGTTTAATGTTTCTTGCCAATCCTGCCTCATAAGGAAGATGGTCTGGATACATGAAGTCAAGGGCATCTCGGTCTAGGGCCTTGAGATTAGAGATGATGATCTCATGCTCAAGGTGCTCCTCCAATCCTAGAATCTTGGCAAAGTCTTCAAATGTGACAGTGTACTGCTCTCCATCTGTCATCCATGTCATCCGGCGATCTCCAAAGGAGTGAAAGTAGACGGTTGTGTAGAACTGGACAATCACCTCAATGTTCCAGTCGTACTGGAATCCCATGATATCCTTGATTCCATGCCGTTCCGCTGCATTGATCACAGCATCAAATGCAGCATGCTTCTTCTGAGCCATGTAGGCCCAGTCAACCCACTGGGCATCAGTCACAGGAGTCTTCATCTTCATGTAGACAAGGCGATAATAATCGCAGTGAAAGTCATTCCAGAATCGCGGGTCAGCTGTGCTCTTCTCATAAGAGTACACTTTGTCTGTTCTCAGCCGTCTTGCCTTTTCTGCCCCTTTTCCTTTGAATGTGTTGGCTGAGAGGTTGGGATGACGGTTTGGATTACGTGCTGGACTGTGCATCACCAGAGGGCCAACAGCCTGAGCCTTCCCTTTTTCACGAATCAAAACTCCTCCGGGTGCCTTCTTGGCTGGCACCTTGACGGAGGGCTTCTTCTTCTTCGGCTCGACTGGAGCCGGAGCCTTTCCTTTCTTAGGGTCACGCTCGACCCTTGGCTCTTCTTCCCTTTGGGCTTGCTCCTTGCCCTTTGCCTTCTCGCCAGCAGTGACGAGTCTCTTCCTTTTGGGAGCATTGGCCTCAGCGGCCCTGGAGTTGTGAGCCTCCCTGTCTTCCCTTTTCTTCTTCCTCAGCTCATTGAGGGACTCTGCGGTTGCTTGAGCTATGGCTTCTTCCTCATTGTAGATGCTCGTGGCAACTTTGGAGGCTTCGAGTGCCTTCAGCCGCCTCTCTTCCTTTGCCTTTTGCGCTTCTATGAGCGCAGCCTTGGTTCTTGCCTCGACAATTTGAGCTTTGGTTCGCCCCTCGGGGTTGGGACGAGGAGGGGAACGCTCCGAGTTCGACATGCTGTGAAAAGCATATAGAAAGGAAGGTATGAGTCCAAGTAGAGGGAGCATTGCGGAAAAGATCTCGAGAGAAGACAAGGACTAGGGTTTGCTCTGTGCAAACCGGACTTGTCCGCCCTAGGGGCGGACTAGTCCGCCTGGCGGACTTGTCCGTCACGGGCCGGACTAGTCCGGGTTGCACAGGATAAACCCTAAACCTAATCGAATCATTGAAAAATCTTCGGATCAGCGCGCAATACTCCTAGGCTATGATCACAAGGGTATATGGAGCAACATCTATGAAGGTGTTCCTATCAAAAACTTTAAGAATCAAGAATGGGGCTAGTTTTTGAAGAACGAGGGAATACCTTCTCAAATCCGCTAGAGTCGACGAGATTGGAGATGAATCGCGAATGTGGAGCGCGGGGAAGTGATCCCTCACTCCCAAAGACTCCGATGCGTGGATTGGAGTCGAGATTTGGAGGTTGGAGCGCAAAATCGCCGATGGGGGGCGGTTGCTAGCGCGTGGAAGAGAGAGAGTCAAGTGTGAGAGGGAGAGGAGGGGTCTGGGCCGCCTGGGGGTTTTAAGTCCCCAAGGGCCAGACTAGTCCGGTTGCGGGGCCGGACTAGTCCGTTCCGCGGACTGGACCCAGACTAGTTCGGATCCGGACTTGTCCGGTTGAGGGGCGGACTAGTCCGGTAAGCGGACCAGCCGCGGACTAGTCTGGACCCGGACTTGTCCGTCCACAGGGGCGGACTAGTCCGGTCCGACTGGGCCAAAAAAAAACTGTATTTTAGAGCTTTTGCCCTCCAATCATTTGTCCTTTTGGACAACAAGCAATGCAAACATGATAATTAGAGAAAGAATGTGATAAAAACATGTTCAAATCCCAAGAAAAAGTTTTCTCAAACAGATTTTGAAGAGAAATCACGATAGAAAGGAGTTTTTCGAAATATAGCTCAAAAACTGAGAAATGTGGTTTAGGCCACATTCCTAGAATCCAAAATGTTGAGCTCACTTCTTAGCTCACAGAAACGCTTCTCATCAAGAGGCTTGGTGAATATATCCGCTAGTTGATGTTCCGTCCTCACATGAGAAATTACGATATCTCCCTTCATTGAGTGATCTCGCAAGAAATGGCGTCGAATGTCTATGTGTTTGGTCCTAGAGTGCTCCACCGGATTATGGGCTATCTTGATGGCACTCTCGTTGTCACACAAGAGTGGAATGTTGCGCAAGTTAATCCCATAATCCCTAAGGGTTTGTCGCATCCAGAGAAGTTGTGCACAACAACTTCCGGCTGCAACATATTCCGCTTCGGCGGTGGAGAGAGCAATAGAGTTTTGCTTCTTGGAGGACCAAGACACTAGAGATCGACCTAAGAATTGGCATGTACCCGATGTGCTCTTCCTATCGACTTTGCACCCCGCATAGTCCGCATCGGAATATCCAATGAGGTTAAACTTAGATCCTTTAGGGTACCAAAGTCCTAGGGAGGGTGTGTGTACTAGATATCTCAAGATCCTTTTAACGGCGGTCAAATGGCAAGCCTTAGGTGCCGCTTGAAAGCGTGCACACATACACACACTTAGCATGATATCGGGCCTAGATGCACAAAGATAGAGAAGTGAACCAATCATAGACCTATATAACTTTTGATCCACACTTGGACCATCCTCATTTAGGTCTAGGTGTCCATTTGTCCCCATAGGGGATTTGATGGGTTTTGCCTTATCCATGTCAAACTTCCTTAGAATATCTTGTGTATACTTAGTTTGACTTATGAACGTCCCTTCTTTGAGTTGTTTTACTTGAAATCCTAGAAAGAACTTCAACTCACCCATCATGGACATTTCAAACCTCTCCGTCATTATCTTGGAGAACTCATCACAAAACACCTTATTTGTGGAACCAAATATGATGTCATCCACATATATTTGGCACACAAAAAGATCTTCGTTGAAGTGCTTTGTGAAAAGGGTATAATCCGCTTTGCCTATCCTAAAACCATTTTCAACTAGAAAGTCTCTTAGGCACTCATACCAAGCTCTAGGAGCTTGCTTGAGGCCATAAAGAGCCTTTTGCAATTTGTAAACATGGTTAGGATAGTCTTGGTCTTCAAACCCTGGAGGTTGCTCTACATAAACTTCTTCCTTGATTGGGCCATTAAGGAATGCACTCTTAACATCCATTTGGTAGAGCTTGAAGTCATGATGAGTAGCAAAGGCTAGTAATATGCGAATTGACTCAAGCCTAGCTACGGGAGCAAATGTCTCATCAAAATCCAATCCTTCAACTTGTGAGTACCCTTTTGCCACAAGTCGTGCCTTGTTCCTAGTTACCACGCCATGCTCATCTTTTTTGTTGCGGAACACCCACTTGGTTCCAACAACATTAGCTTGTGGGCGCTTGACAAGCTCCCAAACCTTGTTCCTTTCAAAGTTGTTGAGCTCCTCTTGCATGTCAACTACCCAATCCGGATCTCTTAAGGCATCTTCAACCTTATGGGGTTCCAAGGATGAGACAAAGGAGAAATGCTCACAAAAGTTTGCAACACGTGAACGTGTCGTTACTCCTCTTGTGATATCTCCTAGAATGTTGTCAACGGGATGATCCCGTTGAACACTTTGATGAATGCGAGGATGCGGAGGTTGAGCTATTGAATCACTTGCTTCATCCTCTTCACTTTGGTCTCCCCCTTGATCCAAGCCTCCCCCTTGATCTTCAGTCCCGTTATCATTTTGGGGAGTATCTAGTGGATTTCCAACTTGTCCAATGGGGGTTTGACCTACTTCATAATGATGATGGTCACTTGGGCTTTGAGATGGTTCTTGTGGGCGAACATCTCCAAGTGCCATTCTCCTTAGAGCTTCTAGTGGAGGTTCCTCTTGATCAAGGGCATGTTGATCAACTTGCTCCACTTGAGAGCCATTGGTTTCGTCAAACACCACGTCACGTGCTACTTCAACAATTCCGGAGGATTTGTTGAACACACGGTACGCATGAGTGTTTGAGTCATATCCAAGCAAGAAACCCTCATCGGACTTTGAAGCAAACTTCGAAGTCCTAGGCTTCTTGTTGAGGATATAACACTTGCTACCAAAAACACGAAAGTAAGAAACATTGGGTTTCTTACCAACGAGAAGCTCATAAGGAGTCTTCTTGAGGAGGCGATGAAGGTACAATCGGTTTACAGCATGGCAAGCGGTGTTAACCGCTTCCGCCCAAAACCGGTCTGATGTTTTGTACTCATCTAGCATCGTCCTTGACATCTCAATGAGCGTCCTATTCTTTCTTTCGGCAATTCCATTTTGTTGTGGAGAATAGGGAGCGGAAAACTCGTGCTTGATGCCCTCCTCATCTAGGAACTCTTCTACTTGCATGTTCTTGAATTCGGTGCCATTATCACTCCTTATAGCCTTTATCCTTAAGGTGAACTCATTTTGAGCTCTCCTTAGGAATTTCTTGAGGACACCGGGGGTTTCACTCTTATCATGCAAGAAGAACACCCAAGTATATCTAGAGAAGTCATCAACGATGACTAGACCATACTTGTTGCCACCGATGCTAATGTAAGCAATGGGGCCAAAAAGATCCATATGGAGTAACTCCAAAGGTCTAGTGGTCGTCATGACATTCTTAGAGGGGTGTTGAGCTCCTACTTGCTTTCCCGCTTGACACGCACCACATGGCCTATCCTTTTCAAATACCACATCTTTTAGGCCACGAACGTGCTCTCCTTTAAGGAGCTTTTGAAGGTTCCTCATTCCAACATGGGCAAGCCTTCTATGCCAAAGCCATCCCATGTTGGCTTTCGCCATTAAGCATGTGTCAAGTTGAGCCTTATCCGTGGTAAAGTCCACAAGATACAACTTTCCCTTGAGCACTCCCTTAAAGGCTATTGAGTCATTACCCTCTCTCAGAACATTCACACCCTCACTAGAAAAAACACACTTATATCCTTTATCACAAAGCTGTGATATGGATAGGAGATTATAGTCTAGGGAATCAACATGCAAAACATTAGATAAAGTATGCGAAGAGGAGATAGCAATTTTACCGGAGCCAAGGATTTTCCCTTGGCTATTATCCCCAAAGAAGATTCCTTCACTTGGGTCCTCGTTCTCCTCATACTCTATGAACATGCTCCTCTCTCCGGTCATGTGGTTGGTACATCCGCTATCCAACACCCATTTCGATCCGCCGGAGGAGTAAGCCTACAAAACAAATTTATGCCTTCCATTTAGGTACCCAAGCGAAGTTGGGTCCTTTCACGTTAGTAGTTAGGCATTTGGGCACCCACACGCAAGGCTTGGGGCTCTTGCGGAGTGGCCCAACATATCTAGCAAACACTTTGCCGTGTTTGTTCCTCTTTAGCACATAAGATGCATCAAAATCATGGAATAGAGGATGTGATTCAGATTTAGGCAATTTGTTGCTAGAGGGTGAGTTCTTTTCAATTTTAGTTGGTGATGAACTCCCCTTAACGAAGACAATCATGTCTTTGCCATACTTGGTGGTTTTGGCGTTATGCCTTCCACCTCTAGTATAGCCAAGACCATCCTTGACATGGGGAGGTCTTGTGTTGGTGTATGCATTTCGTGCATACGCCACCTTCTCCTTGTCAAAGATGGCACCCTTAGGTGCTTGCTTGCCTTGTGCTGAGTTGAGTTCATCCTTAAGCTTAAGGATTAAGTTAGAGCACTTGCAAGGAGGAGTTGCATTGGATGAGGCCTTTGAGACGGTTGAGCTCTTGGAGGAAGAGGCTACATTGTTCTTGAGAGACTCAACTTGAGACTCAAGGATTTTGTTAACTTTTGACAAGTTCCCAAGTTCATCTTTGAGCTCAATTGTCTTCTCCTCAAGACTTGAACACGTTTTCTTACTTAGAGCAAGTTCGTGTTCCAATGCCTTGCTCTTCTCTCTTTCGAGCTCAAGGAGCTCATCAAGCTCTCGACATCTCTCCTTCTCAAGGATGAGCATGTCCTCTTGTCTATTGATGAGATCCTCCTTCTCAAAGATCTCATCCATAAGCAATTTCATCCTTCGCAAGGTGCTTTTGCTTATGTCCTTAAACATGTGTTCATTCTCACTAGCACTATCAAATTCGTCTTGAGAGGAGGTTGTGGAGGAGGGATGAGATGTTACCTTTCTCTTTCCCTCCCTTGCCATGAGGCAAGTAGGTTTGTAGTCGTCGTTGAGGTTGGGGAAGAGCTTGCTTCCCTTGGAGCTCCTCCCGATGGCTATGGTAGCCATCTTCTCCTCTTCTTCTTCGGAGGAGGACTCATCGTTAGAGTCCCACTCCTTCCCCAAGTGTGCTTGTCCGGAGGGCCTCTTCTTCTTGAAAAATTTCTTGTCTTGAGGCTTGCCCTCCTTCTTCTTCTTCGCTTCTTCATGTGGGCAATCAGCGATGAAGTGCCCATACTCGCCACAATTGTAGCAAGACCTTTTTGATTTGGGCCTTGCTCTTTCCTTCCCTTTGCCCTCATGGTTGTATCCACCTTTCTTCCTCCTCATCATTCTCCTAAACTTTTTGATGAAGAAGGCCTCTTCCTCATCGGTGTCGAGGCTCTCCTCATCACTTTCCTCTTGCTCCTTTGAAGGGGGTGTTGCCTTGAGTGCAACGTTCTTCATCTTGGAGGCGGTGAATTTCTGAAGGTCGTTGTAGAAGAGCGCCTCCTTCTCCATGATCTTGTGGTTAATGATCCTACCAAGGACCTCCTCCGGGGTCATTTGAGTGAACCCCGGGCTTTCTCGAATCATGGAGCAAAGGGCGACGTTCCTAGGCATAAACGCCCGGATCATCCTCTTCACAACCTCGTGGTCGGTCCACTTGGTGCAGCCATATGATCGGCTCTTGTTGATAAGCACCTTCAACCGGTTGTACATGTCTTGGGGGGATTCACCATCCAAGATGGCGAATCTCCCAAGCTCTCCTTCGATGAGCTCGATCTTGGCCTCCTTGACCACCCGATTTCCTTCATGCGCCGTCTTGAGGGTGTTCCATATGTCTTTGGCCACCTCAAGACCATCGACGCGGTTGAACTCATCTCTTGAGAGAGATGAGATAATCACACCCGCAGCTTGAGCGTTGCGGTGGATGAGGATGGCTTCTTCTTGCGTGATGTTCTCCTCATCATTCGGGATCTCCACCCCGGTCATGACAATTTGCCACAATGCCGGATTGAGTGACACGAGGTGGATCTTCATGTTGTGTTTCCACATCCCGTAGTCGGTTCCATCGAATTGAGGAGGTTTCCCCAATGGGATGGAGAGGTAGTGGTTGTTGGCAGCAAGGCGTTCATAGTTGAACCCTTGTCGATTGTAGTTGACCCCGCCGCCACCAGTTGATGAGCTTGACGGCTCAACCACAGCAATCTTCAACTTCTCCCGGAGCTTCGCCTTGAGCTGGCGAGTCTCCTCATCATCCGTTGGCTTGTCTTGATAAGCCATTGTCTCTTCACGTGTCGGTTGAGAGTCGTTGGTCGACACCTCTTCAAACACCACTCCGGCCATCTCTCTGAGTTGTTAGACTCTTTGTGGAGAACCTGGATCTGATACCAATTGAAAGTTGCCTAGAGGGGGGGGGGGTGAATAGGCTAATCGACCTGCAAATGACCGAATAAAACGAGATTAAATCACAGGGGGCGGACTAGTCCGGTCTGGGGGCGGACTAGTCCGGTCAGCCTGCGTGAAGATCCCTAAAAAGTGTTTCTAGCAAGTTTTAAGGGGATTTTCTCGAGGCTACAGGTGAGGATATGTTTAATACAAGTTTAGAATCTATCAACACTAGAGTGAGTCAAGTTTTAACAAGATTAAACAATGTGAGGCTCAAAACAAGACTAGCAACCCTAGAACGAAATAAGTGATAAACAAAATGCAAAAAACACGGAGACACCAGGAATTTTATCCCGAGGTTCGATTCCACACAAGAATCTACTCCCCGTTGAGGAGTCCACAAAGGACCGGGTTCACCAACCCTTCCCTCACCAAGTTTACCGCACGGGCCTAACTTGGTTCTCCACTATCTCAAAGTGCGAATACAAGATTCGTTGGGGCTTCTCACAATCTGAGGCTCCCACACCACAAAGATGATCAACAATGCAAACACACTCAACACACAGCTCACAAAGACTCAATGAGTGCAAGAGATCAAACCGGGAGCACAAGCGCGATGTTCTTCCTCTTCTCCACCTCACTAAACCCTAATCCACACAAGAATTAGTTTTAGAGGGAAAGTTGGCAAGAAAGAGGCTTAAGAGTGCTCCAAGTTGGCTGTGGCGGCGCTAGGGTTCAAGAGTTTTCAAGAGTTGGTTCAAAAGAACCCAGGGGACCTCTATTTATAGAGGTCCCAAGCCCATACTGCTGACTTCAGCAAAAGGGCGGACTAGTCCGGCCTCAGGCCCGGACTAGTCCGGCCTAGGGGACCACTGACCCCTCTGACACTGTAGCACTGCGCGGCAATCGTCACGCTACCCGCCAAAGTTCAAATTCAAACAGTAACTTCCACAACGGACTAGTCCGGCCCTTACCGGACTAGTCCGATCTCACACAGAACCTTTTGTTCCGTGTGAAAACGGACTAGTCTGGAGACCACAGACTAGTCCGGCCCCAAGGGCGGACTAGTCCGGCCTTCCCACACTTAGTCACAAAACCTCTCTGCACTCAGCACCACGGACTAGTCCGGCCCAAGGACGGACTAGTCCGATCTCACACAGGACCTTTTGGTCCGCCCCAAAACGGACAAGTCCGCTCTCTAGGACTTAGTCCCGAAACTCCACTTCAAGGGGTACCCCGGACTAGTCCGGACCACTACGGACTAGTCCGAAGTCACACAGGACCTTCTGGTCCGTGTGAAAACGGACTAGTCTGGCCTGGAGCGGACTAGTCCGGCCCTAAGACGGACTAGTCCGGCCATTCCTGCCAGACTACTCTAACTTCAACTTCAAATAGGATTTCCACCTCAACCACCACTCTTGAGCTCCTACTTTGATCTCATTGCACTTTACGCACACACCCTCCTATTTCTACGGCTAGTCTAACTCAACACGCTAGAAACCCTAGTTTCTACGCTTCGAGTTGACTTCATTTCATTCTCTTTTCCTTTTTGAGGGTTTGCGTCTCCGATCGAGTCCACACCTGTGCTAAGATCACATGAGCTCATTAGCGACTTAATTTTCGTCATCAATCATCCAAAACCCACGGGGAACCTAGATGCACTTTCAATTCAAGATTTTGGACAAAAGAGGAGAAGTAGCGTATAAGTTGGAGATGCCATCTCATCTTTCGGATGTCCATGATGTCTTTCATGTTTCCCACTCAAGAAGTGTTTGAGAGTACCGGAAGAACAAGTGCCAATGGAAGAATTGGAACTAGAGGAAGATTTGACTTATGCCGAACAACCGGTCAAAATCTTGGAAACTAAGGAGAGGGTCACAAGGAACAAGGTTATTAGATGGTGTAAAGTTCAATGGAAGCACCACACCAAAAAAGAAGCAACTTGGGAGCTAGAAGATGATATCAAGAAGGACTTTCCCTATCTCTTCTCTTCCGCGTCGAATCTCGAGGGCGAGATTCATTTTAAGGGGGATAGGTTTGTAACACCCTCATTTTCATGCATCATGCCCTGCATACACTCATATACATGTTTAACATTAACCCACAACAATAGGAACGATTTTAAAATTGATTTGGAACAAAACCGCACTTAAAATGCAGAAAAGTGCAGACTAGTCCGATTTTACTGAGGACTAGTCCGATTTCTCTCTGACTAAGAACGGACTTGTCCGTTTTTGCTGCGGACTAGTTTGATTTTGGCTCTGGAAACTTTCAGACTTGTCCGATTTTGTGCGGACTAGTCCGATATTCCAAGAATCCTTGAAAAAATTTGCTAAGTCCTTGGACTTTTCTGGACTAGTCCGGTGTTCCAGCGAACTTGTCCGATTTCCTCTATGTCTAAAGTGGGACTTGTCCGATGTTTGGCCAGACTTGTCCGATTTTCTCTCTGGACGACTTCAGACTAGTCTGGTCCTTTCTGGACTTGTTCGATATTTCGTGACTCCGAATTGATCTTTTGTTTTACGACTTGTTTCTTGGGTTTAACGTTAAGTGGGCCTATGGACGTCGTGCCTAACTCTTTTAGAGCCCATGTGGGACTCTAAACCGTCCTCTACTCATCCCAAAACTCGAAATCCATCTAACCCTAGCCTCCACCTCTATATAAACAACCCCACCCTTGGGCTTGACATCTATTTGCCACTTTTCCACCCCACCTAAACCCTAGTTCGTGGCGAGCCACCATCAAGGAGGGAGGAGAAGATCCCAAGCAAGAAGAGGAAGAGGAGGAAACGAAAGAGGATAAAGATCTCCACCAAGCTTTTGTTCTTCGTCACCAATTCATCTCCAAGTTCATCACCAACCCTAGATCATCAAGATCCAAGTGCTACCTCCAAGTTTCTTTATTCATTGGAGTCCTAAACACCTGGTATACCTTCTATTATCTTTTCATTACGTGAATTCAACCCCTAATCTCCAAATTTACGTCGATCTAGAAAACCCTAATCTGCTGATCTCACAGAGTGCGGACTTGTCCAATCCCTAGCGGACTAGTCCAATCTTCCTGGTTAAATTGTGTTGAATTAATTCCAAAATTTGATCTAATCAAATCCAAACCTGTATAAACCTGTTAAAAATCTATTATAACTAGTTAGTGATCATTAAAAGCAATCTAGTAACAAGTTCTACCTTGCATTTGCATCAATCATGCATGTCATGTCATATTGAGTAATATTTGTGCACTCTTTGATTGTGTTTCTTGTTTTGTATGTTTATTGTGTGGATTAGACGGATTTGCGCTAGAGAGTGCCGCGGAGGATCTACAGCACCAAGAGTTTGAAGAAATTGACCCTAATCAACAGCAAGAGCAAGACAAGTGTCCTTGAAGCATATTGATCCTGTTTTTAAAATAAATGTTTTGTTTGCAAATTGCATGCTTGTGTCAATTTGATGGGAATCCTATGATAGGAAGTTTACTAGCTTTGTTTAACCACCCTTGTCACCTGGGACATATGGTAGAGATTCGGGATGGGATTTTTGCCTTTTTGCTTCGCTTAATCAACTGGGATGGGAAAACAACTATATCACTCAATTTAATTATGTATTAATGAGATTGTGGTTGACATGAACTGGTTTAATCTGATATGGTAATGGGTGATCTAAGCAAGCCTGGTATGTGGATGGGTTGGATGTTATGGTGGTTTGCTTGCTTTAGATCTAAGGACCGGTTCATGCGAGATAAGCCAGGACTACAGTGCCACCACGAGGCCAAGTATGGGTGCAGCGTAGCTGATTAATTAGGGCTTTGCTAGTGCTGTTTGGACCATTGTGGATGCTAGGGGAAGGGGTAGTCGGATTGGGTTTGTTGATGGTTGGTGGGACTACCCTGGGATCTGAATGGCTCAAGAGGGGGCCCTTGGTTGAAGATGTGCTCAGTTGGAGGCATCGCCACCGGTGAAACCTCAGTGGGGTCTAAATAGGCTAGTAATCCCTTTGTAAAGGCTATTTTGTGATCTCTTGGCCATACACCAAAGGAAGTGTAATTGGCATAAGGGAGGTTCTTTAGTCGCCGATGGGTGATGAAATCACAAACACGTGGGTAAAGAGGTACAAACTCTGCAGAGTGTGTCTAAAAATATCATGATAGCCGTGCTCCCGGTTATGAGCACCTGGACAACTTCCATGATTATAGGGAACTCGGTATTGGAATGGTATTTGGGATGGTTATGGTTTGGTTATGGTTATGGTTTGGTAAAGGTTATGGTTGGTTATGGATTTATTTCTGGTATTGAATATGGTTATTGGCAATGGCGAAATCTGGAATTATTGATGATGGTAGTGAATTCAGACTGGTATTATGATAGTACTTATGATTATGATGGGTTTATTTCACATACATATAATATATTGCTTTTTAAATGTTTTATTGTACTTTTCAGCACTTAGCCATTATTATTGTCGTCATTTGAATCAACCACATGTCATACTTTCCACACTTGCTGAGTACGACATGTACTCACTCTTGCAATCCCCCAACAGTTGCAGGTTAGGATTGGGAGTTTAATGGTGATAATGCGGAGTTCTAGGCTGTGTCTACCGTGAGCTTGCCTATGGTGTTGATTGGAGCTGCGCTATCCCTTATGCTTAGTTTTCTTAGTCGCTTAATTAGTTTATTTCCGCTGCATTAGTTGAACTTGTCATAAATATACATTGGAGCTTGTATTCGAGGATAATATGGTTTGTGTAATAAAATTTGGTTAATTAATCTTGTTCTGTGGTAATTTTCTATATATCCTTTTGTGATTGCACTCGTGTATGTCTGATGAACATCCTGGGCACACATATGCGTTAGCTTGGTTCATTTTTCGGAACCGGGCGTCACACTCTTTCATAGTGGCATTCCGCCAGGGGGTGCGTGATCGCAAGATGCTGAAGAAGTTAGCCACACACAACGTGCAAGACGTCTCCGAGCTCTTCTCCATCTCCGACCGGTGCGTGAGGGCAGCAGAAGGCCGCGACTGGCATGCTCATCCCGCCCCCAGAGCGGGTGGGTCCGGCCAGACCGGAGAAGGAGTCGTTACCTCCGGTAGCAGCAAGAAGAAGAACAAGAATCAGGGTGGCGGCAAAAACAAGCCGCTGCATGGGTCCCCCATCGCGGTAGCAGCCGCGACCGGTGGTGGCAAGCCCCCATGCCCCGAGAAGCGCCTGTGTTAGCTACCAGCCGCTGACGACGGCGTCGAGCCCTGCCCGATGCACAAGACTCGTGACCACACTGCGAGCGAGTGTCGGGGGATCAAGAGATGCGCCGAGCGCTACCAAGAGCGGGCGCAGCAGTGCCCAGATAGCGCCCCTGAAAGTGCATCTAGGCATCCCTTGTGGGTTTTGGTTGATTTATGACAAAACAATGAGATCCTAACCAAGTCGTTGAGATGAGCGCGGTTCTTAAAAGAAGTTATGAAGAAAGTGCAAAAGGAAAGGAGAATGAGGATCTATATGGAAAAGAGATCAAGAGCTGGATAGATTAGATCATTGTGCATGGAGTGTGTTGGAGAAACACACCCCAAGAGCTCAATAACAAGAAAGCTCTCTCACTGCACTAATTTATACAGGTCCGGACTAGTCTGATAATATCCGGACTAGTCCGATAACCCCTCTGTTCAAAATTGGACAAGTCCTCCCAAAGCAATATTGTATGCACAGTCCAAGTCTACACAGACCCGACTAGTCCGATATCACCACGGACTAGTCTGATATCTTTCTGACTAAGATCGGACTAGTCCTCCCCAGTGCGGACTAGTCCTCAACACTTCACAACTTTGCACAAATAATTTACTAAGGAGTTCACCACAGCCGGACTTGTCCAAAATTAAACAGACTAGTCCGAACTTTTCTAGAGCCTAAATCGGACTAGTCCGCCCTTAGTCGGACAAGTCCGATCTTCCTCAGGACTTAGGGTTTCCTACACGGCGCACACCGAACTAGTCCGGACTCCACCACGGACTAGTCCGGACGCTCGAAACCCTAACGATAACTTTTAGAAACACCATATAAATAGATGTGCACGACCCTACTTTCAACACTCTCGACTCCCAGCACCGTCACACCCTCCAAGAGCTTAGAAAACACATCTCTCCATGCAATCCAACGCAAGAAAGATCAAATTCTTGATGATTCATCTTGGATCAAAGGAGAGAAACGATTCCACACGTTTGAGCTCTTGAGTTTGATTCTCTAACACACTCCTGTTGTTTCATTGTTGATCTCAAGAGTGTGTTCTTGGTGGTGTTTGATTTGTAATCTTGGGGAGCCCTCAACTTGTGAGAAGGCCCCTTGAACTTGGTGATTTACCCTTGTGCAAGTGAAAGAGAATTGACCTTCGTGGCGATTTGACGAGGTTAGGGTCAGTGAAGACCTGGTCCTTTTGTGGGCTCCTCAACATGGATGTAGGTTGCTGAATGTGGCCTAGAGGGGGGGGGGGTGAATAGGCCTTTTTGAATTTTGTTAGAACCTGCAACACTTAACAACCAGATCAAAACCAGAGATATCGGACTAGCCCGGTAAAGTGCGGACGAGTCCGGTGTGTACCGACTAGGTTGATTAAGTTTGATCGATTAATTTGATTCTACGATGTATGCAGCGGAAATATACTTATAATTTAAGTGTTACACTATTGTGAACTAGGGTATATCACAATTCAATCTTATATTCAATGACTCAACGTAAAGTAAGCAATAATGATTGAAACCCTAGATTGTTGTGATGAATAAGAACGATGAACACAAAGCAAGACACACGTAATTTATCCCGTGGTTCGGCTCCCACAGAGGCAACCTACATCCATGTTGAGGAGTCCACAAAAGGACCAAGTCTTCTCCAATCCTACCCTCATCGGATCGCCACGAAGGCCAATCCTCTTCTCTTATCACAAAGGGTAAATAACCGAATTCAAGGGGCCTTCTCACACGTTGAGGGCTCCCCTAGATTACAATGACAAATCCACCAAGAACACACTTAAAAGATTACAATGAAAATCACAGGAGTGTGTTAGGGAATCAAACCAAGTGCTCAAGAGTGATGAAGAGTGTCTCTCCAATGTTCCAATGTGTATCCTCAAGGGATTGATATTTTTGTCTTTAGGTTTCATGGAGAGATGTTTTTTTGAGGGTCTTGGGAGGTGTGACGGCGCTAGGGTTTGAGAGTGTTAAAGTTGGGCCGTGCACCTCTATTTATATGGGGTTTCTAAAAATGACCGTTAGGGTTTAGAAAGATCGGACTAGTCCGTGGTGAACACCGGACTAGTTCGGTGTGCTGTGTGTAGCAAACCCTAAGTGTACCAAAATATCGGACTAGTCCGGCTAGGAGCGGACTTGTCCGATTTAGCTTATGGAAATCTTTGGACTAGTCCGATAGCCATCGGACTTGTCCGGATAGTGAAATCCTAAGTGGTTATGAGGACAAGTCTGCACTTGGAGGACTTGTCCGATTTAGGTCAGAGTGTTTTTCGGACTAGTCCGTGCTAATATCGGACTTGTCCAATTGACATCAAAAAGATATCGGACTAGTCCGTAGTGTGATCAGACTTGTCCGATTTTGTGTGACTTGTGAAGTGTTTTGAGGACTAGTCCGCACTGGGGAAGACTAGTCCGATTCTAGTCAGAGAGATATCGAACTAGTCCGATGGATATCGGATTTGTCCGATCTTGTGCAGAAAGGATATCAGACTAGTCCGATGTTAGTTGGACTAGTCCGGTCCTGTATAAATTTGTGCAATATGCGTGTTTATTTGTGATTGAGCTCTTGGGGTGTGTTTCCTTAACACACTCCACACACAATGATCTACTACTCTTGTTCCTTGAGCTCTTCTCCACATTGCTCCTCATTCTCCCTTCTTTTTGGCATTTTGCTTATTTTCACATTAAAACTTGTGCTCATCTCAACAAAGTGGTTAGGATCTCATTTGCTTGTCATAAATCATCCAAAACCCACAAGGGATTCCTAGATTCACTTTCAATCCCCCCTTTTTGGTGATTGATGACAACCAATTGAGATTTTACAAAATATGATAAAAAGTGGAGATTTTCATAAAGTATGCACATATGAGTTTAAAATACATCAAGTAATGAAAACAAGATTCATATGTGCATTCTTTATGGTGGGATGCATAACTAAGTGCATTGAAACAACAATCATGAAGAGAATGACATAATTGACATTAACACACTAACAACAAGCATATATGTCATTCTAGGAGCAAAATCACAAATTTCATAGATTAATCCACAAGTAGTTCAAAGCATTGCATAACAGGACCATTAAGTAACATAGAGCATATTCAAAGTTTTACAACCCACAAAATCGACAAAAGAAGCACAAAGGAAGCTCTCTCCTTGCATCCTACAGCTAAGACCTTAGACCTAAGACTCCCCCTCAATCTCTCCCCCTTTGGCATCAAGACACCAAAAAGAAGGAGAGGAGGGACTGTAAGACCTATGTGTGCTGAATACATTGGCTTGTAGTGAATACACTTGCTTTGACGATAAAAGTTTTGAATATCACCAGAACACCTTTTTATTAAGGTCCGGCTAGTTTTGTAAGCTCCGGCGGGAGCTTGGTTATACTAGTTTTGGTAAGTTCCGGCTCTAGGTTCTACTAGCTTTTGTTAGCTTCGGCTCAAGGTCTGGGTTGCTCTGGCAAGGTCCAGAACTTGACCGCAATGCTTGCTTTACATCTCTGAAAAGATTGCTTAGTATTTATTTGCTAAGTCTTTGGTGCGTTTTTGGTTGACATGGATGATATCGTGTTACTGTGGTTTTGCAACATGCTTATGTGAGGTTCTCACGTTTGGTGTTGTGTTCGGAACTAACTTGAGTCAAGTCGAGGACTTGGGCTCGTATGGATTGGTTGTGTATTCATGTGCAGGTGTTGCTTGAGTTCAAGACATGGATGGTGATGGGATCAATTGGACTGGTCTCAGGAAGGATATGAGGTTCCAACAACCAAATTCAGGTGGAATTGTGGTTGAGCTGATCAGGAGGTTGCGCAACATGATTTAATCAAGAACAATGCATGTGAAGGTATCGTGGACATCATTGGAAGATGTTTGCACGTGTGCAAGGAGTGCATGGACGTGGCTACATGGTTCCAAGACGTGATGAATAGATGTGGACGTAAAGAGTTGGTCGGAAAGGTCCAACCGACTAGGTTATGGACTCAGGCTGCGGCTGAGTCGGGTTTGACTCAAATATGGAAAGATTTGAGTTGGTTATGATAGGATTTTGTGTGGGTCACGAATTTGAGTTGTTTAGGAATGTGAGATACGTTCCTAAGGTGTTTGGAAGTCTTAAGATTGCTTCCATCTGTGTATAGAAGAATCCTAAGCAGTTATGGAAAGTTACGATTCGTGAACAGAGTAGGATTAGGTTCCTGATTTAAGTTGAGTTGGCTTTCGAGTTGGTTATATAAGCAAGGGAGCCCAGAGCTCGTGGTGCACGACTTTGGGGCTGTTCCTCTTGTGTTATATTGAATAAAATTCATAGTTTGAAGGAACTTTTGTGCCTTGTTCGTCCGACTTGTTCCAGACAACTTTTACTCGTCGAGTTTCTAGACAGCACTACTTTTCGTAGGTGGTTTTATCATAACTCGAGTTTTACAGATCCAATTGACGTGATTCTTTTTGGGTTGTCTTCACAACTTGATTATCTATCATCTGTCAAAATTTCACGGTCATTGGATTTGTGGTCTATGATCTACACGCATTTCTTTGCAGCATTCCAGAACTTTTTTTTTCTCGGGTAGGGCAGATTGACCTTTGTTTGATCTTTTGATCATAACTTGAGTTTTTCTCGACGGATTTGGTTGTGTTGTCTTCGTGACTTGATTCTCTCTGATATCTATCACTTTTGTCACAATGAAACACGTTTAGATTAGTCTCACACACGATTTCTTTAACGGATCGTTTTTCTACCGAAGGGGTTGGGGTTTAATTGTTTCCGGTGCGTAAGATTTTTAAATCTACCATTCACCCCCCTCTGGTAGCTTTTCACGTGCTCTTCGATCCTACAATTGGTATCAGAGCCACGGTGCTCTAATCTTTGTGATTTGCGCGTGTTTTTGACTAATCGTCATGGAGAAGTACTCTGCCAAACCTTGTGTGTTCGCTGGTATTGATTTTCAGGTTTGGAAGGCACGCATGGAGGCTTTCATCCAGGAACAAGGCTTTGCAATATGGGATAAGGTATACAAGCCTTACGAAGTGCCATCAAACGATCAAGTTATAGCTACAAATCTGAGAGATGTCGAGAACAACAACAAGGCTCGGAACTTGATCATACAAGGATTAACACAAAGCGACTTCGACCGTGTTGCACACCTCCGATCTGCATACGATGTGTGGAAAGCACTTTGTGACTATCACGAAGGAACCAACACGATCAAATAGGTAAGGCAAGACATGTTCAAGAAAGAATACATGCGCTTCGAGATGCAACCCGGTGAGTCTATTGATGACCTTTTTGCTTGCTTTAATAAGATTCTCAACAACTTGCGTAGTGTCAATGTTAATTTTTCAGATGCTGAAAATGCTAGGCAATTGCTAAGTGTATTAGATATGTCAATTTGGGAGATGAAAGTCACATCTATTCGTGAATCTACTGTCATGAGTTCACTTACTTTAGATGTGCTATATTCCAAGTTAAAAACTCATGAAATTGACATAATCTCACGTAAGAACCCCAACAAGTCTATTGCTTTTGTTTCACAACATGACATGCCTAGTTACGATCCAACATCATCTTGTGGTACACTTGCTTTGCTGTCCTCTCTAACCCTTGAACATATTGAGGAGTTTCCAGAGGAGGAGCTAGCGCTCATCTCTACCCGGTTCCCAAAAGCATTGCAAAATGTGAGAACTAGAAGGAGAGGAAGCTCCGGACCTCAACGATGCTTTGAATGTGGTAAGACAGGACATTTTCGTTCATATTGCCCTAACCTTTCAGGTCCTACTTTCCGAGATGAAAAGAAAACAAGAACGAAGCACTCCTCTGCAAAAGATACAAAGAAAAAGAAGGGTTTTACAGGATGTCAATTGGTGAGCAGTTTTATCTTAGCACTCCAGGAACTTGGCTCAAGCGACGTGGACATTGGAAGTGATGAAGATGAAGATGATTTGGCAAACTTGTGCTTCATGGCGGGCAAGTCAAGATCAAGTATGGAGGAGGCAGAACACAACAACGACATGTCATACTTGCGAAGAAATGTGTGATGCTATTTCTCGTGCCACTGTTATTGTTAAGAAAAAGGAAAAAAAGCTTAGAGACAATGTTAAAATTGGGTCACTAGAATCTGAAATTAATCGTTTGAAATCCTTGATTCCTAGTGATGGTTCTTGTTCCTCATGTGACTTAATATATGAACAATTGTCCTCCCTAAGAAGTGCACATACCTCCACACTTGATAAACTTGAACTTGAAATTGAAAAGAACAAAAAGCTTGCTGCACTTAATATTGGAAACTTAAAAGATGCTTCTTGTTCTACAATTGATTTGCATTGTTCTAGTTGTGATGATCTTGATAAGAATCTGCAAGATGCAATGAATGAAATCTCTATATTGAACAATGCTTTACGTTGTCATGAAGTTAAATATTGTTCCAATTGCAAATTAAAAGGAAAAACTTCATGTGAAATTTGCCTTGATCTGTCCAATAAACTTGATAACATGCATAAGACATTTGATCGGTGTTGTAATGGGAATAAGAACCTAAACTTGCTGCTGAATTCATCCAAGTCTTGCAATGATAAAACAGGTTTAGGTTTTGATTCTCATGCTCATACTAAGGCACATCCACCTAAAAGTGTAAAGTCATTAGGAAGTGGTTTGATTCAAATAGTTCCTAAACAAAAAGAAGTGGTTTTCAAATCTGCAGGAGTATTGTCTCATTTGGTTTCAAATAAAAATGTTGTTTGCTCATCTAGACATGAACACAAAGTTAAATTTCATTGTACCTACTATGGTAGAGATGGTCATGTCATAAATTTTTGTTATAGACTAGCTAAACAACAGAAAAGGGAAAGAATGGTTACTAGATCTCATAACTTTCATGCAAAATTTGCTGCACATATTGAACCTAATGTACAACCTGCTGTTTTGAATCAAAAACATTCAAAGTTTACCTCCGGACCTTCTGTTTTTGCCTCCGGAGCTACTGATTTTTGTGCTACACAAGTAACACCTTATAGGTCAGTAGTTAAGAATAAAAAATCTCAAACTTTGACTCATAAACCTGTTGTTTTGTCTCAGCTTTCACGTGTTTTCCTGTTGCACGTCGCGTGACTCAGTACTGGATTCCTAAATGCCTTTTGACTAACCCCAGTATTGAGTCATCGACGTATTGTGCTTCTATGTAGGTTACATGTTTGAGGAAGGAGAACATTTGGATTGTGGATTCAGGTTGCTCACGCCACATGACCGGTAACAAAGATTGATTCTCCTCCCTCTCTTTTGTGTCATGTGTAGAGAATGTTACTTTTGCTGATAATTCTTCAACTCCTATAATTGCTAAGGGTTCAGTTAGAGTAAATGATCACTACACTTTGAAGGATGTGGCACTTGTCAAAAATTTGAAATACAACTTGCTTTTTGTTTCACAATTGCTAGATAAAAATCTGGAAATTATTTTCAATAAAAACTGCTGCAAAGTTGTAAGTTCAAATAGTGAGCTTATTTTTAACACGTCTCGGTTTGGAAGAGTTTTTAAAGCTGATTTTGATATGTCTTCCTCTAAGAATAGGTGTCCAGTTGCTAATGATTCAAAGGAGCTATATTTTTGGCATCGTAGACTTGGTCACGTAGGCTTTGATCACCTAACGCGTGTTAGTGCTCTTGATCGCATACGTGGGCTGCCTAAGCTTAAAGGGGACAAACAAATTGTGTGCTCTTCTTGTAGACATGCTAAGATGGTTGCAGGTTCACATACTCCTCTCACAATGATCATGACAACTGAACCGTGTCAACTTTTGCACCTTGACACCATAGGACCTTCACGTGTTCAATCCTTCGGAGGTAAATGGTATGTACTTGTGATTGTTGATGATTATTCTAGATACTCTTGGGTTTACTTTATGGCGTCTAAGAATGAAGTTTTTAGTCACTTTAGAACTTTATTTCTTAGATTATCAATTGATTACCTAGGATCTTTAAAAGCAATTAGAAGTGACAATGGAACTAAATTTAAAAATCAATCTTTTGATCACTTTTGTGCTTAAAATAGAATAGATCATCAATTTTCTTCACCATATGTACCTCAACAAAACGGTGTTGTAGAAAGAAAGAACAGAACCTTAGTTGAGATGGCTAGGACTATGCTTGATGAATATCAAAAGTACTAGGAAATTTTAGGCTGATGCGTTAGCAACTGCTTGTTATGTCTCAAATCATGTTTTCTTGTGTGCTAAGCTAGGTAAAACACCATATGAGCTCCGGTTTGGACATAGGCCTAGTGTTACACACTTTTGGGTCTTTGGTTGCAAATGCTTTGTTAAGAAACATGGTAATCTTGATAAATTTGAACCTAGATCCATTGATGGCATGTTTCTTGGTTATCCATCTCATACTAGAGGCTACCATGTGCTTTTACTTGACACTAACAAAATTGTGGAGACTTGTGAAGTGTCTTTTGATGAAGCTAGCCCAGGTACTAGCTCAACCATTGCAGGTTCAGATCCATATCCGCAGGGGGGAGCATTTTCGTTGAAGATGAGGAAAAATTGGAGCTGCTGCCCGAAAATTCAGCAGCTAAAGACTTTGGTTCAGCTCCGGATGTGAATTCTCAACCAGCACTGACAACCATCAATGCTGATTCAAATCATCCTCAAGTCACAAGCTCATCGATTTGTGATGAACATGAAGAAGAAGAAGCTTGTGAGGCATTTGTTCCCCTACGATTTTACAAAGATCATCCCCCACAACAGATGATTGGAAGCTTGCACGAACAAGTCACACGGTCCAAGTTTTGCGATCCAAACTCTTATGCTCATTCTGCTTTTGTTGCTTCTTTTGAACCCAAAGATATATCACACGTACTCACTAATGAATCTTGGATTATTGCCATGCAAGAAGAGTTAGAAAATTTTGAAAGAAATAATGTTTGTAAACTTGTACCTCCACCTCAAGGTCACACTTTAATTGGAACTAAATGGGTATTTAAAAATAAACAAAGTGAGGATGGGGTTGTGGTTAGTAATAAGGCTAGGTTGGTTGCTCAAGATTTCACTCAAGTTGAAGGTCTAAATTTTGATGAAACTTTTGCTCTTGTTGCTAGATTAGAAGCCATAAGAATTTTGTTAGCTTTTGCTGCATCTAAAGGTTTTAAGCTATATCAAATGGATGTTAAAAGTGCTTTTCTTAATGGCTACATAGATGAGGAGGTTTATGTGAAACAACCACTGGGTTTTGAAAATCCAAATTTTCCTAATCATGTTTACAAACTGTCCAAAGCCTTGTACGGTCTCAAACAAGCCCCTAGAGCATGGTATGATAGGTTAAAAACATTCTTACTTGAAAAAGGGTTTACCATGGGCAAGGTTGATAAAACTCTTTTTGTGCTTAAGCATGACAATGACTCATTATTCGTTCAAGTGTATGTGGATGATATTATCTTTGGTTGTGCTTCTCATGATCTTGTGTCCAAGTTTTCAGCTATGATGAGTCCAGAATTTGAGATGAGTATGATGGGAGAACTCACGTACTTTTTGGGGGTGCAAATCAAGCAAACAAAGGAGGGTACCTTTGTGCATTAAACGAAGTATACAAAAGATCTCCTAAGGCGCTTCAACATGGACAAAAGCAAGTCTCTTCGGACACCAATGGGAACAGCAACAACACTTGTACTTGATGAAGATGGTGAACCCGTGGATCAAAAAGAATATAGAAGCATGATCAGATTACTTTTGTACCTCACGACATCAAGACCAGACATACAATTCAACGTATGTCTTTGTACACGGTTTCAAGCCTCCCCACGTGCTTCACATCATCAAGCCATCAAACGGATTCTCAGGTACTTACATGAAACTCAAGAATTTGGAATTTTTCTTCCTTCTCCCTCAACTGTTACTTTGAAAGCTTTTTGAGATGCTGATTTTGGGGGTTGTAGGATTGATAGGGAAAGTACTTCCGGTTCTTGTCATTTTCTTGGTAATTCTCTTGTTGCTTGGTCTTCTAGAAAATAAAATTCAGTTGCACAATCCACAGCCGAATCTGAATATATAGCTGCTGCTAGTGCTTGCTCACAAATTCTTTGGATTGTACAAACACTTAAGGACTATGGGGTTGATCTAGATAGTGTTCCACTGTTTTGTGATAACACTAGTGTCATTTGCATTGCTAAAAACCCCGTGCAACATTCTAGAACTAAGCACATTGACATTAGGTATCACTTTCTCTGAGATAATGTTGAAAAATGAAACATTGTGCTTCACCATGTAGATACCGACAATTGGCTGATATTTTTACAAAACCTTTGGATTTCACTCGTTTTTGTTACATTCATAGTGAAATAGGGGTTATGCATCGTCATGGCTTAAATTGAGGGGGAGTTTTCAAACTTGGGAATTCTATGTGTGAATCTGAAATTAAAATAATATGAGCATAGTATTTCATACATATATGACTTTGTGATTCCTTTTACATGCTGAAAGTTCTTACTACATTACTCGTGTCATACATTTTGTAGTTTTGCCATGTCTAGTAATTGGAATAATTACTTACACTAAAACTGGTCATGGTTGAACTTTCTTGTTGTTTTGAACTTGTTACATGTTCACAAGTGCTTTCAATCATTAAGAATTAATCAAGTAATCAACTCACATGTTGAGTTTTTATGAACAAATATAAATTAAGAAAAGATCAAGAGAATATGCATGCATCACACTTCTTCTTTTGAGATGGCTTATCATTGCACTTAGATATAAACTTGGAAGAAGTTGTGTATGACTAAAACCATGTCCTTAAGCTTCTGATTGTCACATGACATAGGCTTGGCTTGGTTGGTTAGAATAAGGCAGATGCGCATATAATCTCTTGCAAATATCATATGATCTAAATTTAGGCTTTGAAAAATAATAAAATGCAACAACTAGTGTCATGCTTTCAGGTTTTGAAATAGTTAAGTTTGTGAGATTATGACTTGCTTAAATTGAAAATTACATTTGATATCTAGCATGGCTTACACTACTTTATGTATCTCATTGATGTGATAATGTAAGGTACCTGATAGTATGACTTGGATGAGCTTTGTTTATATGTATATGTTATAATATGCTCATAACAACTAAAGTTGGAGAGATAATTTGTTTGTATGCTCATGACTTGCTGAATACATTGTCAAAGGGAGAGATATAAGCATGAAGAGAAAGAGAATGTGTGCATAAGAAGAGAATAAAGGGGGAGAGATAATATGGGATATTTTTTGATTTTCTTCTCATTTTACTTTTGATTTACAAAGGGGGAGAAATTGCCTTCAAAACTTTTATGTGAATAAGCCAATGTTCGGATCTTAAATGGTGTTGCCAATGCATTCATCAAGGGGGAGATTGTAAGACCTATGTGTGCTGAATACATTGGCTTGTAGTGAATACACTTGCTTTGATGATAAAAGTTTTGAATATCACCAAAACACCTTTTTATTAAGGTCTGACTAGTTTTGTAAGCTCCGGCGGGAGCTTGGTTATACTAGTTTTGGTAAGTTCCGGCGCTAGGTTCTACTAGCTTTTGTTAGCTTCGGCTCAAGGTCCGGGTTGCTCTGGCAAGGTCCGGAACTTGACCGCAATGCTTGCGTTACATCTCTGAAAAAATTGCTTAGTATTCATTTGCTAAGTCTTTGGTGCATTTTTGGTTGACATGGATGATATCGTGTTACTGTGGTTTTGCAACATGCTTATGTGAGGTTCTCACGTAAGATGTTGTGTTCGGAACTAACTTGAGTCAAGTCGAGGACTTGGGCTCGTATGGATTGGTTGTTTATTCATGTGCAGGTGTTGCTTGAGTTCAAGACATGGCTGGTGATGGGATCAATTGGACTGGTCCCAGGGAGGAGATGAGGTTCCAACAACCAAATTCAGGAGGAATTGTGGTTGAGCTGATTAGGAGGTTGTGCAGCATGATTGAATCAAGAACAATGCATGTGAAGGTATCGTGGACATCATTGGAAGATGTTTGCACGTGTGCAAGTAGTGCATAGACGTGGCTACATGGTTCCGAGACGTGATGAAGAGATGTGGACATAAAGAGTTGGTCGGAAAGGTCCAACCGACTAGGTTATGGACTCAGGCTGCGGCTGAGTCGGGTTTGACTCAAATATGGAAAGATTTGAGTTGGTTATGATAGGATTTCGTGTGGGTCACTAATTTGAGTTGTTTAGGAATGTGGGATACGTTCCTAAGGTGTTTGGAAGTCTTAAGATTGCTTCTATCTATGTATAGAAGAATCCTAAGCAGTTATGGAAAGTTACGATTCGTGAACAGAGTAGGATTAGGTTCCTGTTTTGAGTTGAGTTGGATTTCGAGTTGGTTATATAAGCAAGGGAGCCTAGAGCTCGTGGTGCACGACTTTGGGGCTGTTCCTCTTGTGTTCTATTGAATAAAATTCGTAGTTTGAAGGAACTTTTGTGCCTTGTTCGTCTGACTTGTTCCATACAACTTTTACTCGTCGAGTTTCTGGACAGCACTACCTTTCGTTGGTGGTTTTATCATAACTCGAGTTTTACAGATACAATTGACGTGATTCTTTTTGGGTTGTCTTCACAACTTGACTATATATCATCTGTCAAAATATCACGGTCATTGGATTTGTGGTCTATGATCTACACGAGTTTCTTTGCAGTGTTCCAGAACTGTTTTTTTTCTCGGGTAGGGCAGATTGACCTTTGTTTGATCTTTCGATCATAACTTGAGTTTTTCTCAAAGGATTTGAGTGATTCTTGTGGTGTTGTATTCGTGACTTGATTCTCTCTGATATATATCACTTTTGTCATAGTGAAACACGTTTAGATTAGTCTCACACACGATTTCTTTAACAGATCGTTTTTCTGCCGAAGGGGTTGGGGTTTAATTGTTTCTGCTGCGTAAGATTTTTAAATCTACCATTCACCCTCCCTCTGGTAGCTTTTCACGTGCTCTCCGATCCTACAGGGACCTAAAGTCTTCACGCCTCGCTGTCAGTCCTCTCATCGTCTTCATCTTCGTCTTCGGGCTGATGATGATGAGGAGGAGGAGGTGCGGAGCCGCTCGAGCCCCCAATGCCAAAGTAGGCAAGCTCGGAGGGGGTCAAGGGCCCGAGCTCGGTGATGTCAGAGTCGGAGTCCTCAGAAATCACTAGAGATCCAATGGGGTCGATATCCAGCTTCTGGCAAATCTGCTTCACATTTGCCTTGACATACTTCATGTCTTCCTTTCTCTTCTTGTTCAGCTTGTGGGCCCTCACTTCGGCCTTTTTGCAGGAAGTAAAGATAGCAGTAAAGTACTTGAGGATGCCACTTGTAGATCCTTTTTGAGGATCTGCCCTAGTGGTGGGGGCAGCCCTGGCATCTCCACTTGACCTTGCCGGAGCCTCAGGACTGCTGGAGATGGAGCAGCCTGTATACTTGGCTTCTGAGGCATCTGGGGCCTCAATGGAAGGTGCTCCACATGTTTCACAAACTCTATGCCAGTGACTTTCTCAATCATAAACATAAGATGAGGAGCATATCCACATACCCTGTTGGGCGTGCAAGAAATGTTCACCATGTCATTCCAAATGTAGTCCGCCACATCAAACTGATGGTCCTTGCTTATGACCCTCATCAGGGTCCGAAGGTAGCCCTGCACACTCCCAGCATCCCCATCCTTGGGGGCAATTGTCTTCCTCAAAACTCTGTTCAACACCACAAAGAATGGCTTCATGTTCTTGGTGGAGGGAGGGTTGAACTTGGAGTTTGGCTCATATAGGAACTTCATCCTATCCTTCTCAATGACACCTATGTTGTGGATGATCAAGCAGTCAGGTCTTGAGGTGTCAAGGTGGAGCAGGCTTGCAAAATCTTCATGAGTGATACTGTACTTGGATCCGTGAGTCATCCAAGTAACACTCTCTTCATCTTCACTAGAGAAATGGCAAGTTGCAAAGAACTGCGCAATCACTTCATCATTCCAATTGTTCCTAAAGGCAAAAAGATCCTTCAGTCCATGCCTCTCAACTGCATCCACCACTTCAATAAATGGGGAGCAGCCCTTCTTCTCAAAATGCGTCCAATCGATCCGTTGGCTGCACACTACCAGTGTCTACATGGGGAGGTACACAGACTTGTAGAAATCTGCATGGAAATTGCACCAAAATCTTCCGTCGGCAGCTTGCTTCTGACGACCATACCAATCAACACTTCTGAATTTCGCTGTCCAGTTGCTGCCCTTTCCATTGAATCTTTCTTCAGTGGGGTCCCTGACCCCTTCCCTTGGAGCATGCAGCTTTAGGGGGCCAACCGGGCCCATTGCTATTCCCTTGCCCTTGCTCTTAGCTTGGCGAGGGCCACTTGTTGCTGCAGCAGCCTTGGAAGCCAGCTTCTTTGCCAGCACCTTCCGACAAGCCTGAGGAGGAGATGGAGCTGGCTCGGAAGGACGCTCTTGGCATTTCTTGCCAAGGCTCGTCGAGGGCCGAGGTGCGACCTCATGGTCCATCTCGGCCTCGAAATCGGAAATCTCGTCGTTTGAGCTCGACATGTCCTGAGAATAAATTGTGCAAGGTATGAATGAAAATTGATGATTCAAGGCATGGGTGAGAAAGAGTAACAAGGAATTGCATTGAGGAACTGAAAGGTTAGGTTTTGAGTTCATAAAAATCGGACAAGTCCGTTGTACAGGCACGGACTAGTCCGGGAGATCGGACTTGTCCGTGCATGGACCGGACTAGTCCGATATTCATCCTCAAAAACCGAACATATGAGACAAATGGACTTATTCAATGCAAAATAAGCCTAACAGCAATGTAATACATCAAGGACACTAGTATTAGGTGAAAGAAGCTAGGCTATTCGATCAACAATGAAGAAAATAGGGATTTATAGGGTTTGGGCGAAAATTACCGAAGAAATCGCTTGAAACTTGGAGGTGAGGGTGTTGAAGTCCGACCAAGACCGTGAACTTCAATCTTCGAGCAAAGAAGCTTGATTTCCGCCCAAATGTTAAGCTTTGGTAGAGAAAACAAGAAATCGCCTTGGGAGCTCGAGCGCGAAGAGAGAGAACGTGTGAGGCAAGAGTGGAGGTGAAGGAATTAGGGTTTGGCGGCGGCTAGGGTTATGGACACGAAAAATCGGACAAGTACGGAGAAGACCGGACTAGTCCGAACTTTTCTAGAGGCTATATCGGACTAGTCCGTGGTCTACCGGACTAGTCCGGCCTAACCAGCACTCTGCGGACTAGTCTGCATGGGCGGACTAGTCCGGGTAACCACAGACTAGTCCGTGGTCACCAGGCAAGAACTTCTTAGCCCATTCATATATATTTGAAGGTACATATTTAGAAAATAGGGAGGCAAATCAAATCAAATAATCTTGATGAATATGATCAGTAAGCATACAACAATCAAGCAATGACCATAATTCACCAAGATCTAGTAATTGACATAGTTTTCTGGAGAAAATTGAGAGAGATGATTTTCACAATCCAATCAACATATTTTGAAGAAATCATACAGGTATGCAAAATTTCAAGCCACACTCCGAGCATCAAGGATGTTTAGTTCATTTTGATGCTCGCAAAAACGTTTTTCATCAAGTGGCTTGGTGAATATGTCAGCCAATTATTTTTTCGTGTTGACATGGGAGATGGCTATATCTCCTTTCATGGAGTGGTCTCTCAAGAAGTGACGCCGGATGTCTATGTGTTTGGTTTTAGAGTGCTCAACTGGATTGTGGGCAATTTTAATGACACTCTCATTATCACAAAGGAGTGAAATACGATTCATATTGTAACCGTAATCCCTTAGAGTTTGCCGCATCCAAAGGAGTTGTGCACAACAACTCCCGTCTGCAACATACTCCGCTTCATCTGTGGATAAGGCAATGAAATTTTGTTTCTTGGAGGACCAAGAAACTAGAGATCTCCCTAGGAATTGGCATGTACCGGAGGTACTTTTTCTATCTACCTTGCATCCGACATAATCTGCATTTGAGTAGCCAATGAGGTTGAATTTGGAGCCTTTTGGATACCAAAGACCAAGATTGGGTGTATGAACTAAATATCTCAAGATCCTTTGTACGGCTATCAAGTGACACTCCTTAGGATTGGCTTGAAATCTTGCACACAAACATACACTCAACATAATGTCTAGTCTAGATGCACATAAATAGAGTAGAGATCCAATCATGGAGCGATATACCTTTTGGTCGACGCTAGATCCATATTCATTGAGATCCAAGTGGCCATTTGTTGCCATGGGAGTCTTTATAGGCTTCTCCTTGTCCATTCCAAACTTCTCGAGTATGTCTTGTGTGTACTTCGTTTGGCTTATGAACGTACCTTCCCTTTGTTGCCGCACTTGGAATCCCAAGAAGTACTTTAGCTCTCCCATCATGGACATCTCAAACCTATCTGTCATAATTTTACTAAATTCCTCACAAAAAGATGGGTTAGTTGAACCAAAGATTATATCATCAACATAGATTTGACAAACAAAAAGATGATTGTCAAAATTCTTTGTAAACAGTGTATAATCTACTTTGCCAATCTTAAAGCCATTTTCAATTAAGAAATCTCTAAGACACTCATACCAAGCTCTAGGAGCTTGTTTGAGGCTGTAGAGAGCCTTACGCAATTCAAATACGTGGTCGGGGAACTCTTCGTCTTCAAACCCGGGGGGTTGCTCCACATACACCTCCTCCTTGATTGGTCTGTTGAGGAAGGCACTTTTCACATCCATTTGATAGAGCTTGAAATCATGGTGAGTAGCATATGCAAGTAATATTCTAATAGATTCAAGTCTAGCTACGGGAACAAAGGTCTCATCGAAATCCAAACCTTCGACTTGTGAATACCCTTTGGCCAGAAGTCGTGCCTTGTTCCTTGTCACCACCCCATGTTCGTCTTGTTTGTTGCGTAAGACCCATTTTGTGCCGACGACGTTGGATTTGGGTCTTTCGACGAGTTCCCACACCTCGTTCCGCTTGAAGTTGTTCAATTCTTCTTGCATTGCCACCACCCAGTCCGGATCCTTGAATGCATCCTCAACCCTGCGTGGTTCCAAAAAGGATACAAGTGAATAGTGCTCACAAAAGTTAGCTATGCGAGATCTAGTGGTTACTCCCTTTTGGATGTCACCGATGATATTGTTGATTGGGTGATCCCTTTGGACGCATTGATGTAACTCTTGGGTGTGGCATTTGAGGTGTCGTATCTTCATGATCATCTTCTTCTCCCCCTAAATGGTTGTCCTTGTTGATTTGTTGATCATCTTTGTATTCTTGTGGTTGATCTTGTGTGGAAGCTCCCCCTTGATCGTTGGTCTCCTCTTGTGGTTCGTTTTCCTCATGGATATGTAGAGGTGGCTTTTGTGGTCGAACTACGCCTAACGCCATTCTTCTCAATGCTTGACAAGGAGCTTCTTCTTTATCTAGCACACATGGATCAACTTGCTCCTTTTGGGAGCCATTAGTTTCATCGAACACTACGTCACGTGCTACTTCAACAAGTCTGGAGGTCTTGTTGAAAGCACGATATGCATAAGTGTTCGAATCATAACCAAGCAAGAAACCTTCATCGGACTTTGAAGCGAACTTTGAAGTCCTAGGCTTCTTGTTTAAAATATAACATGGAGAACCAAAAACTCGAAAATATGAAATATTAGGCTTGTTACCGGTAAGTAGCTCATAGAATGTCTTCTTGAGTAGTCGATGAAGATAAAGTCTATTTATGGCGTGGCAAGCGGTGTTAATCGCTTTCGTCCAAAATTGATCCGAGGTCTTGTACTCATCGAGCATTGTTCTTGCCATCTCTATGAGAGTTGGGTTCTTTCTTTCGGCAACTCCATTTTGTTGAGGGGGGTACGGAGCTGAGAACTCATGCTTTATGCCTTCTTCATCTAGGTACTCCTCCACTTATGTGTTCTTGAACTCCGTGCCATTGTCACTTCGAATGTTCTTGATTGTCAATGAGAATTCATTTTGAGCTCGCTTGAAGAACTTCTTGAGTATTCCTTGTGTTTCTAACTTATCATGCAAAAAGAAAACCCAAGTGAAGCGAGAAAAGTCATCAACAACTACTAAACCATATTTGTTACCGCCGATGCTTATGTAGGCAATTGGACCAAATAAGTCCATGTGAAGTAGCTCGAGTGGTCTTGTTGTAGTCATGACGTTATTAGCGGGGTGAGGTGCTCCAACTTCCTTCCCGGCTTGGCACGCGCTACAAGGCCTGTCTTTCTTAAAAACAACATCCTTCAAACCTCGGATGTGATCGCCATTGAGGAGTTTTTGAAGGTTCCTCATACCAACATGCGCTAGCCGTCTATGCCACAACCAACCCATGTTGGTCTTTGCAATCAAGCATGTGTCAAGTTCAGCTTTATCATTGTTGAAGTCAACAAGATAAAGCTTTCCCTTTAACATACCATTGAAGGCAATGGAACCATCACTCCTCCTAGAGACGGTCACACCCTCGGTAGTGAACAAGCAATTATAACCTTTGTCACATAATTGAGATATGGACATCAGGTTATAATCTAAGGAATCAACATGTAATACATGAGAAAGTGTGTGTTTAGATGATATGGCAATTTTACCAGTACCGTGCATCTTTCCTTGACTATTGTCTCCGAAGTAGATGCCCTCATTTGGATCCTCATTCTCTTCATATTCAATGAACATTCTTCTTTCTTCGGTCATATGGTTGGTGCAGTCACTGTCTAGCACCCATTTAGATCCACCAGAGGAATAGGCCTGCAAAAACAATTTATGCCTTGGTTTTAGGTACCAAAGCTTGCTTGGGTCCTCGGAGGTTAGTCAAAAGAGATTTGGGCACCCACACATGAGACTTGGTGTTCCCATGGTGTGGCCCAACATAATGAGCATAAACTTTGCCAAAATTATTTCTCATTAGGACATACAATGCATCAAAGGTTCTAAATAATAACTGCTGTTGTTTATACATCGAACTAGTCTAGGAGGCCGGAATTGTCCGGACCCTGACCGGACTAGTCCGACGGTCATGCGTGTTGTACTCATTAATTTTTTATTTTCCAGTATGGAAGTCTCCTCCCTTTACAAAGACATTGCTATCCCTGTTATTCTTATGGCTTCTAGCTTGTTGCTTTTCACCATAAGAGTAACCAATGCCATATTTGACATTTGGAGGTCTTGTGACCAAGTATGCACTACGTGCATATTTGATCTTCTCCTTGTCAAATATGCCATTTTGTGCGGGATGCTTATCCTTTGTAGAGGTTAGCTTGTCTTTCAAACTGGTGTCAACTTTATTACATGTACAAGTAGAAGCAATCTTAGTTTTAATGGGTTGAGAAGGTGAACTTGAAGAGGATGAAGGGTCACCTTGCTTGAGTGACTCAACTTGCACTTCAAGGATCTTGTTAACATTGATTAGGTTAGCAAGTTCTTCCTTGATTGCAGCATTTGAGTCGTTTAACTCCAAGCAAGCTTCCTTGCTTGAAGCTAACTCAACCTCTAGTGACTTGCTTCGCTCCTTTTCAAGCTCTAGAAGTTTATCAAGTTCGACATATTCATCCTTTTGGGAGACAATCATGTCTTCTTGACGGTGTATTAACCTCTCCTTCTCAACAAGTTGATCAAGTAAAAATCTCATTTTAGTGGCTGTTTTCTTATCTAATCCAATAAGCAATTCTTCATTATCACTATTGATTTCATCATCGCTAGAATAGGAATGCACGAAATAGGGTTTTGTGTTTGCCTTCCTTTGCCATGAGGCACGTGCCATTTCCCTTCCATGCGCCGAGTAGGGAAGAGAGTAGACTTCTTGGATGTCTTCTCGATGGCTATGCTCGCCATCTCTTCTTCTTCGGATGATGAGGACTCATCATTTGAGTCCCACTCTTTCCCTATGTGCGCTTGTTTGGCTTGTTTCTTCTTGAAGAGTTTCTTGGGTTGAGGCTTGGATTCTTTGGTCTTCTTCTTGTTCTCTTCATATGGGCAATCAACTATAAAGTGGCTATACTCACCACAATTATAGCATGCCCGCCTCAACTTTGGATTTCTTATTTCCTTGTACTTTCCTTCGTTTGATTTAGTACCTTGTCTCTTCTTCATTATTCTCTTGAATTTCTTCATGAATAGTATCATGACTTCTTCATCTAATTCACTGCTCTCATCATCACCGTCTTCTTCTAGCTGAGCTTCTCGATCTTCTTTAGATAGGGGATTGAGGGTGGACTTCAAAGCAACCTTTCGGTACCCTCCGTACCGGATACCCCTTGGGATTGTAAAGATCACAAGGAAACTCCATATACCAGATTTGAAGACCTCAGAAGGCCCCACATGTCAGGCGTAGCCGGACCTGCTCCCCTGACATGGTTAGTCCCGGGGCCGCCACGTGTATCACAAGACCGGAGCTATCACCCACACCTGGGAAGCTCCGGTCAGAATACCAATATGGCACCCCGGACCTAACCCCAGACAGAGGGAAGCTCTGGTACTGACACATGTCCAATAGCACCGGACCTACCCGTCCACGACGGTGAGCTCCGGAGCTGCCACGTGTCAACCGCCGGACCTTCAACTTCAACTATCAGGCCGGTGGACCCCCTAACGGCTCCGGACCTTCAAGGATCAATCAAAGACTTCAACACCCGATTAAGTGTCATTAATGTCATATTAATGACACACGATTGGATGATCCTTAATACTGGTAACGGTACTGTTAAGGCCCGTTACCAGGCTATTAAGGGTAATTAACCCCATTTATTGTGTATCAAGCGTGTGTAACCGCTGGGGCCACCTGTCAGGCTAGGCTGACATTGTAACGACCAGTCCTTGTACTATAAAAGGACTGGTCGACGATACATAAAGGACGGTTCCAGACCACTACTGAACACTCTGAGCTAGACGAGCTTCTTCTTCTGGAGCTTCTTCTAGACTCTCGAGCTTAATACATCACCACCACACCCCGTGGAGTAGGGTATTACGCTCAGGCGGCCCGGACCACGTAAATCACTGTGTACACGTGTCTTTCGCCTTCTTGAATCTCTGCGTGCCCATTACCGAACTACAACTCCTCGATCTACCAAAAGTAGTGTCGGGAGATCTGCCGGTTCCAAGCACCGATAGTTGGCGCGCCAGGTAGGGGTGCCCAAGATTTCGAGTATGGTGAACTCAGCTACTGGATCATCTAATGGCAACCCTGCCGTTTAACCCGCTGGAGGCAATCCCTCCAACATGCAGCAACCAGCAGCTGCTGTGACTCCAGCAGGAGTCATGCTCTGTAACACCCTCATTTTCATGCATCATGCCCTGCACACACTCATATACATGTTTAAAATTAACCCACAACAAGAGGAACGAGTTTAGAATTGGTTTGGAGCAAAACTGCACTTAAAACGCAGGAAAGTGCAGACTAGTCCAATTTTGCTGAGGACTAGTCCGATTTCTCTCTGACTAAAAAAGGACTTGTCCGTTTTTGCTGCGGACTAGTCTGATTTTTGTCACTGGAAACTTTCGGACTTGTCCTATTTTGTGTGGACTAATCCGATATTCCATGAATCCTTGAAAATTTGCTAAGTCCCTGGACTTTTCCGGACTAGTCTGGTGTTCCAGCGGACTTGTCCGATTTTCTCTCTGTTCAAAGTCGGACTTGTCCGATGTTTGGCCAGACTTGTCTGATTTTCTCTCTGGACGACTTCGGAGTAGTCTGGTCCTGTCCGGACTTGTCCGATATTTCGCGACTCCGAGTTGATCTTTTGTTTTACAACTTGTTTCTTGGGTTTCACATTAAGTGGGCCTAGGGACGTCATGCCTAACTCTTTTAGAGCCCATGTGGGACTCTAAATCGGCCTCTACTCCTCTCAAACTCGAAATCCATCTAACCCTAGCCTCCACCTCTATATAAACAACCCCACCCCTTAGATTGACATCTATTTGCCACTTTTCCACCCACCCAAACCCTAGTTCGTGGGGAGCCACCATCAAGGAGGGAGGAGAAGATCCCAAGCAAGAATAAGAAGAGGAGGAAATAAAAGAGGATCAAGATCTCCACCGAGTTTTGTCCTTCACCACCAATTCATCCCCAAGTTCATCACCAACCCTAGATCACCAAGATCCAAGTGTTACCTCCAAGTTTCTTGATTCATTGGAGTCCTAAACACCTGGTATACCTTCTATTCTCTCTTCCTTTTGTGAATTCAACCCCTAATCTCCAAAATCACGTCGATCTAGAAAACCCTAATCCGCTGATCTCGCAGAGTGCGGACTTGTCCGGTCCCTAGCGGACTAGTCCGATCTTTCTGGTTAAATTGTGTTGAATTAATTCTAAAATTTGATCTAATCACATCCAAACCTGTATAAACTTGTTAAAAGCTATTAGAACTAGTTATTGATCATTAAAAGCAATCTAGTAACAAGTTCTACCTTGCATTAGCATTAATCATGCATGTCATGTCATATTGAGTAATATTTGTGCAATCTTTGATTGTGTTTCTTGTCTTGTATGTTTATTGTGTGGATTAGACAGATTTGCGCTAGAGAGTACCGCGGAGGATCTACAGCACCAAGAGTTTGAAGGCTTTGACCCTAATCAACAGCAAGAGCAAGGCAAGTGTCCTTGAAGCATATTGATCCTGTTTTTAAAATAAAATGTTTTGTTTGCAAAACTGCATGCTTGTTTCAATTTGATGGGAATCCTATGGTAGGAAGTTTACTAGATTTGTTTAACCACCCTTGTCACTTGGAGTATATGGTAGAGAGTCGGGAAAGGGCTTTTACCTTTTGCTTCGCTTAATTAACTGGGATGGGAATAACTATACCACTCAATTTAATTATGTATTAATGAGATTGTGGTTGACATGAACTGGTTAAATCTGAGGTGGTAATGGGTGATCTAAGCAAGCCTGGTATGTGGATGGGTTGGATGTTATGGTGGTTTGCTTGCTTTAGATATAAGGACCCGTTCATGCGAGAATAAGCCAGGACTACAGTGCCACCACAAGGCCAAGTATGGGTGCGGCGTAGCTGATTAATTAGGGATTTGCCAGTGCTATTTGGACCATTATGGATGCTCGGGGAAGGGGTAGTCGGATTGGGTTTGTTGATGATTGGTGGGACTACCCTGGGATCCGAATGGCTCAAGAGGGGTCCCTTGGTTGAAGATGTGCTCTGTGGGGGACATCGCCACCGGTGAAACCTCAGTGGGGTCTAAATAGGCTAGTAATCCCTTTGTAAAGGCTATTTTGTGATCTCTTGGCCATACACCAAAGGAAGTGTAATTGGCATAAGGGAGGTTCTTTAGTCGCCGACGGGTGATGAAATCACAAACACGTGGGTAAAGAGGTACAAACTCTGTAGATTTAAATAAAACTATCAAGATAGCCGTGCTCCCGGTTATGAGCACCTGGACAACTTCCATGATTAGAGGGAATTTGGTATTGGGATGGTATTTGGGATGGTTATGGTCAGTATTATGGTTATGGATTAATTTCTGGTATTGAATATGGTTATTGGCAAATGGTGAAATCTGGAATTATTGGTGAGGATGGTGAACTATGGACTGGTATTATGATATTACTTATGATTATGATGGGTTTACTTCACATGCATGTAATATATTGCTTTTCAAATGTTTTAATGTACTTTTCAGCACTTTGCCATTATTATTGTCGTCATTTGTATCAGCCACACGTCATACTTTCCACACTTGCTGAGTACGACATGTACTCACTCTTGCAATCCCCCCCAACAGTTGCAGGTCAGGATTGGGAGTCTAATGGTGATAATGCGGAGGTCTAGGCCGTGTCTACCGTCAGCTTTGCCTGTGGTGTTGATTGGAGCTGCGCTATACCCTTTTGCTTATGCTGCCTAGCTGCTTAGTTTGCTTATTTAGTTTATTTCCGCTGCATTAGTTGAACTTGTCATTAGTATTCATTGGAGCTTGTATTCGAGGATAATATGGTTTGTTTAATAAAATTTGGTTAATTAATCTTGTTCTGTGGTAATTTTCTGTATACTCTTTTGTGAATGCACTCGTGTATGTGTGTTGAACATCCTGGGCACACATATGTATTAGCTTGGTTCATTTTTTGGAACCGAGTGTCACAGATTGGTATTAGAGCCACAGGTTGACCGTAGGACGCAACCTAGATAGAATGGACACTTTAGAGCACATAGGGGCACTTAGGAATCGATTTGATTTTGTTGGCTTGCTGTTTGCTATATATATTGTTTGCTTGTGTGCTCAATAGAGGATTTTTGGGATGCTCTAGCATTGCCATGTCCACCTAGGCTAGTATAGCTAGTTGGTTAGCTTCATATCCCTTGATGCATATAGTTGGGGACGTTCTCTAATTCTTACCTATTGCTTTTCTTCAGATGGTGAGGAATCGCAACCAGAGGGATGGCAATGACGAGGAGGAGAACAATGGAGTACCTCAGAACAACGTTGGACAAGGATCTACTCAGGGAGCTATCAACATTGAGCAGCTTTTGGCTATGCAAAACCAGCTCATGCAGACCATGATACACACTATGGGACAGCTGCAGGCTGGCAACATCAACAATTAGCCCCACATGCTTCCACCGCCACCCCCGTCTCCTCATAACCGATTGGGAGAGTTTATGAGGACTAGGCCGCCAACCTTTGCTCAAGCTGCTGACCTTATGGATGCAGATGATTGGCTCAAGTCCGTGGAGAAGAAGCTAGCCATTGTCCAATACAGTGACCGAGAGAAGGTCTTGTTTGCTTCTCATCAACTAGTTGGAGCAGCTGCGGATTGGTGGGATTCTTATTGCAATGCTCATGAGAATCAAGAGAGGATCACCTGGGCGGAATTCAAGGAGAGTTTCCGTTCTCATTATGTGCCCGAGGGTGTTACGATCTTGAAGAGGCAAGAATTCGATAACTTAAGGCAAGGAAGATCAAGCGTGAGTGAATATCTCAATAAATTCACTCAACTCTCAAGGTATGCGCCTGAGGATGTTAGTCGGGACAATCGGAAACAATATTTGTTCATGAGGGGCTTGAACAATGAAATGCAAGTGCAATTACTCAATTGTGACTATGCAAATTTTCAGAAGCTTATGGACAAAGCAATTGTGGTTGAGAACAAAGTCCGTGAGATGGAGCAAGAAATCAAGAGGAAGGCGCCAAATCAAGGACAACAACAAGGAAGTAATGTGCGCCCTCGCCTTGCACCACCCAATGCGCCATACTACAACTCCCCTATTCCCGCTCAACGCACTGGATTTGCACCGCGCCCAACTCAGTTCGTGCAGCAGCACCCTGTTATGCAAGCACCTAGGCCTCCAATGCCTTATGCGCCTCGTGCTAGTTTTCCTGCTGCAAGTGTTCAAAACCAAGCCCGTCCCAATAATTCTGGTGGAGTTAAGAAGTTTTATACTTGTGGAGAAGCTGGACACTTTGCGCATCAATGTCCTAAGTCAGGCCTTGGTCAAGGAAGCAATGCGCCGAAGCAAAACCCAAGACCCAATGGAGGACAGCCACAAGGGAACCGTGGACAGCAGAATTTTGCTCGTGGCAACGTGAACCATGTCTCTACGGAGGATGCTCAACAAGCGGATGACGTGGTCATTGGTATGTTTCTCGCCAACTCCAACCCCGCGACTATGTTATTTGATTCTGGAGCATCGCATTCATTCATTGCATCAAAGTATGTTGCCAAGTATAGTTTGCCTATCTCTCATATGAAGTTTACTCTATTGTTTAAGTCTCTAGGAGGAGAGATGAGGACAAATATAGTATGTCCAAAAGTAAGCCTTAGAATAAGGGGGGTAGACTTCTCCGCCAACCTCATTGTTTTGGATTCTCAAGGATTGGACATTATACTTGGTATGGACTGGTTGAGGAAGCACAATGGAGTTATTGAGTGTGCCACGAAGATGGTGAAGTTGACCAATGAAGAGGGGATCACCGTAAAATTTGAAGCATCTCAAACCGCACCGAAGCAACTGGAGCTGAATCATATGGACGGTGCCGCAATTGAGGAGATTCTGGTGGTGTGTGAATTTTTGGACGTTTTTCCAGACGAGTTTCCAGGTATGCCACCTCATCGAGACATTGAGTTTGTTATTGATTTAATACCTGGAACTGCACCTATAGCTAAGAGGCCGTATAGGATGCCTCCTATGGAATTAGTGGAGCTCAAGAAGCAAATTCAAGAGCAATTAGAGAAGGGTTTTATTTGCCCTAGCTCTTCGCCTTGGGGAGTGCCCGTTCTATTCGTGGACAAGAAGGATGGATCCCAAAGGATGTGTGTGGATTATAAAGCTCTAAATGAGGTAACAATCAAGAACAAGTACACCTTGCCACGCATAGTAGACTTGTTTGATCAGATGAAGGGTGCTTAAGTCTTCTCTAAGATTGATTTGAGGTCGGGATATTTTCAAATGAAGATTAGACCATCGGACATACTCAAGACAGCTTTTAGGACACGATATGGATCTTATGAGTACACCGTGATGTCTTTCGTGTTTCCCACCTCAAGAAGTGTTTGAGAGTACCGAAAGAACAAGTGCCAATGGAAGAATTGGAACTAGAGGAAGATTTGACTTATGCCGAACAACCGGTCAAAATCTTGGAAACTAAGGAGTGGGTCACAAGGAACAAAGTTATTAGATGGTGTAAAGTTCAATGGAAGCACCGCACTAAAAAATAAGCAACTTGGGAGCTAGAATATGATATAAAGAAGGACTTTCCCTATCTCTTCTCTTCCGTGTTGAATCTCGAGGGCGAGATTCATTTTAAGGGGGGTAGGTTTGTAACACCCTCATTTTCATACATCATGCCCTGCATACACTCATATACATGTTTAACATTAACCCATAACAAGAGGAACGAGTTTAAAATTGATTTGGAGCAAAACCGCACTTAAAACGCAGGAAAGTGCGGACTAGTCCGATTTTGCTGAGGACTAGTCCGATTTCACTCTGACTAAAAACGGGCTTGTCTGTTTTTGCTGCAGACTAGTCCGATTTTTGTCAATGGATACTTTCGGACTTGTCCGATTTTGTGCGGACTAATCCGATATTCCATGAATCCTTGAAAATTTGCTAAGTCCCTGGACTTTTTCGGACTAGTCCGGTGTTCCAGCGGACTTGTCCGATTTCCTCTCTGTTCAAAGTCGGACTTGTCCGATGTTTGGCTAGACTTGTTCGATTTTCTCTCTAGACGACTTCGGACTAGTCCGGTTCTGTCCGGACTTGTCAGATATTTCGCGACTCCGAGTTGATCTTTTGTTTTACAACTTGTTTCTTGGGTTTCACATTAAGTGGGCCTAGGGACGTTGTGCCTAACTCTTTTAGAGACCATGTGGGACTCTAAACCGGCCTCTACTCCTCTCAAACTCGAAATCCATCTAACCCTAGCCTCCACCTCTATATAAACAACCCCACCCCTTGGATTGACATCTATTTGCCACTTTTCCACCCACCCAAACCCTAGTTTGTGGGGAGCCACCATCAAGGAGGGAGGAGAAGATCCCAAGCAAGAAGAAGAAGAGGAGGAAACGAAAGAGGATCAAGATCTCCATCGAGTTTCGTCCTTCACCACCAATCCCCAAGTTCATCACCAACCCTAGATCACGAAGATCCAAGTGTTACCTCCAAGTTTCTTGATTCATTGGAGTCCTAAACACCTGTTATACCTTCTATTCTCTCTTCCTTACGTGAATTCATCCCCTAATCTCCAAATTCACGTTGATCTAGAAAACCCGAATCCGCTGATCTCACAGAGTGCGGACTTGTCCGGTCCCTAGCTGACTAGTCCGATCTTTCTGGTTAAATTGTGTTGAATTAATTCTAAAATTTGATCTAATCACATCCAAACCTGTATAAACTTGTTAAAAGCTATTAGAACTAGTCATTGATCATTAAAAGCAATCTAGTAACAAGTTCTACCTTGCATTTGCATTAATCATGCATGTCATGTCATATTGAGTAATATTTGTGTAATATTTGATTGTGTTTCTTGTCTTGTATGTTTATTGTGTGGATTAGAAGGATTTGCGCTAGAGAGTGCCGCGGAGGATCTACAGCACCAAGAGTTTGAAGGCTTTGACCCTAATCAACAGCAAGAGCAAGGCAAGTGTCCTTGAAGCATATTGATCCTGTTTTTAAAATAAAATGTTTTGTTTGCAAAACTGCATGCTTGTTTCAATTTGATGGGAATCCTATGGTAGGAAGTTTACTAGATTTGTTTAACCACCCTTGTCACCTGGAATATATGGTAGAGAGTCGGAAAAGGGCTTTTACCTTTTGCTTCGCTTAATTAACTGGGATGGGAATAACTATACCACTCAATTTAATTATGTATTAATGAGATTGTGGTTGACATGAACTGGTTAAATCTGATATGGTAATGGGTGATCTAAGCAAGCTTAGTATGTGGATGGGTTGGATGTTATGGTTGTTTGCTTGCTTTAGATCTAAGGACCGGTTCATGCGAGAATAAGCCAGGACTACAGTGCCACCACGAGGCCAAGTATGGGTGCTGATTAATTAGGGCTTTGCCAGTGCTATTTGGACCATTATGGATGCTCGGGGAAGGGGTAGTCGGATTGGGTTTGTTGATGATTGGTGGGACTACCCTGGGATCCGAATGGCTCAAGAGGGGGCCCTTGGTTGAAGATGTGCTCTGTGGGAGACATCGCCACCGGTGAAACCTCAGTGGGGTCTAAATAGGCTAGTAATCCATTTGTAAAGGCTATTTTGTGATCTCTTGGCCATACACCAAAGGAAGTGTAATTGGCATAAGGGAGGTTCTTTAGTCGCCGACGGGTGATGAAATCACAAACACGTGGGTAAAGAGGTACAAACTCTGCAGAGTTAAATAAAACTATCATGATAGCCGTGCTCCCGGTTATGAGCACCTGGACAACTTCCATGATTAGAGGGAATTTGGTATTGGGATGATATTTGGGATGGTTATGGTCAGTATTATGGTTATGGATTAATTTCTGGTATTGAATATGGTTATTGGGAAATGGTGAAATCTGGAATTATTGATGAGGATGGTGAACTATGGACTGGTATTATGATATTACTTATGATTATGATGGGTTTACTTCACATGCATGTAATATATTGCTTTTCAAATGTTTTAATGTACTTTTCAGCACTTTGCCATTATTATTGTCGTCATTTGAATCAGCCACATGTCATACTTTCCACACTTGCTGAGTATGACATGTACTCACTCTTGCAATCCCCCCAACAGTTGTAGGTCAGGATTGGGAGTCTAATGGTGATAATGCGGAGTTCTAGGCCGTGTGTCTACCGTCAGCTTTGCCTGTGGTGTTGATTGGAGCTGCGCTATACCCTTTTGCTTATGCTGCCTAGCTGCTTAGTTTGCTTATTTAGTTTATTTCCGCTGCATTAGTTGAACTTGTCATTAATATTCATTGGAGCTTGTATTCGAGGATAATATGTTTGTTTAATAAAATTTGGTTAATTAATCTTGTTCTGTGGTAATTTTCTGTATACTCTTTTGTGAATGCACTCGTGTATGTGTGTTGAACATCCTGGGCACACATATGCGTTAGCTTGGTTCATTTTTCGGAATCGGGTGTCACATGCTCCCACCGCCACCACCTGCACCAGCACGTCAAGCTGAGCAGCGTGACGGTGCATCGGCATCGGTCACTGCATCGGCAAACAATAACAACCCTGAACACGCGCTTCATGCATCGTGTGCTCTCCTCCAACGTCCACCACCTCTAGGTGCATCCCAGGGTACAATGGAGCAGTGGAGGGCTGATGTGGAACACCTGGTTGCGGTAGCAGCCGACCGCATCAGCAATCAAGGTCCTCCTCTATCGGGGTGGGCCCCATCGTAGCGCCAGACCGTGTGTGGAAGACTTGGTCTGCATGCTTTCCAGAATAGGAGGCGTGCTGCGTCACAGCAAGTCACGTCGCTACCCCCCGGGGCGCGATGTACTCATACGGTAACCAGGATGTCAACTCATGACCTCCGGGCGAAGCTTGATCGCCGTTGCCGTCAACAGGACGACCGTGTCCATATCGAGCGCACTCGCGAAAGGCGAGAAGCTCGAGACAGCCCTGCTCCCGAGGGAGTAGAAGGAGGCTGTTCTGCACTGGCCATGCACCTACGCATGGTCAAATGGCCACAAAAATTCCGGTCACACCTGCTGGAGAAGTTTGACGGAACTATTAACCCCACCGAGTTTCTCCAAATTTACACTACCGCAATCCTTGCGGCCAGAGGTAACAAGGCTGTAATGACCAACTACTTCCCAGTAGCTTTGACTGGGACCGCCAGGTCCTGGTTCATGAGCCTTCCTCACAACTCTATCAATAGTTGGGAGGAATTGTGCCAACAGTTCACCGCCAATTTCAGGAGTTCATACACCTGACCAGGCACCGAACTGGACCTTTTTGCAGTGGTGCAAAAGGGGGGAGAATCCCTGCGATCATTCATCCAGAGGCTCTCCCAGGTATGAAACACCATTCCTTCTATCTTTAGCGCTTCTGTCATCGTGGCATTTAGACAGGGTGTGCGAGATAAGAAGATGATGGAGAAGCTGGCGGTCAAGGAGATCACCAGCATCACGGAGCTCTTCAGCTTGGCAGACAAGTGTGCCAAAGCTGCGGAGGGCCGTGAGATGCACTCCCAACCACCTCCGGAGGATGGCAAAAAATCCTCCAAAGGTGAAGCCACTACCCTCGGGAGTGGCAAGAAGAAGAAAAAGTCCAACGACAAAAATAAGCCGTCGGCCGGCACATCCACTGCTACAGCTGCTGCAGCTCCGGGTGGGCGGGGGCCACGCCCTGAGAAACGACCTCGGCTGTCCTCTGAAGACGGCGGCAACTCCAAAATGTGGTGTCTTATACACAAGTCAAACGGCCACAACTTGGAGGACTGTCGGGAGGTCCAAAACCTTGCTGAGCGCTACCACAAGCGCTGGTAAGAAGTTCCTTTCTGTCAGAGGGAAGGAAAGCAGAAAGTCAACGAAGCTCCGGCTGAAGAGGAGTTGGGTTTCCAGGACCCTAAAAAGGTCCTGAAAGCTGTGTACACCTCCGTCGACGACGACTCCGACGTCTCTGACAATGAGCGTCGGAAGACCATGAACACCATCTTTGGTGGTTCGTGGGACATCACCTCCCGCCGTGTCCTCAAGACTATGCGGCGGGACATGGCCTCAGTAGCTCCTACAGCCAGGGCGGAGCCTCATCGAAAGTGGATGGACACTACCATCACTTTTGACGCTTTGGACTGCCCTCAGAACATGATCGGAGCTAGCCAGCTACCTCTGATGGTATCACCTACCATCAACAACATTCAACTCCACCATGTAATGGTGGACGGAGGTTCGGGGCTGAACCTCATAAGCTTCGAAGCTTTCATCAAGATTCAGCTCCGACCTTCGGATCTTCACCCTTCCCAACCTTTCTCCGGAGTAGGTACGGGAGCCATAACACCGCTTGGTGCCATTACTCTCCCTGTGACCTTCGGTACTCGGGAGAATTATCGCACTGAGAAGTTGATCTTTGACGTCGCTCAGATCAACTTGCCCTTCAACGCCATTCTGGGCAGGCCTGCCTTGTACAAATTCATGGTTGCTGCTCATTATGGCTACCTGGTGTTGAAGATGCCGACACCAGTTGGCGTTCTCCAGATCCGCGGAGACCGTACCGCCGGAGTGACTGCTCTAGAGGAACTCCATGCGCTTGCTACAACACAGGAGAAAAAATCCAGGCAGGAGCCAGCTTCGAAACCCCCGAGCATTTGTCAGCGAGGCTCAACCTCCATACCCCGCGTGCAACCAAGCGGCGACACCGACATCCCCGTCAAAGTCATCCAAATTGGTTCCGATGCTGCTCAAACCACCCGTATATCAGGAGGTCTGAATGACAAATAGGAACACGTGCTCATCACTTTCCTCCGGGCTAATGTCGACGTGTTTGCCTGGCAACCGTCACAAATGCCTGGGATCCCTAGGGAAGTGATCGAGCATAATCTGAAGATCTATCCCGATGCTCGGCCCGTACATCAGAAGCCTCAGAAGCAATCCGTAGAGCGACAGAACTTCATACGACAAGAAGTGAAGAAGTTGCTCGAAGTTGGATTCATGCGAGAAGTCTTCCATCCAAAATGGTTGGCAAACCCATTCATTATACCCAAGGCCGGCGGGAAGCTTCGGATGTGTATCGACTACACAACACTAAATAAGGCATGCCCAAAAGATCCATTTCCACTACCTAGAATAGATTAGATAGTGGATTCCACCTCCAGGTGTGAATTACTATGTTTCCTAGACGCATAATCTGGGTACCATCAAATCAGAATGTCTAGGGAAGATGAAGAACATACTTCTTTTATCACAGTAGATGGATTGTACTGTTATACAGCCATGCCATTTGGTCTCAAGAATGCAGCTTCAACATTTGTACGAGCTATGTACAGAACCTTTGGAGAGCTCATCAGAGACGTAGTGGAAGTGTATATTGATGGCATCGTAGTCAAGATCAAGGACATGGAGTCACTCCTTGACACCTTGCAAGCTGTCTTCGACAAGCTGCGGGTCACCCGCACGAAGCTGAACCCAGACAAGTGCGTCTTCGGGGTTAGCTCCAGAAAGCTTCTCGGTTTCCTGGTAAACCACCGGGGCATAGAGGCAAATCCGGTGAAGATTAAAGCCATTGAGGAGATGCGGCCACCAGCTCGCATCAAAGATGTCCAGAAACTGACTGGATGTCTAGCCGCCCTCAGCCGGTTCATCTCAAGACTGGCGGAACGGGCACTACCCTTCTTCAAGCTATTGAGGAAGTCCAGACCATTTCAATGGTCTGAAGATGTAGAAAAGGTGTTCCAAGAGCTAAAGCAGCTCCTCACCACTCTACCAACCCTGGTAGCTCTGAACCCTGGTGAGCCCTTACTGCTTTACATTTCAGCAACCGACGAGGTTGTCAGCATGGTCCTGGTCGCGGAAAGACCAGAACCATCACAAGCTCAGGAATCCAGACCCCTCCGGGAGGGTCCGGAGGTTCCTGAAGGAGAGTCTGGGTCCCATCCCCCAGACTTGGATCAACAGGGAGTTATCCCAGAAGACTTGGACCCTTCCGGGAGGATCCAGGTCACTCCAACAAAAGCTCCGGGTTCCTCCAGCAGGAACCCGGAGGTCCCCGAAGCAGGTCCGGACCCCTCCGGGAGGGTCCGGGTCAATGTGGAGGAAGCTCCGGGCCCCTCCGGGAGGGTCCAGATAGTCCAACGCCCAGTGTACTTCATTAGCGAAGTACTACATGATGCCAAGACTCGATACCTGGAGGTACACAAGCTGCTCTATGCAGTTCTCATCGCCTCCAGGAAGCTTCGCCACTACTTCCAAGCTCATAAGATATCAGTGGTGACCTCTTACCCACTGCGTGCAATCTTGCATAGTCCCAACTCTACTGGGAACATTGCAAAGTTGGCAGCAGAATTGGCAGAATTTGATCTTGAATTCGTCCCAAGGCAAGCGATCAAGAGTCAAGCATTGGCAAATTTTGTGGCGGAATGGACCCTGTCGGTACCCTGCAGACCGGGTACCCCCACGCACAGGAGAAAACCGCTAAGGACTCCGCCTCTGCCTAAGAGGCCGAATCTGAGGCTGCCACGTTGAGGAGGGAAGGACCAGATCCTACCTCCCCGTCGAGGGAGGCTCCCAAGCTGCCACGTGGCCGGCAGGACTGGACCCACGCCTCCCCGCTGAGGCGGGCTGTGGAGCCGCCACGTGGCCAATCGGGACCTCAGGGCCAAGCTCGCGCCCTCGCAGGGAAAGGCACCTGAGCTACCACGTGGCCTGCAGGGCTGAGCCCCCACCCCTCCATAGGGGTGGGATCTGAATGCGCCACGTGGCCTGTTCCGTCAAGTGCTTTACTTCTCGCAGAGGCAGGCTCCAGCGCAACCACGTGGCGGACGGCCAACTCAGTGCAGTAGGAAGCCGCAGTAAAGGAACGCGTGCGCTGCTTAGACAGGCATTAAGTACACGCGCCTTCCCCAGGCAAGCTGAGCCGCGCTTGCGAAAGTCAAGGCTCCAGTGTCCTATCTTGTCCGAGTAGCCGGTACAGACCCGTGCTGCAAGACGGACGAATGGGCCGCAAGGACAAGACGGACGAGACGTGCACGGCCATCATCACCAACTATGTGTAGCCTTGGCGCACGACGCGGCAGGACGGCGCATTGACATCCCTGACAAAGAGAAGTAGATAGCAATTAATCCTAGATCTTGTATAGGATTTGGCTCTCCCCAGGACCACCTGTCAGGTACTGGGACCCACCTTGTGACTGCAGAGTCCTTGAACTATAAATGGGCTCTGCAGACAACCTTCACAGAGGACGAAAAATTAGACCAAAGCTCATACACGCTCAAGCAAGGCAATACACGAACACTCCCGTGGACGTAGGGTATTACGGTTCGGCGGCCCGAACCACATAAATCCCCTGTGTTCACCACCCTACTGTGTTCAATCTCCTGGGACTAGCCCTCGTGAATCCAAAGAACCTCCGTGGGCTGCTCTCTAAGCAGGTCCGGGGGAAGTGTCGTTTATGACCTTCGACATTTGGCGCGCCAGGTAGGGGGCTTTTTCCCAGTCAAGATCTCCACCAGTAGCAATGGTGAATGACCAATCCAACGCCGGTTCATCCAGGGCGCATTCGCGACGACAAACAGTGGCGGAGGATCAGGCGTCATCCCGCTCTAGGGCAGGTTACCGCTCTAGGGCAGGAAGGTCAGGACCTTCGCGTCGCCCTGTAGTCACTTCGCCGGCTGCAGGCCGACAAGCCACCCCACGGCGTACTCCGGCTGTGACAGCAATCACGGCGCCACCGGCTGCAAGCCCAGAGAGTGCGCTCGCGGCAGTGCGCGCGCTACTCCACAACCCTCCTGCTGGGGATGCTCCTCAGGGGGCGGCTCAGCAGTGGATCAATGACGTCGACCACCTCGTCACCGGCGCACTCAAGGCGCCTCCGCCGAGGGAGACACATGCCCAGCCGATGCATGTGTCATTGTCGCGAACGCCGACAATCGACCGGTGGATGGCAGACTCGCGCTCGACCAGGATCTCAACAACAGATCTGAGAACCGGGCTGCAGCGCCGCAGGTCCGGAGAGGACTGCTGAGTCACCATCAAGTGCTAGAGAGAGCATCGGCGCAAACTCGAGGCAGATTACAGCGTGCCGGGCCCCGTGCCCCAGGCTCATGCTGTGCCTCCACCACACCAGACGTACGTCGCGCCTCCACTACACCAGGCGTACGTCGCACCTCCTGCACAGGCTTATGCAATGCCACCCCAGCACTAGGTGTACGCAGGCCCGCCTACTCACCCGGGGTATGTGCTGCCGCCGCCGACACCAGTCAGCCCCAGCCAAGGGTGTGCAGCGCTAGTGCCTCACCTCCGTTTCGTGGTCTGGCCACGAAAGTTCCGGCCGCACATGCTAGAGAAGTACGACGGGAGCGTCAACCTGAGCCGACAACTCAGTCGCAGATGACCTGTCAATGAAGGCCTCCACAGAGGCCCCAGTGCCCCAAGGAGTCTTTGCAAGGACGTTACCACGACCAACCACCCGGGCAGCCGAACCGGGCGAAGGGGGTGAGCCCAGCACCTTGAAGCTGGCAGTCCTGGCGACCCTGCTACCATGGAGTCCGCCAAGGATCGTATGCGCCACCCGGGGCTCCGAGCTACTGGGTGCCCAAGATCCAGAGGCTCAAGCAAGTCCCGATGCATGGATCTCGGAGGTCCGAGACTACATGAAAGACAATATCCTTCCCGAAGAACATGCCCTGGCAGAAAGGATTGTTCGCATGGCTAAAAGGTACACGCTGATGGAAGGGGATCTCTACCAGAGTGGCGCCAACGACATCCTACTGCGATGCATTACCCGGGAGGAGGGCTGCGACTTGCTCGCAGAGATCCATGTAGGCGAGTGCGGGAACCACGCGTCCTCCTGCACGCTGGTCGGTAAAGACTTTCGGCATGGCTTTTACTGGCCGAAAGCACTCCAGGATGCCGCCGAGATGGTAAGGAGATGCAAGGCGTGCCAGTTCCGTGCCAAGCAGATCCACACACCAGCTCAGGCGCTGCAGATGATCCCTCCCTCATGGCCATTCGCTGTATGGGGGTTGGACATCCTGGGACCCTTTCCCAGAGCCGTCGGAGGATTCCGGCATCTCTACATCGCCGTAGATAAGTTCACCAAGTGGCCGGAAGCCGCCCCAGTTGTCACCATCAACAAGCAGTCAGCAGTAAAGTTCATCAAGTCGATCGTCTGCCGGTTTGGGGTCCCGAACAGAATCATCACTGATAACAGGACCCAGTTCACAAGTGCAGCGTTTCAGGAATACTGCGAGGACCTGGGGATCCAAGTCTGCTATGCATCTGTTGCTCATCCAGAGAGCAATGGGCAGGTCGAGAGAGCCAATGCAGAGATCCTCAAGGGCCTCAAGACTCGCACATTCTCACACCTTGAGAAGCATGGTGCAAATTGGGTGGATGAGCTTCCGTGTGCGCTGTGGGCTAGCCGGACATCAACCAGCCGGGCCACGGGGGAAACGTCTTTCTTCTTGGTGTACGGGGCAGAGGCCGTCCTCCCCCCAGAAATTACCATGGGCTCCCCCCGTGCCCGGAGGTACGACGAAGCCGCGCAGGACCAGCTCCGGCGTGAAGACCTGGACCTCGTCAACGAGGGACGAGTGCGAGCGGCTCTCCGAAATGCACGATACAGGCAGGCGCTCCGGCGCTACCATCAGAGGACCGTGCAGAGTAGGGAGCTAAAGGTAGACGACCTGGTGTTGCGCCGCATACTCTCCCGGGAAGGGTCTAACAAACTCTCCCCCAGCTGGGAGGGTCCCTTCCGGGTAACAGAGGTTTGCCGCCCAGTATGCGTTCGCCTGGCTACGGAGGATGGACAGCGATTACCCAACCCATGGAACATCGAGCACCTCCGTAAGTTCTAACCCTAGACCAGGGTTGGGGCAATGCTATTTCATTGTAAAGGTTACATATTGTCTCAGGACAGCACTTAGGATAAGGGGATGGGGCTCCAAGTGCACATTCCGCTTAGCCTGGTCCAGAACCCTAAGTAGGTGCACTCAACTTCATCTAACACCCAGGCTGGGTTATTCCCCTTGTAAAGTCTGCTCCATCTTATGAGAAACTACAATGAAAGAATGTTGCCCTGCCTGGTATAGGGTTTGTCAATTCAGAAATTATCTTTAATTTTTATGATGTTGCTGTAAGCCCGCCATAGCTCGTGATCTATCATGAGCACTGTCATTTTTCCCGTGCTTTAGCTATAGTGGGAGCCTTGCTGACTGGACTGCAGGTGGGGTTGCTTGAGCGTACCTGCAATGCGCCTGGGGCCTCGGTTGTTCCAATGCTCGGGGTTTGTGTCTCCAGATGGTCTCCCCCGAAAAAGGCTTACACCGAGCGGGAGGTCCAGGGCCACAGCCTGCTTAGCCTGGTCCCGTACCCTAAGCCTGTGCGCTCTGTCTCCCCAGCGCTACAGCCGAGTACTGGGGGCCAGATGGACCACCCTTGGGTAGTATGGACGACGAGTCCATGGTGCAGGAGCACTGAATTACCCAAGCCCCACGAGTCAGCCCAGGATCGTAAGTCAAGCGACACTACAAAAAGAGCAGGGTAAAGTGACCAGCGGACAGAATTACTTCTCCTTTTTGATCTATGTATAGGTCTTTGAGGAAGTTATTCCAGCAACCACCGTTAGAGTACCCCGCGAAGACAGTGGGCACCGCCGGACTGGAGCTCCGGTGGCACCCCCAGGGGGCCCGCTGTCGACCTCTCACTGAAGATGGCGGGCACCGCCGGACTGGAGCTCCGGCGGCACCCCCAGGGGGCCCCGCTGTCGACCTCTCGCTGAAGATGGTGGGCACCGCCGGACTGGAGCTCCGGCAGCACCCCCAGGGGGCCCGCTGTCGACGTACCTGCATACTCAGCTACGACAATGCAACCAACGCATCCTAGGCTCCCCTGCACCCGTCCACCCTAAGTCCTAAGTGTATGACAGGTGTGCCCACAACAACTGGCCACGCCTGTCAGGGGGCCATACTTTGGGGGACGACAGGTCCTGGAAGTTAAGGAACAACAAGTAGCTGGAAGACATTGATGGAAATAAAAGCAAGCTGAGTATAAAAGGGCACCACAAACAGATTTTTTATCACACAAATAAAGAGTTTGTCACCACAGCCAGCCACAAGAAAAAAATAGAAAGATAAAAACTTAAACAGACGCCCGGGGAGCCGTCAGCCGCTCCGCTGGAACCTTGAGGCAATGAGTGCCACCCACATCGAAACTTCAGACTTGGCGACCTCTTCCCTCTCGGCAATGGGCCCCTCGAGGACCGGCTGCAGGGAGACATCGGGGTACCAGCTCCGTAGCAGGACATGATGTGCGTCGCCACCTCCTTCACCAGCATCTGTCCCTCGGCCTCCAGCTGGTTGTCGAGGATGGCCCCTAGCGAGCGCATCATCGAGCTGGTGGAGTCAAGCGCCGGGAACACCTGACTCACCTCCTGCGCCGGCTCCCCCACGCACGTCGGGCTGAAGCCGAGCGGCACCAGAGCCGAGTCGGCACCGCCAAGGAACTCCCAGACCTTCTGGGCCTCGGCAGAGCGCGCCGCCCGGAGCTCCACCACCTCCTGCTGGGGCCGCCGTCCAGGAACCCGCTTCTCCTTGGCTGTCAGGGCCCTCTCGCTCTCGCTGACCCCCGCCTCGCGGCGGTTCAAGTCACCCTCCTTGAGGGCGACATTGAACTCGTGGTCCAGGAGGGCCTGGCGCTCAACGGACTGGGCCTGCTGC